>OZ038475.1:44419346-44439346 GCA_964036315.1 Acanthosepion esculentum
AAGAGTTCTCAAGTTTCAAAACATATTTTGAAACATGAGAACACTTATGTAGCGATGGAAACATATTTTTATAAAATAATTATAATACAGGATACAGGAACTCTTCATTCTTAGCAATGTATTAAGATATACGAACTCGAAGGAAACCCCCACCTTTAAGGAGCCTTGATACTATCGCCATGTATCTCACTATAACAACGCACACTGAGATGTCAGTTAGTGTGATTTTCACCATTTGACACAGGCGTATCTAGTGACATCATTACTAATAGAAAAATACTTGAATATATACATATATATATATATATATATATATATATATATATATATATATATATATATATATATATATATATATATATGATAGAAATTATTAGGATTTGATTTCATTGCTTGATTCAGCTTCTAATGCTCTAGAGTGAGCGGCTTGATGATAGTAGTCGTGGCTCCAGGGGGCACAGTCCTATTATTAGAGAGAACCTCAGTAGAGTTCTACCACGGAATATGTGAGCGAGCGGCGCTATATTGAGTCTGATTTGCTATCTCTTCGTCACCGAGGCCCGTTAGAACAGTTGGTATGATGTTTGCTTGACAAACTAAATATCAGCGTTTCATTTCTTGGTAGTGGATGAGTCCCAGTGCTTTCTGCATTCTGTTGAGGTTTCAGACTCGATGAATTACTTAAATACATATATATATAAATATATATATATATATATATATATATATATATATATATATATATATATATATATATATATGTGTATTTAAGTAATTCATATATATATATATATATATATATATATATATATTATATATATATATATATATTACAGTGATTTTCATTTTATACAATCTCCGAAGGCCACTTAAGGTAGAAAGTTACAGAATAAGCGGCAGAATATATGGTGGATGGATGGTTAAGATAACGGTTAATTCTACATGTGAACAGTTTAAGATCCTAGTGATCAGAAAAGCATCCTCTTTGGCATCGGTGTCACAGAGCAGTGGTTTGCGTATAGAAGCTGCTTTAGTGGAACTTATATTTCACCAGAGTAATACGGAGGGAATGAGGCTTGCCGTTACAATGTGCCTAGCATGGAGGACTCCAGAAGTGATTGCTAGAACTGGTGGAACTAAGGAATGTGTTTCGTATGAGCACTTTCCTTGGAAGTAGCGATAGAACAGTGAGGGGTTTGCTGGGAGAGAGGGTTTGCAGGGTGGAAAATATTTTGTTACACAAAAGAACGAGGATAAGCTCTATCGAGACCGGAGAATTATAATGGGCAGCTCCTTCGCATTACATTTAAGACTTTCCTGTTAATACAGTAAATAAGTTATTTAACAAATGTAGTAATGAAAATAAGGAAAATATTATTTTATATCAATAAAATGAACTCATTTCACAGGAGACTACGGCTGAAAATATTCTTTCATTGAAGATGTAGACATTTTTCAATTTACTCATTGACAATTAATCCTAAAATTGTCATTATAGTAACACCGAGGATTAATGGTTGACGGTACAATAATCATTTATTTGTATAGTCGTGTATCTTCTATTTTGTGGTATACATAAATTTAAAAAAAATATTCAGCAAAAACAATGATTACTGACAGTTTCTCACAATTTAAAGAATTTTCTCTTCCGTGCACTCACCTTCCAGCAGGAATGCATTTGATCCAAAAGCTGAGAATAAAACTTCGCTGAAAACAAAATGTACATCAATAAACTATTATCCGTCAAACATCTAGTGCATCTGTTTCAACAGATCTATACATAACACAAGAGAATATAGTAAAAACGTATTTTGAGTATATTTTTAACCCACGTTTTTCCCTGTATTCATATTTTATTTATATCATTTTTCTTCTTACTTTTAGAGTTAACTTTTAAAGAAAGGCTTCAGCAAATTTGGTTCTCAGTTTTTATTCTTATGTACGTATGGTTACTTTGATCTTTTTGAGAACGCAGATGTTCACGCTTTTTTGTCCTTTTTTATTTTGTTTATAAGAAACGGTTAACCTCGATGCGAAGTTTTGAAAATGAATTATATTTACTTCAAATGTTGGTTGCTTAAAATAAACTCAAGGGCATTGTAGATGCTATAGTGTAGTTTACAATATCTGTACAGATATATGCAATTAACTGAAACGCAGATATCATGGACAGAACGAATAAAATAATAATCGCTATTGAAAAAAACAATGTGCATATATATATATATATATATATATATATATATATATATGTATATATATATATATATATATATATATATATATATATACTTATAATTTTACAGTAATAGATTACTGAAATAATTTGAAACTTTAGCATCGATCTTTTAAGAATTCCATCACCTAGATGTATTGTAATATTTATCAGTAACATTTAATTATTTTACGACGTTTCAGAAAAAAATATTTAATCGAAGTTTATAGGTATCATATAAGTGATATTAAAAACAATACAAAAAGAACATCGATGTTACTACTACTACTACTAATGATAATGATACTAATATTACTACTACTACAACTACTACTACTAATAATAATAATACGTTTCTGGAATAGGGATAATATTAAAAAATCTTGATCATTTAATATCAGATACATATTGCATAATATTTAAGTTGGCTCGGGTATTGTTATCATTACATTAATTACCAGTTATTTAAGTTCTACAACAAAAAAATCAACAACAATAATAATAATAATATTGATAGTACATCAGACATAAATCTGTCTTCTGATCTTGACTGGAGAAGTTTGCGTGTACATATTGTGTCTTGCCGAATTAAGTTTGGTACCGGTATGTATCGCTTCCCTATCACTAATTTACTTGCCAGTGGCCTGAGTCTAAACAGCTGAGCGTGTATACTAGGTTTTGCTGTAGGGTGCATATAATTCAGGAAATGGTGTAGAATTTACTCAACATGGCCTTGTGTTGAGAGTATTTTTAGTGTGATAGGCGAGGCTGCCTAAACTACATGGGATTCAAAATAAAATACTTGCGAACACCCTCAGTCGGAGACCTGATGAACGGAAGGTGATATGAAGGTATTTTCGAGCTGTGCACCAAGTGCAAGTTTACCTGAGAATTTCATCAGACATGTCAACGTATCGCACAGATTTCACTTTGTTGCATTTGACAGATATGCACTTATTATGTTTTCTTATAATTCTATCCCAGCTTCGCTTAGTTGGTGTGCAAATTCCACGTTGAATAATAATAATAATAATAATAATAATAATAATAATAATAATAATAATAATAATAATGATGATGATGATGATAGTTAATCTTAGGTATAAATAAAGGCCACTCATGAAAATAACATTTTCTTTTTTTGTCTAATTTTAAAAGTTAACAAAAGCATAGTAAAACGCCTACAGTAAGTTATATAATTTTTTATTGATTTAGTCTTTGTCACTTAGAATTTAGCTTGAAAGAATACAACCGCGACACGCGGCGCATGCATTAAAAGATTAGCTTGATATAGTTTCAAATATATATAAGAACATACATATCAAGTAAACCAGCTGAATCACTTGTTTATACATATATACACATACACATGTGTGGGTATATAAGTGAGAGTGTATGTATATGTATAGGTTTGCGCTGGTGTATGCATTCCTCTCTAAATCCATAAAATATTAGTATAGGTTAATGCTCAAATATTAATGAATATTTGCTGTAATTATATATATTCTCTCTATCTCTCTCTTTAGCTCGCTAATTTAAGAACGAAATTTTCTGAAAAAAAAAATTACGTTAGCATAAAGATATAAAATTAAATCGATATGCTGGATTCCCTCTACGCATACACATAAATATTTTTCTTTCTAACGCGTACGAAAATATTTTATCTCTCTCCCAATCTATCTATCTATCTATCTATCTCTCTCTCTCTCTCTCTCTCTCTCTCTCTCTCTCTCTATATATATATATATATATATATATATATATATATATATCTGTGTGTGTGTGTGTATGTGCGCGTATGCTTATATATGTGTACTTGAATATATGCACATATACATATATATATATATATATATATATATATATATATATATATATATATATATATATATATATATATATATATATATATATATATAGGGTGACCCCAAAAAAGCGGGAACTTTTTAACAATCCAATAAAACCAAGAGTGGTGGAAGAAAATTATTTAATTCATAGTAACTGAAACCTTAAAACATGCCATTTAAGAAAAAATGATGGAATTTTCATTTTTTTAAAATTGCGTCCTGCAGATGGCGTCCTCCTGTACGAATGTATCCTTGAAATCTGCTGTTGAGATTCCTTATTGACTGCTACAGCGTCTCAGCTGGGATACTGTGAATTTCATTCTCGTTACTAAAATGGCGAAATGTTTACGTGCTCAAGGACACTGTCTCGCAGTGTTGCCACTTGCTCATGTCTGGCAATATGCACTGAAAAAATTCCCGTTCTTTCATACACAGTTGACATTCTCCTATGAATGTCAACTGGTTTGCACCCTTCAGCAACCAAAAACTTGATAACTGAACACTGTTCAGTCCTGGAGCAAGCTTCTTGCTCTGCCATCTTTGTTAATACGCTCAAACTCTCAAAGTCTTTTTTTAATCCATGTGAAAAAGAAGTAACACAAAAATAAAAAATAAAAAAGAGTAAGATTCTATCTGTATTAGAAGTCCTTATACCGAAAAATCCACCTTATTTATTGAATGACCCTCGTATAAACTGCGTCTAGAGATTATATGCAAGTTATGAATTTGTATAAAGAGTTGCGTCTCTAATGTTAAAAGTCCTATTATGATGTTGTTTAGATTCTACTCAATATTATTAACTTACATATATAAAGATAGAGAAAACTATTGTTTTTGGTTGGAAAAAACTTTACTAAGTTAAAAAACAAACTAATTTGACTGTCAGTAGTTTATTTTCAACTATTTATCTTGATACTTTTACATTATTATACCATGTAAAACTAATGTATAAAATAATATGAAAAGATTTTAGAACAAATCCGTCAATTTCTTAAAGGAAAAACAAAAAAAACATTATATTTTAAAAATAAAAGATATATTAACAAAAAATAATGAGAAATTCCTCAAATGTATTGCACAAATCCTCCTTTCTTTTCAATAATTCTTATCCGTCTATTTTCAACATCTGATGTTAGATTTGCAATTTTAGCGGCTGCCTCTCAGAGGTCACACTTGCTGTTGAATTGCCTTCCATTAGAATAAATATCTCTCTTGAGGATGCTCCACAGGTTCTCAATGGGATTCAAATCACAGCTATTTGAAGGCCAGTCCATAAGAGAATCTTCAACAAATCCCTTTTCTTTCAACCAGGATTTAGTAAACTTTGATGCATGACTTGGTGCGTTGTCTGGCATAAAGATCATAGATCTATGCTTGGCTAAAAACTGGTTATTCCGCCATTCAAAGAAATATTGCTCTAGAAAATCACAGTAACTTTTGGAATTCATTTTAAGTCCGTCTTTCAGTTTAAATGGACCCCCGAGCTCATTACCAATAATCCCAGCCCATATAATGATCCCACCGCCTTGGCGTTTAAAAATAATTCTTGAGTCATGTTGCTTGCAAACCCATCCCCGAGCTCATCAATCGGGCCCGTCGAGGGTGATCCTTGATTCGTCTGTAAAAAGAACTTTACTGAAATCAGATTTCACTTTTTTTTGTCCACTGCAATCTTCTTTCCTTATGATTTTTTGTTAAAATGGGTTTCTTTATTTGATTTTTTACATCAGCAAATTTCCTTAATGCTTTACGCCTTGTTTCCCTTGACACAATAGGAGCTTCAGCGGCCTCAAATATGAACGCACTTGACGCATTTGGTTTTCGTATTAATTCTATTCGGATATGTGATAAGTTTCGCTTTGTTAAATTTCTGATTTCAGCCTGAGACTTTTTCTTCCTTGGTTGAATTCCCATTTGATATATTTTCTTGATTGTTCGATGATCCCTTTTCACATCCTTAGAAATTTGAGGCGAAGACTTTCCTTTACTAATTTCTTCATTGTTAGTTCTTTTTTACGAGCCATAACACGAAATTCTAGTTCCTGCAAATAATCTCTTGACATTGCAAATTGCTTTAATTACTGACAAAATACTAAGTATCAATCTGAAATTGGAAATTGGGACTTAATTGCTTTCATGCTTATTCGCTATACATAATAGTACAAATTATTTCATTGGATAACACATATCTATGAATTTTACAAAAAATATTTGACAATATTTCTTTTGCATATAATCTCTAGACGCAGTTTATATATATATATATATATATATATATATGTGTGTGTGTGTGTGTGTGTGTGTGTGTGTGTGTGTTAGTGCGTGTGTGTGAGTGTGTATTAGCGAACTCCAGTAATTAGCTGATAAAAAATATATATATAATGTATATATATATATATATATATATATATATATATATATATATATATATATATATATATATATATAGTTATTTATTCGAAAATTATAAAATAAATATGTCATAAAATCACTACAAAATAGCCATTTTGTTTTAACACTTCTGGTGTTTAACAAGTGATGATATTGAATGTAAAATATGGGGTTTTAAAAGGTTCAAATCAGAAATGTTGAAGCAAAAGGGCTATTTTTTTGTAGTGACCTTTGGACATATTTACGTTAAAACGTTTAATAAATAAATATGTTTGCTTTACTCTGTATTGAGCACACTTTTAAAAATAGTATTTTTTGGTTATTGAAATTTATTCCGCATACAGCAATCCTATATTTAGGCAATATATATATATATATATATATATATATATATATATATATACCCACGTCCACGTGCTATTATTCCTAGCATTGTGATGGGATATATTCCCGAATCTGTAAGCGTCTTTACAACGGACGTATCCTTGCAAGCTTATCACTACTCAGTTCGTACTTACATGCCATATATTCAGGACCTTCCTTTTTTAGGTCCACCTGTTCGCAGTTTTCCACCTTGGAAATGCCATAATAATTACACCGTTGATGCATCCACTTCATCCAGTTTAAAATATAAAAGTGAATTCAATCTAGGTAAGACTTTTCACAAGAACTGCACATATGTGAAATAGTCTCATGCATATATACACCCGTAACACTACAGATGATCTTTTTATTTATACTCCTTACCATTAAAAACTTCACAGCATATTACAACTCTTTTCATTCATATCATGCACATGATTTGTCTTTACAATTTTTTGACAGTAAACATCGTCGATATTTTTCATTTATCCTTGGAAATAGATATTTGATGCATTCTGCCCCACCCCAACACACATATATACTTTTTTTTCACAAATTCAAAAACGGACATTATTTTGGAAAAACTGGAACAGAATTCTGTCTTCGGCTCTATAACCATGAGAAATAACCTCAGGCTCATTACATTTTTACCTATTACTGTGCACTTCAACCAACCGTGTCATAGCATTGATGACAGCAGATGAGTGCTTTTATCATCTTCATTCAGCAGCCAACAAGTAGAACGAAGATCGAAGTTGAAATTTATTTTCAAAATAAATTCACACATTGTGGGATTAAACAGAGATGTAGGCTTACTAAGAAAGTCTCATTTCCATAGGATTTAACGTTATAAAAAATGCACCATCTTAGTAGACGGAATCTCATGTTTTTAATTTCGTCTATTTAAGCATAATTATGTTCATTTGACGGACGTGTTCCTTTGTTGTCTTAATGTTATGTTTTGTAGGGAAGTGTTTTGCCATTACTTTACATTATTTTCTATTTCTTTTCATTCTTTTGCCGTTTCCATTTACTTAATTATAGTTATCTTCCGATATAATGGGTCACTAGTGCCGTCGACTAACATCGCCGGTAATTTGTTATGTTGACTCCTGTTGCAATTACGGTAATAGTAATAATAACATTAATAACATCCTTTGGAACAAGATTATTTTAAAGTATGGATATGCGTAATTGACGTTTCTGATCAAAATATAGCCGGCTATAGTGAGAATGGGAGATACTAACTCAAATCTAGAATCTAAAGCATGTAAGATTTTTTGCCATTCATATTTGAATAAATATGATTAATATGCTTCCAGATAGGATATATATATACATATATATATATATATATATATATATATATATATATATATATATATATATATATATATATGTATATATATATATATATATATATATATATATATATATATATATATATATATATATATATATATATATGAGTATGATCAATCTGGTTGAGCTCTCTTGGGAAAGGGTTTTTAAAGAACAGCGGCTGCTACTGCCATTAAGCATGCATTACTCTTCAAGTATGAATTGAGTTCTCCGAGCTGTTGGCGTATTTCGTATAGAGACAAACGTTAAAATCCCCTTCCTATCTACCGTTTGACGATGGCCTAGGGTGCAAAATATGTGACTGATTTCAAATGAGTCGAATATCGAGCCCGGCATGAAGCAATCGGACGTCTAGCCACTCTGTTGACCTGTGCTACAGCGAAACAGGCTGTCTATATATATATATTTGTGTGTGTGTTATTTATATATATATATATATATATATATATATATATATATATATATATATATATATATATATATATATATATATATATGCGTGTGTGTGATTATAGAATTAATGAATTAATTTCTAATTCGACATGTGTATTTATTCAATCATTTTTGTGGTAGGCACTCAATTTGAAATAGATACCTCATTTCTATTTTTATTTTAAACAGTTTTGTTACGCATATAAGCCTGTGTTTTCGAGAATTCTTAGTAAAGAAAATATGCTATCTGATCCAGCATGTTTTACGACTTGGTTAAAAAGAGGATCACATCTATGAAGCTGAAAATTCAGAGTGATTCGGAATATCATTTTTCTCAATACATTTTATGATATGTGAGCTCCAGAAAAGAATTTACTACCTTTTCTTTAATCATATTTGGTGGGTGATAGAATACCATAAGTCCAGTGATGCTGAAAAAAGACCATGCTAAAAGACTTGGCCGCTTTTGAAAATTTAGCTTTCACCACCTTATTTACCTACATTTGGCTAAAAGGATTTGTGTCATATCGACGTGCCATTGAATTGTACAAGACCAGATTTTCCTGATAGTAATACTAAAGGCCTTCAAGATTGCGTGGTTTTAATTTGAACATTTGTTTTTCGCTCCCCACCACAATATCGAGGCTAAAACTTTGCGCTAGACAGCTTTCCAAAAGTTGAATATCTTCAGCAAAACGGAACCTTTATTTGCACGTAATATAAAGCAGCGATCACGATATTAGATTTCCCTTAAGTTTTATTCATTTTCATCTATCAACGCATTTGATGCAATCCCATACCAAAAACTGCCCACCACCAAATTTTACCGTTTTTTATGCATATTTCTCTTTTCTTCGTATCCTCCTACAATTGAATATAAATATATTTTCTAAGAAAATGTCTTTTACAACATTCCACAATCTCATGTTAGGTGTTAATAACTTCATTATTCTATTATGATGGTTTTTGATTAATGATGATTTGTTTCTTGCAGATATACACCCAGTCAAGTTGCTTTTCGTTGTACTCTTCGTACTTTATCAATTGAAACCTCGCTGTTAAGACATTCTCCACTCCTCACTTATCTCGCTGTTAATTTTGAATTGTCTAACCAAACACACACCATGTTATTTCATCCAACTGTTTTGGTTTTCTGGTTTCCTTTGATCTTAAAATAATTCTAATAGTAGCAAACATGTTTTGGATGATATCAACACAGTTTTTGGAAATTCATGATGTTCGGATAAAACACGAGCTAATGTTAAACTGCAATATCTTGCCAAGGCACTTTACACATATTTTAATAAAATTGAAAAATTGATACTTAGACATTGTTATGACGTTATCATCTCAGATCATTCAAAGATTTCCATGGCTTTTTGTCTGCTTAAAGCTGCTTAATGCGACGTGTCTAGGGAAACGCAACGATTTTTCTCAAGACTAAAGACTTATAGACACTAGTGATAATAGCTTGCTACTACACAATCTTAACTTGTACAGAAAATAAAGGTATATAATCATTTAATTCAGTTGTCCTAAATTTGTGCACGCCTGTATAATCATGCTAATACACAGTTATATTCGATATTAAATCTATAAAATATTTGCATATTTACTGATATTTTGGACTGAGTACATACACAGTCATATTTCTAAATGACGAAGTCTACAGAATTCTCAATAACTCATATTTATTTACATATACAATGTTCAGTTCTGTAAACTCTTTATTCAAGACTTAAAACATATTTCAACGAATCAATCTGTTTATTGTATTTCTACAATCAAAACATCATTACAGACGATAAAACTTTTCTTTCTAACTTTTCTCTTTTTATTTATTATAGACGTTAATAAGCATGTTATTTATTTTCGTTCAATATCAATTGTCTTTGGAAATATCAATAAAAAGCAGTCAATATATCTATCTTTTGTTTTCATTCAGGTATTTCCTTGTTTTTATTTTATTTTCTATAGTTTCATTTGTTTTGGAAATTAGATTTAGTTTTATAACTTCTCACTAAATCGCACAATGCAAACACGTTTCGAATTAAGATAGGCATGAAATTCTAGTAAAATCTACATACAATCGTAATCGAATTATGCATACGGGAGATTAGCGAGCTGTAATACCTAAACATGTCCTTTGTAAATATTTGCATCCATTTTGTAAGACTCTTCGCTGTCAGTGTAATCTTAGAACTGATTTGATTATGTTAAGTTTCCGATTGGATATAGGGATAATGAAATAATTATGAGCACGGAAATTCGAATTGACAAACAAAGTCTAAATTATCACGACTCCTGCTACGTTCACTTTTCAACAATGCACTTTGGATAAGTCATGCATCTATTTTTCCTCTCTCCCCTTATGGATTAAATAGCAGGATTGTTTAGACGTTCGAGCGTTGGTTATTACCCGGTGTTATAGAAAGCAAACCCAGCTGAAAAGGCAATGAGACTGAAATTTCTCTACTGGATATGGTATTCTAAAAAAGAAAATGAAATCTGTAAAAATAAAACATCTTTGATGCTAATATTTCACTGCAACTATCTCTTTACTTTAACAGAGATTTCCACACTGAAGACTAAAGGTTTATGTAAACAACACTCTATCATCTGAAAAACGTGACAGAAAATATGTCTATGTGCCCGGAACGGTATAGACACCATAAATTTGATTTTCAAAAACTGAATAATTTGTTTACGTAATGATGTTACTCCAGCAGTAACTGAATATGGAACAAAGCCTGTGAGAATAGAAATGACAGAAAAGTGTACTTAATGAAGTGAGATTAACTGTAGAATGGTAGCTAAATATGACAAATTTCTACTTGGTGACACGAGATTATTTATAGAATCGTAGCTAAATATGCCAAATCTCTACATCAGTATTTCAGCATTCTAAAATACTCTTTTACTATATCATTCTTTTCACGTAACCAAACTGCATTTCAATTGTGCCATTATGATAAAGGCTGTAATTTGTTCTATTAATTTTATTATTTTATTAATGTAAATTCTGAATGCTTAATATAACCGAATCTCATATTACACACGTAACTTGATCTTTCATAATTTTGTAAATCATAAACTACGGATGCATTATATATATATATATATATATATATATATATATATATATATATATATATATATATATGTGTGTGTGTGTGAGTGTGTATATATATATATATATATATATATATATATATATATATATGTATATACATATATATGAATATAATTTTGGATACGATTATATTTCAAAAGGGTAAAATTTTAAAAGAATACTTTTATATATATACACTTATATACATATATATATACATATAAATATATACATATATACATATAAATAAATATATATATATATATACAAATATATAGATATATACACATAAATATATATATATATATATGAGTGTGTGTATATATATATGTATATATATATATGTATGTATATATGTATATATGAATATAATATTGGAAACGATTATATTTTAAAAGGGTAAAATTTTAAAAGAATAATTTAATAATTTAAGCAGTGTGCGTTCTACACAAATATAAATTTATTTATAAATGTATGTATTATTATTATTTATTAATAAATTAGTAAAAGCAGCATTTTTAAAAAAGTTACTACTAATAAAAAAATATATATATTTATTATCGTCTTAAAACAGATCAAAAGATTAAACAATTTATTCTGAAAGTCACATTTATGGAAAGCTCACACCTTGACAAATATGACCTTTGTAGCTGGTGAACTAGTAAACATTGAATTTTAAATGTTGCTTTGTGCAGACAGATTATGTTTAACATTTCTTGGAAAATATATGAATAAGGGGATCAACATTTTACAGAACACGGAAATTTTATCACTTAATTACGTATGACTACGGGATTCGGATTTTAAAGTACCAGCACACTACTATCAAAAAAGAACCTCAACTACTGACGATGAAACGAATTAATGCAAAATTTTTACCTTCCCCTTAACGATGACAGCTTCTGCTCTGTTTTCAGCAAAGCTATTATTATTTGCTTTCGAAAAAGTCTTCAGTGTCTAAAAAGAAATATCACAGGCTCTTGAGTGGAATAATCTACAAAAGTAAGATTTAGTAACGAACAGAGCACACGATAGCACATTCAAACGAAAGATGATTACCGCATTGAGCGCAATCCAAATACGTTTTCCCATGCCAGGAAAAGTACAAAAACTATGATGTAAAACCTAAAATCTACAGATATACTTATCTTCGCGACTATCTTATTTCATTTAAATAGAGGCCATAATAAAATAAAATGATATTTTTGATATAGAGATGTACTTCAAATTTTCATGAATAATTAAACTAAATGTAAACATCAACATTAGTATGTCTTCAAAATATAAATGTTGAAAGACACTCTGTATATAAAAATATGAATTTTTAAATTGAACATGCAAGAAAAGCTCTCTCCCAAATCACTATTCTCAGTATATAATAGACATCATTTGCAAAATTATATCCTCTATAAAAAAGAAATATATTTTGTTCTCTAATAATGAATCAAAACGCCAATAAGATTATGGCGTAAAAAGAGATATATTCATCATGAATATTCAAGATGGAAACGGTAAATGGAATCTAGTGCAATAATCCTGAAGGAGATCGAGGCTTAAATCACCAGTGCTGAATATTAATCTACATATTGTAACGAATTTCGAGGATTTTACCAACGCACTGAAGTTAATAACAGATAAGGAATTCAATGGAACATTTGAATTATTGTACATAAACTTGCTGAACACGATGTAAATCAGACTGTTGTCTAAATACACGGATGTAATCCGATTATTATAAAATGCATCAGCCAACAAGCTATGTATAGACAATGAGGCAGTATTTCCCACAATCTTCAAAAGGTAGTCATTTATTTGAATAGGAAAATTATCAGGTGATGTCAGTATTAGTAAAAACAGAACAATAATCCAAATCTATTAGGACAGAATATCGTTTAAATACTATCTGGTTAAACAGCTTATATAATATTTGTAATGCTTCAGCTGTGAGAAAAATATGGTACTTAGGTAATGGATAATGTTATGCATTGACCTCAGGAGATTTATGGCCATATCACCTTGACTCACTGGTTCTCGTACAAACACCGAACTTAAACAATATCGAGTTTAGTTGTTACTAGAAGGGTGGAATCTTGGGTACTGCCAGGTTCTGTAAGCTTGAATGTTCGGATGCTCGTATCAGTTAACGACTTAAACTGGAAATCCTAGAGTTGAGTTTCAATTTCAGTCGGGTTCCTTATTTTTACATAGGAGCAAATAACTTTGGGAAAGTTATGGACCCACCTCTATTCTCTACAGGTATGGGTTAATTAGAGGGACTTGTTCAGAAAATCATTGTTATCTCCAGATACATCCTAATATCCCAAAAATGTTTTCTTGATGTAAATGAACTGCAACGTGTTAACAAGAGACAAAAATAAAATAAATCAATGATATAATCATTGACCTTAGCAAAGTTTTTATTCATTAACAAGGAAAATATTACGTAGTGATTGTGCAGCTGTGGTTGTTTGGAAAATTACATTAGCTATTTCAGTAATTTTCAGGAAGAAATTATTTTAATGTTTACAGAAGATTTAAGCTAAATTTAAAAAAAAACTAATATGGATTAACGAAAATTTAATTTCATTTTGATTGCAGAAATTATTTTCTTGTGGAAGGATGTCCTACACTAATGAATTCAAATATTAACTAAGCGATTTATATGCATTTTATGGTTGTCTGTCTCCAGTTCAAACGGAAGACGTCTATACCGTCCTTTGTCTACGTCAAATTCGGATATGTTAAGAGTATTGGGTCTTTCTCACAGAAGCATTTGAAATCAATCCTAACCACCTTCGTGGGTTCTACACGAATCTTTGAATCATAGAATACTCCGACGAAATATTACCGGTTAGCAAGTAAAACAAATAAGACAGAATCGACAATTTATTTTTTTGAAACAACAGTGTTAAATGTCATCCGCTCTTCATATCTTGTAAATCTCCGCACCTCTAATTATATTCATAATAAAGGCATCGAACATTGTTTTAATGCAGTAGAACAACATATAGATACGTAGAATTAGAAGCGATGCAACGGCTTATCATATGGAGAATTAGAAGCAAAACTGAATCAATGTAAAGAATCAGAAGAGAATTAAATGGCAAATGCTTAGAAATGTTTCAGCCGGCAGTATGTTGACATCCATAATGTGACAGTCACGACGATATTTATATGAATTATGTCAGAATTTATTATGTAATCAGTGTTTACTCAATAAAATTACTACTATAACGCTAACGCAAAAAAAAACAAGATATACGTTCAATTATTTACGTTATTTAAATCGGACGAATATCTTGACATTTTTGTTTATTCTCAAACCATTTTATCGGTTTAAATAAAAATTCCATAGTAAATTTTAATACTATTTCCTATTACGGGAAGTGTTATAACTAGGCAGTTACTAATAGCTTTGTTTTCCCTTCGTCTACACCTGTACTACCCAGACCAATCATTGAAATTATAATTAATATTACACCAAATTCATGAACTACAGTTTAATCCATTAGACTGAAGATTACCCAGATCGACAGGCACCAGAAAAAAAACCCGGATGATGTATTAGCCATAATGTTGAGAATTTAAATACAATGACATTTCCGACGTAGCCTGTTTCTTTAGAAAACACATTCTTCTTTCCAGCTCTTGGTAAAAATCTAATCTCTGTTCTGTCAAATATTTAAAAACGATCGTCGTGGGGGAATATTCTTCAACGTAATTGATGCTTCTTGCCTTCAATATGTATTGTGAGAGCCGACTAGTGAACACGCTCGTTTTACATTATGTTTTCCAGAAATTTCGCTCGCACACTGATCCTAAGTATACGTGTTATTATGCTTCGATCTTCGTTCTTCGTTACCAGCCTGCTCTGCCCATGGAAATCTCAGCATCCATCAGTAGAACCATATATGTATTGCCTAAAGCCATTTTTTTTTATTTCTGTGGTTATTGTCTAGCATTCTCTGCCATATAGGAAGACCGATATTCCATAATTTTCTAGAATGCTATTATTTATTTCTAACGATTTTTGTTGTTTATTAATACTTTCTGAGTTTTCCAATGCGCCTTCGGATTTTGGTGCCATATTTTCTGGCCCCTCTGTTGAGACAATTCATTGATATTTAAATGTACATCTATGCATGATTTTCATGTCGTTTCGAATTCGTATTTCTGGTATTGAGCTCTTCCTTTTGTTGACATTAGTGTATTGTGTCTTCTTACAATTTTTCTGTTTAATCCTTTTTCCTCAGTTTCATTTACTACATTCTTTCCTCCTGTTTCCTTTCCCCAACAAACCAAATTTATTGTACATTTGAAAGAATTTCTGTTTCCTAACTTATCAAACGCTTATGAATAATCTATAAAACATATCTATATATCCGTCTGAATCGGTGCTGTTCATTCTCACATAAATGATTTAAATAATATTTCCTCATCCCTACAAATCAGAGATGAATTATATTCATATCATAAATGTACTATGTGGAGTTTTGTCTGGATTTTGTGGATGTGGAGTTATCATTATTTACATTATTTGGTCTATTGTTCTCATCTACCGATCAATGACCTGGTGTATTAAAGCGATACTTTGTAACGTATTTGCTATAGTTGTTGTTAGTTCAATCCCTGCGTCGGACAGGGTGTACGTGGCGAGCAATAAGTCAGCAGAACTAAAAATAAGAAGTCGATATGCCTGTGCAGTGGAAAGAGCCGTAGATGGAAAGGTGATTCAGTTCAGATTTGCCTGTATGTTACCCAGATAAATAAACACCTTAGCAAGGTCAGAGTATACAACGATCGAAACGTTATGATAATAACAACAAAAATGAGGGCAAATTTTCAAATCTAAATCATGCAAATACTATGTGGAATTCTGCATATAATATCCGTTGTAAGAAATATACATATTTTAAATAGTATATTTGGTGATATTTTTTTTTATTCTTGTTATTCACCAAGTTTTAAATAAGTTGGTAGATGCAGTGAAATGAATATTTATTTAACATTTTAAATAGTCTCGTTTACTTCGAGAATGAACGAAACAGGACACAACATTAATAAACTTAAGAAAACTAGTCACATATTACAAAATATTAATACCCTAATAACGAAAATGGAAATAAATTCAAATAAACTTAATATAAATTTGTTACAAATATTCAAAAATCAGTAAAAGTTTATAAATAACACAATGAAATATTTTTTTTAAGCAATTCACCCCAAGAAATGAGTGAGTGTCACTAGCACGCCAGGAGTTACAGAGGATCGAGGACAAGAGTAAAGAGGCATGTTTGAGGAAAAGATACAGAGAAAGACGGGGAACAATCTCAGGGTGTCAGATGTCGATTCACATTACACTTGCATATTTGAAGATTATAGTCATCGGGAAAGCAAGTAAGGTAAAGGGAGTTCTACAGACAGGAATTGCGAGAGAAGAAGCTGTTTGAGTAGAAAAGACGGTTACATTAACCGTTTTGACAACGACAAGGTGGAACCGAGATACCAGCCTGGTAGCTCGCATAAATTCATGCAGTCTGGGAACAATTGAAAGTCACTCGTCGCAACAGTTGCCGTGAAAATACTTGAAGAAGAGGCAGAGGGAAGCCACGGCACGTCTGTAGGAAAGCGATTGTAGACTAGATGCCATATCAGGACAAATCATATTGAATATTTGTCAATGAATTTTGTCGATGACCTCGAGACGTACAGCGTGAGCACCAGTCCATACATGACAGCAATATTCTATGCAAGGACGGATGGCAGATTTATAGATTTTAATGATGGACACAGTCGAGAACGACACAGAGAACCAACTTTCCTTGTGATAGATGAAGGTACTGATTCAGTGTATTTATTCCACCGCATGTCAGTGGACTGCGTGAAACCAAGCAAGCGTAATGGGGCGCTCTCGAAGATTTGTGATTCAGCCATTCTGATGTGAAGTAGTGAGGGTTCTCTGTGCTGGTAAAGCTAGCTATTTCCTGTTCCAGTCAACCACAGATTGGAGGTCCTTTGCCAGATCAGCAGCCAGGTTAGTTTTGTCAATGATACCAGATTTACTATTGAGACAGGAGAAAATATTAGTGTCGTCCGCGTAGATGCCTCCTTGGGAATTGATGACATCGGGAAGGTCATTGATGAAGATCAGGAAGAGTGTATGGCCCAAAATGGAGCTTTTGAGAACACCAGTGTTCGTTATTAAAGAGCCAGAGGAGAAACCGTTTAGGACGGCTTTATTTCACGGT
This sequence comes from Acanthosepion esculentum, assembly GCA_964036315.1. Classification (NCBI taxonomy): domain Eukaryota; kingdom Metazoa; phylum Mollusca; class Cephalopoda; order Sepiida; family Sepiidae; genus Acanthosepion; species Acanthosepion esculentum. Next base: position 44,437,317 of record OZ038475.1, read on the forward strand.
TTGGCAAGAATGATAGTTTTAAGTCAAATAATCGTTCTGTCAGACCATATCCCTGAAGCTTACGAAGAACGCCAGCTTGCCAAACCCTATCAAACGTTTTAGAGATGTCTAGAGTCACGGCTCGAGATTCATTATTGTTGACTAACTGGTATACAAATTCAGTTATGGCAGTGAGCACGTCAGTGGTAGATCGGGCTAAGCGGAAACCATATTGCTTCTCGGATAGCAGATTATGCGAATTAAGGTGCTTAACCACTTCGGCGTTTATTAAAGCCCCGACAACTTTACAAAACAGTGGTAGGAGACTGATAGGACTGTAGTTAGACGGGTCAGTAGGGTCACCAGAGTTCTTAAAGACAGGAACAACTGATGTCGCCTTCCAACAGGCTGAAAAGCAAGAATCAGTGAGGCATTAGTTGTACAGCTTAGAGAGGACAGGTGCCAATTCAAGAGTAGATTTCTTAAGAAAAATGGTCAGTATCTCGTCCCCACCACTAGCCTTATGGGAATCTAATTTAGCAATGATATCAAATACCATCATTGGGTTTAAGTGAAAATCACTAATATAGCCTCCTTTCCATGGGGGAAAATCAGGTGTGGGTACTCCAAATGAGTCTAGCATTGAATTGGATAAGAATTTCCGAGCATAGCATTCATTATCAGATGCGGAGATCAGGACTTCAAATTGATTGAATAAAGAAGGTATTGTTGCTTTGCTGTTGTTCAGCACGCTTTTGCAGAGCCGCCAATAATCTTTTGAAACAAACTTGCGAGACGCAATACATTGTTTCATTCTTTCGGAAGGTTAACTTTGCTTCATTGAGGACACGTTTGCGCTCGTTACGGGCAGTGACAAAAAGACGTCTGTTGCAATCATACATGTCTCTATGGTGCAGACGGACGTAGTGATTCCTTCTAAGCAACAGCTGTAGTGAAAGCAGCTGAGAACAAAGCGGATGACCATGATTTCACTTTATATTTCCTTGCAGGGATGAAAGCCTCGATTCCAGCTTTTACCAAGGATGAGAGCACAAACGCACATTTTTGGACGGGGAGTTTAAAAACTGTATTTCAGGAGACATCGCGAAGGAAATCACGGATCGCGTCCCAATCTGCTTGTTGATAATAGAAAGATGTTCTGTTGGTAGGAGATTCTTTACTGGGGGAGAAGTAGAAAGAGATGTTAACAGACACGACGACAGGATCAGTTGCCAAGAGGGCAGAGCTGCGTGGTATGGCAAGACTTAAGGATGAAGGTAAAACAGGGATCAAGGAAGGAAGGCTTACAATCATGGTTACTGGAGAAACGCGTAAGAAAATCAACCACTTGTGTGAAAGATTGTGTGATTGAAAAGTTAAATGTTTGTATGCCAGCAAAGTCAGTTACAGAGTGTTTAAGCTATTTGCTATGGTGGACATTGAAGTCATCAAACATAAATATGTTTGCAGAGGGATGTTGAGAGATACTCTTGTCTATATTATCCGAAATGCAATTGAGTACACCAGTCTTGGGAGGATACACTACAGTCTTGGGAGAGCGATAGAGAAAGAAGAAATAGCTTATAGATTTGATGAGAGTTAGACGGAGACATATCTATGAATTTTCTCGAGATTAAAGAGAGTTCCCTAGCCAGTGAGAGATGGTCTCGTACGTCAACTCACAGGGAATCTATGTGTGTAATAGAGTCTTTTTTAAGGAGAGTGATGTAACCGGTAATCGAGAGACCCGTGGTGGGGTTTAACGGATTAAGGTCGGTCTCGCAGAGAGCTAGTATAACAGGGATATTTTCAACGATGAACAATTCCTCTCTGCAGAAATTGGTTCGAATGCCACGGATGTTGGAAAAGGAAATGTTAAAGGGTTTAGGTAATTTCTTCAGCTGGTGTAGGTTTACATCTTTGATTGTTAGTAGTCATGTTGGGTAATGTTGGTAATGAAAGTGAGAAGGTTTAAGTAATATTAGCTGACGGTCATCGTATGTGACATGGTTAGAAAGAAGATAATTTGGCCTTAGAGTTGCCCACCGGAG
>OZ038475.1:44446846-44456846 GCA_964036315.1 Acanthosepion esculentum
ATATAAACACATTCAAAATCTGGAGCATCAATTCACAACACGAGGCTCTAAACAACGCCTAATCAGCGAACAAATACAAATTTCCTCACCTAGAGAAGATACGCTAATGTACAAGATTAAAAATAAACCCACCTGCATCACTTTAGCAACCACTTTCAAACCCACTCTGCCTGCACTACTCCAAATAATCAAAAGTCACTGAGATACATATCAAACCAGACCTAAAAAAAATGTTTGAGGAACCCGGCTATCTAGCATATCGTAGACCTAAGAACCTAAAAGAAATCATAGGTAGTAACCACATTTCAGGGGACTAGGTAATCCGTAATAAACCAAAAACAAAAAAAAACAGGATTTTCCCAAACATGTAACAACAAAAAGAGGTTTCACCCATTAGACACACGAATTCATTTACTAGCTCAGTCACTAAATCTACTTTCAAAATCTACCACGACTATAACTGTAGAAGTCATAATATAATTTACATCCTAGAAAGCACACTATGCCAGAAACAATATGACCCTTTCACTACAGAATTAATAATTATCGCAATCGAATTAGGTTGATTCCCCATGAAAGAATATTACCTGGAGAACAACATTTCCGCCTAGAAATACGCAATTTCAAAACCCATGCCAAATTCACTATAATTGAGAGAATAGAAATGTTCAGAGCAGATAACATTAGAAAGAAAGTGCCATGAAAATAAGTGGACACGACGTTTAAAAATGCACTATTCAGACAGACTTAATAAAAAATTTAACAATATAGATTGTATTAATATATAATCCCACAAATCAGCACTACACACAATTCTCACCCACACAAGACATACATGCTTACAGAAGTGTTGAGGCCTCACACTGATACACACACCCACACGAATATACACACTTACACACATCATACACCGTCATACCCTAATGAACCAAATGATAACACACACCCATAGTAATATACAGACTTACGCACATCATAGCCATTCACTCCTTAAGAACCAAATAACACACACAACAGAGACACATCCCCTTTACAAGAACCAATAAAACTTTCAAAATGACCAAGGGAATTCAGAGCAGCATGACTCCATCCAGCTCTTATCTTAAATAACAACTTAAAAGAGACTGATTGAGCAACACAAGGACTGACAAAAATTTCATGTTAAAAAAAATGAGAAAAAAAATCATGAAAACTACAAACAAAAGTTAATTTTCTCCATCAAGACAGTCATTACTGTAGTTCACTGCTAATAGCAAGCAGAATTTTTTTTTCTCGTGATGATGGTCATTTTGGCCGAAACTAGTCGAGGAATCTAACTGAAATAATAATAAAAACGAAAAAAATATTAATATACAACACACACACACACACATATATTTTCAATCTATGTTACATTTTTGGATAAAGTCCTCAGTATCAGGGATACAGCATATGATCATATAAATGTGTTCATTGTGTTTAACAACGACTGGCGACACTTTCAGAATTGAATGCAATCTTTAGGCCATCTGGAAACCAATGAGAGAATAAGTTATATATATATATATATATATATATATATATATATATATATATATATATATATATATATATATATGAAAGTGAACATACAAGCCAACACTTAGAGGCGACAGTCTGTTTCATGCTAGATGCAATCGTCAGGCCTGACGATTGCATCTAGCATGAAACAGACTGTCGCCTCTAAGTGTTGACTTCTATGTTCACTTTTATATTTACACATGCTCTATTTCTGATATTCAGCAATTTATCCCATAAATATAGCACACTTTAAGACTATATTTCTTCATATATATACATGTGTGTATATATATATATATATATATATATATATATATATATCGTATGTTTGTATGTATATATATATATATATATATATATATATATATATATATATATATATATATATATATATATATATATACATGCATAAATACATACGAGGGTCATTTAATAAATAAGGTGAATTTTTCGGTATAAGGACTTCTAATACAGATAGAAGCTTACTTTTCTTTTCAACGTAGTCTCCCAGCACTGTCACAAGCTTTTGTATTCCCTCAGCGTAAAAATCTTTGGACTGATGTCTCAGCCAGTCACTCACAACACTTTTGACTTCATCGTCACTTTTAAACTTCGTGCATCTCGTGAACGCTTTCAAGGGACCAAACAGGTTAAATTCTGTAGGGGCAATGTCTGGGCTGTAAGGGGGATAATGGAGCAGTTCCCAGCCCAGCTCGTTGATGGTCTGCACCGTTTGGGCTGCTGTGTGAGGCCTTGCGTTGTCATGATGCAAGATGACTCCTTCTGACTGATGACCCCTGCGTTTGTCCCAACAGATAAGATCGATTTCCTTGCAATGTCATCCACTGTCACCATTCTGTCAGATTGAATGAGGTCATTGACTGATTCGATCACCTCAGGAATACTCACATCTGTAGGCCTCCCAGGCTGAAACATGTGGCAGCATACACAGTTAATATTCTCCTATGAATTTCAACTGGTCTGCACCCTTCAGCAACCAAAGACTTGTTAACTCACCGCTGTTCAATCCTGAAGCATTCTTCTTGGTCGGCCATCTTTCTTAATCGCCAAAACTCTCAAAGTTTTTTTTAATCTGCGAAAGAAATTAAATCCATGTGAAAAACAAGTAAAACAAACAAAAAAATAAGAGCAAGCTTCTATCTGTATTAGAAGTACTTATACTTTTTTATTGAATATATATATATATATATATATATATATATATATATATATATATATATATATATATATATATATATATATATATATATATCCCAGTCAGCTCATCATTCATTTAATGAAATCAAACTGTGGGTTTGTCTTTCAATTTCTGGGTTTTGTTACTTTTGCATAATGTACCATTTTGTTCGAAATATTCATTCTATAATCGAATATCTGTAATAGAGATAGACCGTTTTAACTGATTAGACATTAGGCGTTGTATGAGTTTTCGCATATAAATTTATCTAAAGATTTTCAAAAAATATTAGAATAACTTTTAATCACTAGCGTGAAACACCAAAATTTACTAGAAATTCAAATGCTTCTATCCTAATATATATATATATATATATATATATATATATATATATATATATATATATATATATATATATATATATATATATATATAAGTGTGTACAAATATATTGTAGACAGATAGATGTTTATATTTGGTTATACATGATGTAGATGATGTTATTCGTGTAAATCCATTGAGGGTAAATGTCTCGTAAAAGTATGGTTGCGGAAAGAGAAGGCAAAACTGCAACAGATTGGTTGGAATTTAGTCCAGGGTTACAGGCGGATTCGCGTAAAAGAACTTAGAGTTTAGATAGAAAATGTCTTATTACAGCAGAGCGCATTAAAGTCTTTCTTAATCCAGTCAGTTCCAAAGCGATGGATTCCTGAGATTTTAGAGCTGACGCCGACAACACATCAGTCAATCTGTTTGCATTCTTTCTAGCGTAAAAAGATATCAGTTCTAATGGAATTAAAGAAAGAAAGAAAAAGAAAGGACACATAAATCAACTCGATAGATTTCACTGCACGGCTTTGAAGCGAAATTTGTTCACAGCTCTTCCTTCCTTTAGCTAATTTATTTTTTTGTTGTTGTTGAAGTAACACTGATTTGCTTACTAGAAGCAATCTGAAATACACATCTCTTTTTTTCTTTGGAAAGTTTTCTAACAGGAGAAGTTACTTGCGTTTAGCTATTCTTAACTGCGTTTAGATTCTCAATGTTTTTCACGATTTCTTTACATTTATATTTGTTCAATTTCCTTACGTTTTTTCGGAATTAAAAGCATCTCTTTATCATGTACTTTTGGAATTTAATTTTGCTTAAATACGTAATTAATAATTTATACACTGATAATAATCAATATGTATAGAGTGACTGCTAGATGTTGTACTAAATTCGGAATCACCGTAGATATACAACGATAGCGTTGTTGCAAATTAAATGTATTATATATCTACATAACTGTTGTCTGGCATTTACATAAGGTATGTAGATGACACAAGTGTTAACACAGACAGAGTACAGAAACTTAAAGTAATTCTACAGAAGGTATAAAAGGAAAGCGAGAGGCAAGATTAAATATCAAGGGAAAGAAGAGTGAATATATGGTTGTCAGCAAACAGCCCAAGAAGCAAATTACAAAGTGGAGATAAAAAAATAAAGCTAAAAGAAAGAACTACATATCTGAGTAGTGTTTTAGCAAAGGAAAGGGAGTTCGTCACCGAAATCCGAAATCGCTTTGGGGTAGCAAATGTTGTTTTCTAAATGTTAAGCAAGACATTGAGAAACAAAACAAAAATGTCATTATAAAACAAAGAGTGCTGAGATACGATGTAATATCTGTTCCCTTAGGCAAAGAATGCGGGTCAATCTATTCATAAAAGAAAAAGACACTTGGTTCTACAGAAAGATGTTGAGAATAACATGGGATGAACATATGAGCAACTACAAAGTAGTAGACAAAATGGGGGAAAAATGGCATTTATACTTAACACCTGAAAGAGCCAACTGAAATTTCTAGAATACTTAATGAGGAAACATGATTAGAAAAATGTGACACTCACCGGCCATACCGAAGGCAAGAAGGACAAACGAAACGCCGCATCGCCTAGCTTCTGCAAATGCTTTGCAGAATACAGATTAAAAAATAAAGCAAAACATGTATATTTAGAAAGAGCTACAGAGGACAGGAAATTGTGAAGAGCCATGATCGCCAACATCCTAAAGTGACATGAAACAAAGAAGAAGAAGGTGATCGATCCTCCAAAATATCTATTTTAAAGGAGAGGAATTTATTTATTTGTAGCAACGAATAATATTCACGAAAATAAGAACAAAAGGATCCACAAAGCATCAGAATGAGACAGTTGAAATTTCTGGGAGAAATAATTAGGAACGTGCCCTGGGAGAAAATGACACTCACATGATATACTGAAGACAAGATGATTGACCTACGAATATAAGCTTTTTTCTTTAAACTGCTAGCCGAAAAGAACGTGTCTAATAGAATATTACCAATGTCTAATGAGTTCGATCCTCAGGAGATCACAGTCCGATGCCTCAAAAGTATTTATTTGAAAGGTGACTAATTTTCTATTACAAATAAAAAGCTTTTCCTGCAAAGCAAGACGACTAGTCCAGTGACCCCGTCTCTGCCTTACAACAACGCCAGTTAGCTAAGCAATGAAAACATATCAATGACACAATCCCTTGTGTTGTAGAGTTTTCAATTCAGCCTAATAGACTATTGTAATTTATTATTAGATCATCATTCGGTATTTTAAAACATAAGTAATTAAGTATTTAATATAAGTTACTTGACATTTCACAGAAATCTCAACTGATCGTAGAAGATGAGATTATATATGCTGGGAATACAAAACATTCTAATCTACTTGTATCTTGTATGAGTGTCGGCAAGCAGAATAAAATCTACTGATCATCAAACTTGCGCTAATTAACGTTATATTTAATAAATTCAGAAAATAATTGTTTTATTTAATTAACGAGATAATCATCAAATTATCTCAGAAATATTAATAGTTTGTTAACAACATTCATATGCCAGTGCATTCGTTTAAACTTTCCTATTTACAACCCCTCGCCGTTATTAATTAACCCACCCGCAAATCCAAATTGATATCACCTTGTATTCTTAAGCGGTCAACTATATAGCGAGTGAACGGGATCGACGTTGCTTAACAAGCGATCATACATGCTTAAACATGATATGAATGTAAGCCCTCTAAGACTTTTTTAAAATGTTGTAATTAAAAACAAGAAAATGTTGCATAATACCGTGTTTTGATAAGCTAAAAGATCAAGATCAAGTATGAAACTCTTGCGTGATAGCTAGGTTTCTACTTAAACTTTTGAAACTGGGGCGTAATACAAAAGTATCTTTATTGGCCAGAAGAATATAACAATATTTTTTTCTTCAATTTTCTGAAAGTGTGTCTCTCTTCTATCAATGATAACGATTCTGTTTAAAACTATGTATTTTTTATTTAGTTTTTGTTATAGCTTACTTTGTAACATTAACGGTACTGTCAAAATATAATACCGAAGCAAGGGCACAGCACTTCATCATCCGTATTAACCTCTTTATTAAAATAGCTATGATTATTGAATGTATTTTATTATGAACTTGACATGAAGGGTATTTTTGGAGATTTGTATTTGTTGAAAACGACAAACGTTGTTTCTGTTATTTTCGTTGCATTTCAGATCATGTCTGAGGTTTCTCAATTTTAGTTTGTGTATCAATTTAGTGTAGATACGGCAGTAGATTATCACCTACTTATTGTATAAATAACCAGTAAGATTTTAGCTTCTATTTTCGTTCTAAATTCCATATTTATATATATTTATTAAATTATTAGCATATCATTCAGAAGGATTCAGTTGGGAAAAACTTCCAACTACCCTCAGTTTAGCCAGTATGTCAATGCCATTGGCCGGATTGTGTCCTTTGCAGCGGCGATGTGACTTAATGTCCGGGAGTTGCATTTAGGCCGTGGACCTGTAAAGTTCCACATCTTAATTCAACTGAGTAAAGAAGGATCACCCCCTTTTGCTGGAAAGATACAACAACCGACGTTAAACCCCACACAAACTTATAAAGATTTAGAAACAGTAAAATATGTTATCTTCTTGAAATAAAAATGAAATCGATACAAAGCTAATGAGGTCAGCTCAAATTTGAATGTAAATTCACTGACCCTCCAATATATATATATATATATATATATATATATATATATATATATATATATATATATATATATATATATATATATACTCCTGAAAATTTAATTTCTGTTGATCTCTGTGGGGTGAGGTGTGCGTTTGTAAACAGTGACTACTAAAGTTAATATAGCATGACTCTTCGGCAGAATTGAGTCACTGTCGGTCACTGTGTCTTTATCTAAATCTAAAAATAAACACGCTAAAAATCACCTTCATCCCTGCCGGCTTAGTGGTAGAAGTTCCGACTGACGCCAATTCAGTTGGGTTTCCAACCTAGCTAGAGGCAACCGGACGTCTAGCCACACTGAAGAGCTGTGAAACAGCGAAACAGTCTGTCTGTGGATGACAAATGTGTATATATATATATATATATATATATATATATATATATATATATATATATATATATATATATATATATATATAGTAATCCATCGCTATTAGGCGAACAAATTACCCGGTGTACTGCGGATGGGTGGAGGTGGAGCCCAAGATTTTGATCTCGTACCATCAATATCACTCACTTTTTTAAAAAAAATTCCACCCTATTTTAACAATTTCTGGGCAATCTTCTTTACGACAGACAGAAAAAGCAGCGATCATCAGATGGACCTAATTTGTTTTCATAATCACACACATTTTCAATGCGTTTTCCTTGATTTTGATGATCAAGCAGCCCAAATTTTGCGAAATTTTAACAACTCAACCAAATCCAATTGATAATAATTACACATGATTACTTTATATTTTTATTTCGCGCGCGATCAAAGAGTTCATTTGATATCGGACTAATTAACAGGAATTCCCTCACTGCAATAAGATACCAAGAATGGTGTAAAACTAGGAGTATTTTTCTCTGGTTGATCATGTTCAGTTTGACTGCCCAGCAGTAGATATCAAGAATATCTCATAAATTGACAAATATAAATAGCGTGTAGCAATTCGGGGTCGCAATCATGAATTGCAAGAGGAAGTACTGTTGAGGACAGCAAAACACTGAAATAAGTTGACATTACGGGTAATTTGCTTTTAAACCCCGCGCTAAGTGTCTGATAAAAATTTCCCGAATAGATATATTTACGTTTAAATTTACATGCTTCATTCGAAAATAACAAAGAAAGTTTTATAAAATTTAGATTCTTTGAGTTATCGAGAATAAAATTTCGGACTCATTCGCATCGCGACATCCATCACCAGCGTTGTTTTTATATATTTGCTGCAAAACAGAAATTATCTTGTCTCGATTATTGTGCATACACTGATGCAAACAAAGCTAATAATGGCTGCCGAGCCGACAACAACACGAATGAGTCCGAATTTTTCTTGCCGAAAAATCGAAATAAGTAGATTTTATAAATTCCGATATAATTAAAATTATACAATTCATCGTCTATCAATGTGAAGAGAATGTATGATAAGGACGTAAACAATGTCAACGTAAAAAAAAAATATTCCATGAAAAGTAATGAAAGATCACAATACTTATAGGAGGTCGACTTATAGTGTTGCAATTCTCCGCCCTTCAATATATATATATATATATATATATATATATATATATATATATATATATATATATATATATATATATATATATATATATATATAGTATTATAATGAATATTATAATATATAATAATAATATTTTAAATATCATATATATATATATATATTAATAATATTTTAATGCTAAACTTGTTGCATGATCGAGCGATGTTAGGCAAATTTTGAAAACAAAATGGTATCGTATACCATACCAAAATGGTATGGTATACGTTTTTGACGTTCAACTTCATGTGAGAAAACGACATTATTTTTGCACCAACCTAATAATAATAATAATAATATATATATATATATATATATATATATATATATATATATATATATATATATATATATATATATATATATATATATTCAATGAGGGATAAGACATGACAATATTAAAATTAAAAATCAAGGAATTAAATAATATTATATGTAACATTATATATAATGACATAATAGATATCTAATTGTAATACTAAGATTTTATGAAAAGTTTATTAGATGTATCTTAAAGTAAAAATTTACAATGTCTATATATTACAGTCCATTCCGCTGATTTAACAGATTATTATTTTTAGGAAATTTAATAATATGCTGCTTTTTATGTAGACATAGATGACATGCATCATTTATAGACTTTCAAATTTTCGTTATTTTATATTTTCCATTTTACTGTGTGTTTTAATTGATTTGTTTTAATTTAGAAAAATATTTAGAGTTGAATATTCGGTTACGGTACCCATTGTTAAAAAAAAGAAATATGTTGGTGCCACTTTGGTTTAAAAGTGTTTTTTGTGCTTCCAATATAAAATTTCTTATCATCTGTGTTTTCAGTTGATGGAATGGTGCATTGGTAAAGAATAGGTTCAGTAAGACATTTATTTGCAATGGACAATTTATGCTATTTCTACATTAACATAATTTATTATATAGTATTATTGTATTTCGTTTTGGAATTACTATTATTTATATTAAGGTTCAATGTGTTCATTGAAACTTTTATTGTTATGTCTCTTTTTAATAATTTTATCTCTATTATCAGTACCACTATAACATAATTTTAACGTATTTTTATTGAAAACCTTGCAAAGTGGATTATTACTTGGAAAATGTTTTTCAATCAAAACAAGAACATTTTGCCCTGAATTACTGCTAAAGATTTGGTTAAATGGTGGGGGGTAGCAAATGATTTTTCCATTTCTATTTTTCGTCCGGTTATTGTTAGTATCTTTTCTGTATTTAATAACGGGACTTTTATAGCCACTATGTTTAAAGCATTATTATAGAAATTGCAGTGTTTATAAAATATATCTTCGTTGGCAGGGTTAATACTAATTCTATATTCTATTGATGAGTCTTCATACTTTAATATAGATTAGTCTATCATCCTCCATCTATAACCACAAAAATGTAAACAAAACAAAAAATCAGATTTAGCAATTATCAAATGAATTATATAAATACAAATATTAAAGTTTATTTTTTTCTGTACATTATACATACATTTCATATGCATTTAATTTAAAGACAGAAGGAAATAGATTCATTATTTCAGGACATTATTGAGACTTATCGTATAATCTAGAAGTACAGTTAAGAAATTAGTTTTATATTTTATAATTTAATTTTACTTTATGT
>OZ038475.1:44461846-44496846 GCA_964036315.1 Acanthosepion esculentum
ACTGGTATCTTTGCTTTTATTAGATATGAAATTCCTGATAGTTTTCTTTTGTACGACTTCGAGGAATATAACTTCACTACTGCTTGGGTAACCTGATTTAGTTCGGGAATGCTTTAGAATAATCAAGAAATCACACGGCAAAAATCGCTTGTATATCGAAGTGAACAAGAATTATTAATGTTCGACGCAATATTAACAATATAAGATACGCAGAAGTCATCATTGACAGACACAGAAAGGAGACTATTTATCCTAGGTAAGTGACTAATAGAGAGCCAAGAAAATATTAACTTAACTTTTAAGAAAACAAAAAGTGTGGTCGTAAGAAAAAGGGGCAATGAAAGATCCAACCTATGAATTCGAGATGTCAGAATCAGGTAAGTATATAAATTTAGTTTTAAATGGAATCTGTTATAATAGACGTCGGAGAATGTCACAGATTTTCGGATGCGCGTTGGAATAGAGGGAGATGTTTTCCTAAAGACTTAAAAGTATGAACGGGCGTAAAAACTTTGTTACAAGTAACAAAGAAAAAGAAGGGATGGAAATCTCTATGATAACAGTTGTTTTGTGTGGTAGACAATGCTGAACAATTTCCTCAAATATGGAGCGGATAGTTGTGGCAAAAAATAATGTGATTCTATAGAACTTTGCTGAGAATACCACGGCCGGACGTTGTACACAAAGAGAATTTTTTAAGAAAGTGGAAACAAAAAGGTCTCAAAAAATATCAGAAAGAAGCGGTTGATGTTACTGACAGACAAAATGAGGTAACCGTGTTTTGGGAATTTTACAGGACATATTGAACACATAAGGTATGGAGGGAAAACAGCGAGTGACTTCGATATAAAGCTTGTTGAAATGGGTAGTAAAACAGAGACTTTGAAGAGTAACGACATTACAACATTTTGGTGGAGTTACAACAGAGAAGTTGATGTGGTGAGCAATGTCAGTAACAATCGAGAGAATTCTTAAAATAAGATGAAAGGTCAAAATTAGATGTCATGATATGAGAATGCACAGAATAGATTAATACAAAATCAGACAGTTATCTTAATTGTATGTAGTTCATCACTTTTTTAATTATTATAATTTTAATATATTAAAAAATGTATATATCAAACTATTTGTGAGTAAGCGATTAACCAAGTAGAAAACGGTTTCCATTTTGTAATTCTCCTGACTAATTTGTCTGACGTATTTACTCCTAGGAACGAAATACATTACTTTTCTCCCCATTTGCTTTTACTCTTACTAAATGTGATTCTATATTCTTCTTCAATAACTTTCTTGAAAATCATTTTGAAATAATTTATTGGAACAAAACTATATTGGAAATTTAAATTCGACATGGCTCAGGATCTAATATTTAATTTAACCTATATTTAAAATTATGGAAGTTGAAGTTAATGCAAAAAAGCGCAACAAAACCCATCAGACTCAATGTATCTAGTATCAACAGCGCCCCCATAAACTAAGAATTGCAAAACTTCTAACTCGTTTCCTAAGCCCCATCAACACAACGCACATTAAACACTTTATATCTCAAATATTCATACTCAGTTATATCCACCACAAACTGCTTCAGCGTTTTAAGATACCGTCTAAACAATTCCAATGAAAAACTTCCTCCTCTCGTCCACATAATTTTAACACCATACATAATGATCTTTAACCACGCTTTAAGCAAATTAATACGAGAAAAATAATCGGTTTGCCGATGGGTTACCTATAAGTGGTGTACTTCCTTCCCCATCCTTAAAATATTAAGACTCTGGCGCATTTAAACACAACATACATAAAAAAAATCCACTTACCTGAGATACACAGATGACGTCCTTCTAAAATATCCACACAATGAAAAACTGCTAAACATTATGAAGAGGTTCAATCGTTATTGGATTTCTTTATGGTGTATAAGATTATGAACCAACTATTAGATTCAAACACAAGCATGAAGCAAACCTCCACATTGTATTAATTTGAAACGAATATATTAGATTTTGAATTTTACTTCTGAATTACAAATGAATATGATTTAATTAATTTCTATTCCCAGCAATGATTAAAACAAAAGTCAGCAATAATCGTCGGTTTTCACCTCAGAGACCTTGCAATATTCGGAGTAGAACAAATAGAGGAACAAGGCAAATGCACTAGAAAAACGTTCAGGCTTCTTCACTACTACACTAATAATTTGATATTTAATTTGAAAATTAAACTATCCAACATTTTCATCGTATCCTCTCGATGCAAAACCATGACGTACATTTGCTCGCATTTCTTTCCATCATGCTATATATGGCGTAATCAATAAAATTTATTATGAAGAATTTATTTGGAAGGACGAGACATCAGAGATGTAATTTCCATTTTGTCATTCAATTAACCACTATATATATATATATATATATATATATATATATATATATATATATATATGTGTGTGTGTGTGTGTGTGTGTGTGTGTGTGTGTGTGTGTGTGTGTGTAATTTGGCAGCAACTTTTCTTTTAAACATGTAGTATTGAATGTTAAAGACAACATAGTCTTGCATATTTTCTTTTGAATTTTCTCATATTCTCTAATGAGACTTTTTATTTGAAAATGATTTCGAAATATGTATTGTCCATACTATGACCTAGCGCTTTCGAACATCATTGTTCATCTTCAGTGTCAATATTTTTAGTCAAAATTTTTTTAAACAAACATTTGCCAATTATCTTGTAGCGTCATCATGTTGCTATTTTTTTACAAACTAAATAAACTTTAAAATCCTTTTAAATTCAAAAGACGCGATGATGTTATCACGTGCAGGGCGAAGATTTTTATCATGTGACAGCGTGAAAAAGATTTCCCCTACACAAGCCAAAAGATCGAAGAATACGTTATAAATTTAAATATATTATAAACATTGTAATATGATACCAGAAATATTGTAATGTATACGATTAAAAAGAGGTCTTTTGCTTTTAATATGTAATGCCTCTAAGATTTTAAAGCGTCTAATGTCTGTATGTTTATCTATAATTTTAGTATTTACTATAAGTATTTTAAGTATATCAGATTGCATAAGGGAAACGGTATGTGACTTAATATGTTGTTTAATGGAGCTAGTATTATTTAAATGAAGAGTCAATCTTCTGGAGAGCCGGGTGGTTGTAAATCCAATATATGTATGTGGATTAGAAGAACATTCTTCCATGGGACATTTAAACTCATACACAGCATTGGTTCTATCAACAACCGCATCAACTGGAGAATGATTATTATTCATTATCAGGTTAGAGGTTTTAAATTTACTATAATACATATTAAGTTTTAAGGCCTTGTTGGAATCAACAGGAAACACATTATGGTGTATTATAGACTTAAGGGCCTTTTCATCCATGCTGTATTGTCTATGCATATATATACATAACTTTTGTGAAGTAATTTAGGCATATCATGTAGATTTATTTTGGTGGTGATCCTTTCAAGTTCACGGATTAATTTTTTGATAGCCTTAGAAATTTGATTAAAAAAATACTAAAATTTTATTCAAATAATTTTTATTTTTACAAGTACATTCCATCGCATCTGAGACTATCTTCAGAGGTTCAAATTGTCTGTTAATCTATCTATATATATATTGTGTGTCAAATTGCCTGTTAATCTATCTATCTATATATATATATACATATGTATACACACACACACACACACACACACACACACACACACACATATATATATATATATATATATATACATATATATATATATATATATATATATTTGTAAATTGAAAACATTAAAACTTAATTTTATTGCATTACTAAATTATTTAACCAAACCTGCTTCAATAAAAACATGGTGCCTAAATACACGCATACGCACACACACATATGTCTGTATGTGTTTATCTATCTAGGTATCTCTCTCTCTTTCTCTCTCTCTCTCTCTCTCTCTCTCTCTCTCTCTCTCTCTCTATATATATATATATATATATATATATATATATATATATATATATATATATACAATACAAGGTGTTTTTTTCATAACTAAGTAAAAGCACGAGGAAAATTTAGATGCAACTAATTTAATTATCGTTAATACTTTCACTATTTAATACATTTAGATCGTGTGTGCTGGATATAGTTGGAATTAGGTTATAGAAAATCATATCAATTATTACACCCCTTTTTCAGTATACTTGCTGAACAAAATAGTGCTATTCTGAATAGGATGAACGCTTATTAAAATGTCAAAAGAACTTTATTAACATTAATGTTGTTGCCTACCATATTCATTAGTCGTTTTTCCTTTTATGTGTGACGTTCCGGTAATTTTAATGTTTATTATTTTGTTTTCTTTCGATCTGTATTCCACGGAATCAGCCAAGTTTTTTGTCATTTTGTTTTAATCCTATAATCTTCGTGATACGTTTTAATGGATTAGCCGACGTAGTTAACTAATTGCTAGACTATTTTACTGTATTTTATAGGTCACTGCTTTTTGAATATTTACAATTTGTTGCAATACTTGAAAAATAGTCGTTTGCAAAATACCCGATATATCAGCGATCCGACTCTGTTTTGTCTAGGTTTTATACCTTTTGGACAATCCTGTCGAATTTTTTTGTGATATGATTTACAATGTATCATTAGATAACAAAGGTGGAACAGTGCGTTTCTAGTATTTGTATATTTTCTCTTTGATTTAAGAGGTCGAAGTGCATGTATTCCTGTCAGGTACAAGGAAAGATCCCAGTTTTATTATCCGGTGACCTCTCCCTAGCTATCTACATGACTGTTCATTTGGGACTGATTTTCTGCCTTTTAAATTCTTCGGGGATATTACTCATTCCCAACTCTGTTTACTTCTTTCCTCAAGATTCCAACGTTTATCTTTGTCTAATCATTTGCTTATCTGTAATATTCACTTTTCAATTCACTTTCCCTTCTTCGTTGTGCGCATTTTTCAAATCCTGTATGAGACGTTTGATCTCAGTGCTTGAGGCTTATGAATCAAAGTTATATTCTTTTTATGTAATCTGTAGGGGGTTCTGCAATTACAGTAGCGGTAGAAGAAGCAGAATATTTGCTGTCGTTATAGATGTTTCGGGAAATGTAGCCAGTCAAAATTTTCATTGAAGTTGCAGCAACCCAATCTTAAATATGGAAATTGAGGTATTGATAAAAATGACATCTGACACCTGGGGTTGTTCCCTGTCTTCCTACGGGTCCTTTCATCAAACGCGCATCTTTGCTCGTGTTCTCAATCCTCTGTAACCCCTTGCTTGTTAGTGGCACTCCCGCCTTGCTTGGGGTGAATCGCCTTAAATATTTTGCAGTAAATCACTAAATCATCCATAACTTTTGTATTATCCTCACAAATTACACCTAAATCTCGGACAATAACAATGAATCGCGTATTTATGGTCTGTGAAAATTATAGAATATAAAACACCTTTGATAAAAACTTATACCTACTTTTCTGACGAAAACAATGACGTTCTGAACATTTTGGCAGCAATTGTACATCCTCAAGTCAATATATCAATAACGAAACATGAAAAAGCTGATTTTGTTAAGTTGGTCTCTAACGAACAATTCTCCAACATTCCTCATGTTGTTACAACATTCAGGCACATTTTTGGAAGTTGGGTAGCTGTTTATTGTGTTCTTTTACCGATGTAAAAGAACACTGCTGTATGAAATTTCAAAATGTATGTTTCTTTTTTATAAAAAATAGGAGTAAAATGATAGATACTGACACACCGATAATATAATCCATACAGTCTTTTCTTATAAAAATCGTAAGGTTCTGGATATCTCATGAATTATAGCAAACATCCGGGCATTTTAAATTTGAATTCGTTCACGCTATTTCCTTAAGAATATATACCGTTATCAACATCAGCACATTGAAAGTACCACAACTATTCTCTAAGTTGTTTTAATTTATTTTTATTTTTTTCATTTCGGCTCAAGCAAGGCGATAATATCACTATAACGCAGGGGTGTACAGTGAGTGAAAGAGAATGAGAAAACTGAAAATGGGACCCATTGAGGAAAGGATAAAAGAGGAACAGTTTTGAATAAGACGGAATATGGCGATTGATATTACATTAAAATTTTTGACGGTTCTAGTTCTCAAGAAAGAAAGCAATCCGCAGCTTATTCCACGGGTGGAAAGTGAGAGAAAAGAAAGTGTTAGAGTAGAAGTGGCGCTTGTATTTGGTTAAGTAAACAATAAATGGTGAGTCTTGATGAGTTAAACAATAAAATGGAAAGACCTCATTGCCAATCTAGTAGCACTATTAAATTCATTATTTCCGACAAGAAGGGACTGAAGTTGATTAAAAGAGTTATCGCGAAAATATTTGTAGAATAGACAGAGTGAAGTTACTTGATTTCGGAGAGCATGTCACTGATGTCCTGATGACTGTCACGCTTGATTATATTACAAACACGTCTTTGGATTTTGTCAAGATACTCGAGATTTTCAGCAGAAGTATTAGTTCAGATATATCAATAGTATCCAGTCGTTAAATTATTACTCATTTTATCGAATACCTAGATGTAAATTTTAAGCCCTTCTTGTACGTAAATATACACTCAAAGGGAGAGCATATGAACGTTTCTCTTGAAAACATAACTTATCAATCGCCTGGAATCTATTACGTCGGTTAGATTTTCACAATGTCTGATATTGCAATAAAAATATCAAATTATTAAGTTACAAACTATATACATGATGGTGACTAGGTGAGATACAATCTTTGAAATATCATATATAATTAATTATGATTTCGATTAATGTAAGATATAAAGAATTAAAACTGATATCTTCCATAGGAATTTATTGATTACAAATCCACTAACTTATGCAGTTCTAAACTGTGCTAAGATATTTCATATTAATTATAATAATTTTACCATGGTCAATATGCTTATTGTGACGAACTTTATAAATTTCATTATTAAATTGGTTCAAGAAATTTATGTATGAAGAGAAAACTCATGGTATGTTTAAATGGCTACTTCGTGCTTCTTCAATGATGGCTTTACCACTTATCTATAACACAATTTTCTCTTAACAAATGATTTGATAATGTGCAAATTTTGATGAATATTTTAATAAGAGGGACGAGAAATATCGGAGAAGATGTTGTTAAGGTGAGTGCCTAACTGCTGCTCTCTCACTTTCCATTGCTGTTGTCTGTAATAAACATTTGGCAGGTGCTTCATTCCTAAAACCACTTCATCTATTCTCAAAACGCTAGTCATTGTATCTTCAAGCATTTTAAACATCCTCCTAAATATCCAAACTGTCATTAGTATAATTTATTATCTCGGGATAGAAGAAGAATTTCATCAGAAGTGCACCAGTGTACGTGCCTATGAATATCAATATATGTATCTGTGTGTGTGTGTGTGTGTGTGTGTGTGTGTGTATGCGTGCGTGCGTGCGTGCGTGCGTGCGTGCGTGCGTGCGTGTGTTAGTTATTGATAACGGATACAAACTTTTGGAGCGTGCATTCTCCAACGCTACGGTTGAATTATTTTTAATTTATGTGACTAACGCACAAACTTCAATATATATATATATATATATATATATATATATATATATATATATATATATATATATATGTATATATGTATATATGTGTGGTTATTATACCTTAAGCAAGGCGTGAAAGCCACTCGTATACACGGAGTTACAGAGATCGAAGCGGGGAGAATAGATTGGCTAAGGGGAAACGAGGAGATGATAAAAACTGAATCGGGTTCAAGAAGTAAGAAGGGTGGGACCTAGATGCCGTTCTAGTAGCACACATAAACTACCGTCGACCGAGCAACCGGGAAAAATCTGGTCTGAGCAGTAGCCATAAAGTATTTGTAGAAAAGACAGAAGGAAAACACATCACGTCGGTGAGAAATTGAAAGAAGTCGAGATGACAAATCAGGATCGATTATATTGCAGATAAGTCTTGGATTCTACCTTGAGATGTGTATCAGAAGCACCAGGTCAGCTATGTCTACTGTATTCAATGCACGGGCGAATGATATATTTGTAAATGTGCAAGATGGATTCTGACGTAGAAAATCTTCTGGCACGACAGAGTAACCCAACTTTCCTTGCAGTAGATGCAGCTATTCATTCTATGTAAACGCTCTACTTCAAGTCAGTTGTACACGTGAGCTGAAAAGGCCGCAGTTTGCTGCTTTCCATGAGTCAGCCACACACGGGGCATATTTATTTAGGACGATGGCTGAGATACCGTCATACCGCCTTATGGGAGTCTAATTTAGAAATGATGCCCTAGACCAGTGACATGGTTATGCGCATATCACTCAGTGGGATTTCTGTCCTATTGGGCAAATCAGACATGGGTACTTCAAAGGAGTCTATTAATGAGTTGAAAGAGAATGTATGTGCAAAGCATCCAAGCTTTCAGCAAAACTCTTGCAGAACCGCCTATAATCACTGGAAAGGGATTTGCGAAATGCTACACGTTGTTTCCTTCTATCAGTAAAATAGTAACTTCGCTTCTTTGAGGAATCATTTTCCTACATTTCGAGCGGTACAAAGAGACGCCTGTTGCTATTGGAGAAGTCTCTCTGGTACAGCCATAAGAAGTGATTATCATGGTTTATAGCAGCCTAGCATATAGGTGACAGCCAAGTAGATGAACGCGTTTAAACTTGCTGGAATGAAAGCATCAAAGCCAGCTTTCACCTACGAAGCCTTAAGAAGCGCATTTTTTAACAGGATACTTAAAAACTTCATTCCAAGTGACGCCAGGAAGGAAATCACGGAACGAGTCCCAATCTGTTTATTGATAAAAGAGGGATATTATGTTGGTAGGTGTTCTTGGCTGGTGGGTGTTTGGAAGGAGATTTTGGAGACAGAATCACATGATCAGAGTTGCGAAGAGAGCAAAGCTGCGTATTACGACAATATTCAGGTGTAGACGTAAAAAAAAGAGATCGAGATGTGTGCCCGTCATCATTACTGGGAAAAACCGTGGAGGAAATCAACTACTGGCACGAGAGATTCAGTGATTGAGAATTTAAGGGTTTGGATGCCAGTGACAGAGTGTTTAATCCACCGGGTATGGTAAGCATTAAAGTCAGCAAACACAAATATATTTACAAACGTCTGAAGAGAGAGGGCCTGTCTATATAAGTGGAAATAATATCTAGCAGGCAGCAGTCTTGAGAGGAATGGGAACGGCAGAGAAAAAGAAATAGCTGACCGAGTTAAGTAGAGAGAGACGGAGACTTGTAATATGGTCTGGAGATTCAAGAGCATTTCCCTACACAGCTGGAGATTTACGCGGAGATGAATTCCCAGGTAATTCATGTGGACATTATAGTCTTTTCTAACGAAAAGAATCGAGGAATCAGAGGAGGGTATTGAAGACTTAAGATTAATTTCACAGGGAACTAGTATGTCCGGAGACTCTTCGAAGATGAACGACTCCACACTACAGATGTTTGGAGGAGTACCACGAATTTTGGAGAAAAAATGTATAAGGGGTTTAGGTGTTTTTTGTTGAGCTGGTTTAAGTTTATATCTTTGAATATTTATAGTCATGATGTGTTATTTTGGTAATGAAATGACTAGACTAGTAGTAGCAGTCAGTCGCCTAGTGGAACATAAGTAATTGGCACAGAGTTCAACGTAGTGAGGCTTCCGGTTTGCAATGATATCCGACCATACATGACATGGCACTGCAAGAACCCCGATATTATTAGACTGTTGATCAGATCATCCTCTCAACACGCTACGCAAGATTACGGGTTCTTAAACAACAGTCAGAGCAGCAACCAGAAAATGCTAGTCAAGTTCACGGCTAAATTAAAGGATATGAATTGCAATTGATACGAAAATCGAAATTAAATTTAAACCTCTAATGAAGATTTTTTAAAACCTCACACTCTATTTGATATTTAAATTTAAATGACTTATTTAGTTAATAAATAATTATGAGTTTGGACAAGAAAATATGATAGTCATTAATGACAATACATGAGAAATAGAACAATTTACTCTCTTTCAAGCCAACAGCATATGACACCGAATACAGATTGAAATAATTATTAATTAGCAATCCAGCATATTGGCGACGCTTCACTGATACACCCACGCAAAGCAAAGAGAATTGCATATAGAACCTGAATACACATTCAAAGTATAAACAAAATACATATTTTCCTTCGAAATAATGCTAACCAGTACTGATATTGGGCTAAAATTGAATGTTTATTGAAAATAGTCTATTCGTTATAAACAAAGAAAAGGGTAATCAACTTTACTGTAATGTCGGTCCCCCTATGCGGCAGTGAATGATAGTTATCAGTCTTTTAACCAATAGAATACGCTTATATCTGTGAGATACAATGAGATAAACACTTCTTGTATATATATATATATATATATATATATATATATATATATATATATATATATATATATATATTGTTTTTGATTTTCTAAAGAGAGCTGTAGCGGAATGATGAAGGCACACACCCTTTCTTCCTTTGAGCATCAGCTGATCGAAACCTTGAAGGTGGACGTCTGGATAATTGAAAACAGTCGATGCGTCCCCAAATCAGGCGTTTTAACCATTGACAGGGATATATACCAGTTTTGAACATATACAAGGAGACTAATGATGAAGAAGCGAACAAATGTACACTTTTGAAATATTTATCTTTGCATATTATCACCTCCCTTCTCAATAATTTAAATTCTTCTCAATTGATGACTTATTACGGACACAATACATGGAAAGATTCGTATCAAAATAATGAATACAGCTCTCTTCATCAAAATCCATTTTCGCTTGATAATGGAGCAAATTTAAAGTTAGGTAACATAGAAATTTCTGTGTCGCGATGTCCGGCATCAATATATATATATATATATATATATATATATATATATATATATATATATATATATATATATATATATATATACATATATATATATATATATATATATATATAGATAGATAGATAGATAGATAGATAGATATAGATATAGATATATAACAGATACAGTCATCTACATCCATATATGAATGGCTATATGTTTGTTAAAATAAAGTTTTCTGCACAGAAATGCATTTCATATTTGATTGATTAGTTACTCCTTCTAACCTGAATAAACATGCAGCATTATGCGAAATATTTTACATCAAATTAAATTCGTCTTTACTCTTTTCCCAGTTCATTCAAATCCAGGAGTCTGTAATATATTGTCGATATTCCTGTACACTATATTTCAAACATATTTCACTTTTTTCTTTTAATGGAAGAGAACCCAAGCCGTTTTCAATCCCGATCCTTAACCGAAATTTGATTTTTCCTTCAAAGTAATGCATTATTTATAATTGCATCAATATTATGTCTGATTTTATTTTGATTTTAAATTTGAGCGACAATTTGCTCTATATATGATATTATCTATTAAACTTTTTTAACATTGTACTTTGTATAACCTGACCAATATTGCTATACTATTAATTCTAAATCTATATTTCTATATGAAATATGTCATGTGATTTCCCCGCGTAATATATAACTTTTTTAAGAATATTTTTAATAAATTCTTTAAGGTTTTATTTTAAATAAATTCATGCAAAATAATCTAAAAGATGTAATTCTTTGATTAAAACACTATCTTATAGACCTAAATACATTCTTTAAAAATCAATATAGATTTAATATTTCGCCTTCTATAATATTTCTTCTTAGAAACCGTCATTTTGCTAATTTATTTTTTTTATATTTTGTGCTTTGTTTCATTCTTGTTCTGTTACTTGTAAAAAAAAACGAACCTCAATGTTTTAGTTAGCTTACTATATGTAAAATCCTTCAGTATTGCTTTTTATTTGATTTTCTGGAAAGTTTTTCGCAGTGCGTTTCTTTGTCCATATATACCATCTTTACCACCAAATAATCCAATTTAAATTATAACCCCAATTCTTGCTGCTAGGCGTTTAAATCTGTTGCAATGAATTAATCGAGAATGGCTATGCGATGTCTCGTAAGGCCATCATAAATGTAATATATCTTTGAGATTGTTTACTTATATATCAAATTTTGCAAACAATTTAACCAACAGCGTTGTCATATTGAACTACGGAAGAAAAAACATACACTTCCGAATCACCAAAAAAAATCTGGTGCATTTCGTGTCCTTGCCTAAACACCCTAATGTCCGTTTCTGAGCAGTCGCCGTTTAAAAGAAAAAAAATCAGTCGGGTTCTAAATTCGTATAAGTGAAAACACGAGGACCCCAATTTGGTCAAGATTAAATATAACTTGTGTAAATTTGTTAAAATCGTGATAATAAATTTATGTTCATGGAATAGATTTACTTCTGGATCGCTACTGTTTCAGTTTTGATGGTACTTCCATTTACTAATAAAATTGGATGCATTCAGACTTAGTTATTATAATTCTGAATTTGTGGCTCGATCCTGCCATTTATTTTATTACAAATGAGTCGAACGAGAAGACACCAAATGTGACTAATAATTAAAGTTATTAGTAGAAACATTAAAATAATCTATATAAATGCACTAAATGCCTTACGTCGCCACACCAAACTTCGATATACACGCCGTATCTCTTATTCACATGTTCATTGTGAATATTTATTTGGTAAATACAGAATGCTGTTAGATATGAATCATAACGGTGCCACACAATTATTAGAATTTGCCTCTGTTTGCTGCGACAATCCTTTTAACTGTCTGCTTTACATTGATTTTCGAGCACGGACATCATAAAAAGCGCAATAACATTCGTTCACAAAACGATTAAATCTTTCTGAGAAAATGTCTCATTGCATGGGTCAGTTCCAAGATTAGGCAGCTTTCAATCTTAAAACTTTACTGATTGTTACTCTGCTTTATTCTCCAGGTCTTCTGCGTTCGGTGCAAAGGTCTGCATTTTATTACATTGTCGCATAGAACTGTAATATCTACAGCGGTATTTGTTAATGCACTTAGTGATCATCTACTAAATTTAAGAGAGTTCAGTAACCATAGCAACCTGATCTTTGATATTTATGCGGGTTTTCAGATGGAAAACATTTCATATGTCCACTTATTTTTTTCCAGGTTTGTTTTCGGGGAGAATAGTTAATATTCCAGTGAATAACTAATTCATTATTGGTTATTAGTCTAATAGGTAACTTTCTTCAATTAGGAAAGTAGCTATCTGTATTTATGATTAACATTTTTATTACAAAACAAATTATTTACTGTTCAACAACTTTTTTTGACGTGTTAAACTATTAGTTTATTTGCCGATTCCGATCGTCAAAACTAGATCAGGAGTACACTAATTAAAATACTAAATTTAAAAAAATGTACTCCTAGAATAATGAAGATTGTGAAACGCCAGTCTTAAAACTAGAGTAAATACTTTCAGGCTGGGAAATATTTTTCAAATTCATGGATTTTATCAGAAGACGTACAGCCACAACAGGTTAACGTAAGAAATATCATATATACGTGAGTATAGAGAGAGGGTTTATCATCAGTTTTTTTTTACGTAAAATAAAATGGGGTCAGAATAAACACAGTTAATATTTTTAAATTGGTTGATTATCATAACCTTTCCGTGATTTTTGAACTATACACAGTTATTTTTTCTGGGGGAGTTATAATTCATGCACTATACAGGAAGACGACTTATAGAAGAGTATAGTCTGTAATAATATATTTCTGATATAAATCTAAGACGGACTTAATTCCATACCCTATATTATTTCAGTTACTTAAACAAACATAAAAATATAATTATGAGCATGTTTTGTGGTAAACTTTATTCATATTATAACCAGTTCCATTTTATGTGCCATGTCTTTTCAGGACGTAGTCGATCATGGCTCTTCCCCTCCCTCTATCCCTTGCAGCTCTCCACAAGTGCCTTCCTCCCCAGACCACGTTCTGTCATCAAATTGCTTATGTCCGCCTGGTATGTCACGCGTTGTTTTCTCTTGTCTCTCTTGTCCTCTATTCGACCCGTGAGTATCAGATTCTCTAGGCCCTCCCTCCTCATTATGCGTCCCAGAAAATTCAGCTTCCTCTTCCTGATATTAAGTATGAGCCTCTTCTGTTTGAAAAATCTCTCATCACTGCTCACACGATCGGTCCATAACTTCCTTAGCATCCTTTTGTAGAACCACATCTCTGTCGCCTCGAGTCACTTCTTTATGTTTGAGAAAATCTTCCAACATTCGCTGTCATAAAGAAGGAGTCATTTCACGTAACAGCTCAGTATTCTTTTCTTTATTGCCAATGATATCCTCCTTTCTCACAGTACTCTGCCCAGCTTTTGGAATGTACCATTGTCCATCCCAATACGCCTACAGATCTCAGTGTCGCACTTACAGTCATATGTCAAAACTCTCCCAGGTATTTATAATTCCGCGTCTGCTTGGCTCTAGTGTTCCCGACCTTCAGATCGCATTTCAGGTTCCTCTTACTGACGACCATGCACTCCGTTTTCTTGTAGTTTATTCTTAGTCCCTCCTTCTCACTCTCCGTCGCCAACTTCTGTGGGAGATTTTGTAATTTCATTTCCGTGTCTGCTATCAGTACAGTGTCATCTCCGTATCTTATCTTGTTAAGATTCTGGCGGCTAATGCTAAATCTCGGTAGGGTTTCCAATTCTCTCATGATATCGTCGCTGTATAGGTTAAACAGGCCGTGTGCAAAGACGCCTCCTTGCCTTTCGCCCCTTTCTATTATTGTGTATTCACTGAACTCGTTCCATATGCGCATGCATGCTGTTTGCAGCCAGTATGTAGGTTCTTGATTATTCTGATATCTTTCCCGTATATATCGAGGTTGCTGAGCAGTTCCATCAGATCCTTGTGGCGTACTTTGTCGAAGCCTTATTAAAATGCTAACTAATTACTATCCATATCTCTCTTCCACTACGTGCCTTTTGTAGCTATAAAGCATATTCCACTCCTTAAATTCCCACAAATTAGGAAGTTGTGGGAGGTCATGATCGCCAGTGTCCTGAAGGGTCATGCCACAAAGAATAAAATTCCGTTTAATCCTTTTTCTCAAATACTTTGATATATTGTCTAAGCTTCTTTATTCGTTTTTCACATGATATTCCGTCTCTAACTTTCATTTTCCTAATGGATTTACTTATATTTTTTGTGAAACCTATCTATTTTTGTTGATCTTCACAGACAGGCTGTAAATCCGATAAATCTGACAGATTTTATTTAAGAAAATGATATAGGTAAAAACGGAATTTTGGTATCTTTAAACACAATAATGATTATAGACAAGTTCAAGCATCATGAAAATAAGAATAAATCCGTAATGAATGTAAGAAAATAATATAAAATTACTAGAAATATAAAATTATTTACTCTTCTGTTTGATGAATCTTCTGCCAATAGCGAAATAAATATATATATATATATATATATATATATATATATATATATATGTATGCATCTATGTATATACACACAAACACGCACGCCCCCCCACACACACACACACACACACACACACACATATATATATATATATATATATATATATATATCATTAAAGACACCTGACGAGGAACTGCGATTTAATTTTAACTGAATATATATATTTTTATATAGTTGTATCTCTAGTGATGAAAATGCTTTTTGTTATTCTCCGAACAAGTTGAATCCGCTGTCGCCTTGTTCATAGATGATATTATTGCGTGTTGTCTATTTATTTTGTATTATTAGTACTCATTTTTAGCCATTTTTAAAATATGGACGAAACTATTATGGTAGTATTTTGAACAAATATGTTGCGGACCTAGTTTACTACGGTTTCTGTGTGTTTAAATGAGTCCTAATCATGTTAAGGCCTGATAAATGTAACTCGAAATTTCTTGCTTGGTAAACCTGTAGGGTTGTTTCTCAATATAAATATTCATGAATTTAGTTTGATCATAAACGCAGTTCCTAAAGGTTCATAGAAATGCCTAAATAATAGTGGGATCTGTAATTTGGATCTTGTAAGTTTTTATTGTTGACGATTGTGTTAACTGTTTTCATTTATTATTAACAGATTTCAAATGTGTCAGACTATAATCATAATATTTTTGAAACGTCCGTGGCAGCGGTTAGCGACAGCATCGGGTATTGCTAAAAGAGTTTGGTGGTTTGAAAAAGAGTAGTGTTTTCGAAGCACAGTGATAAAATTAAACCGTGTTTACTTAATAATCGCAGTAGCTCCGACTAGTATTGATAATTATTATTTTGCGATTAATGATAACATCAGGAGATATTGAATGAAAAACCTGTGTGAGAAAAACACTTGATGATAGAAAAAATACTTGTATTTTACTTCTAGTGTTAAGGCATATTTTACAAGAACGTTTTTCATATAACATCTACGTACAATTGATTGTTTTGGTTTAATTTACGACATATCAACGCAGTTGGGTTATTTAATCCAGACAATATGTTTATTTCTGTTAATATTTTATTTATCAAAAACATATTATTGGTAATATTTTTTTCTAAAAATATATTGCTGGTAAGATATTTTTTTAATTTATGTATTGCTGGTAAAAAATTTTCTAAAATATTTTGCTGGTATTAAAACCTATTTTTATACTTTCATAGTGTTTTACCCGCTTTTAGAGGGTTAACTATAACTGGAACCCTGACCGCTGTCACCACCCCGGTTCAGGGTTGACCTGGGAATACCAGCAATTAAGAGATGGTTCAACGTTCCTCAAAACCTCCTGATCAGATGCCTTGCTGCCGGATGTAGTTTATCGTCTTACCCATGACGCGGATATAGTGTATCGTTATACACAGGACGACCGTACAATTGATCCTGAACGCTTGCGTATCCATTTATACTATTAATTTTTGTAGTTTTCCAATAATCATATTTTTATTCAGTGGCACTTTTTATAACATGTTATATTATGTGTTATTTATCTATCCTCATGTGTAATACATAAAATCCTTTCATAATAAGTGTTGCATTTATTTGTGCCATACATATATTAAAATGTGTCTGATAAAAAGAAATCGAAAATAGCTAATGTCACTTTGTACTTATTTTTCAACTTAGGAATTAATATAATAAAACATATAAAAGAATTACCGGAAGTAACATATAGTAAATAATAAATAGTCTATATATTTTCCTGATTTTATAATGATGGTTTGAGTTAGTCTTATTTAAATTTTCTTCAATAGATTTTAAGATCAAATGTAAGCTTTAATGAAAAAAAAAAACTATCAGCTTTGTGGTTTTATTTTTTATAACAAGACAGATTTCGATAGAACAAGAAACGGATTTTAAATAAATTAAAATCTCTGATGTCGAGTCGGATGTTTTGAAAACAAACAGATTGTCGTATTCAGCAAAGAAACCACACATATTCGATTAACTTCAGATAAAGACGACACAAAGCATGGACTCCCTTGTTTACAGTGATCTTTACAAAAACAAATTCGGCAAGTTAAAGTTTACGTTTCACTCTTAAAAGTTACATTAAATAGATTTTTATTGAAATAACTGACATCAAAAGAAAGTTCTATACATAAATTTTGAATGACAATAATCATTAATTTAAAACCTTTCACGTTATTTTTCATTTTAATTTTTCAAAGATTAAATGTTTGCATATCTATGATTTCCGTCTGCTAATGTGTTTACTATAAATTTAAATCAGTCCAAATAACATTGTTTGTACTGGACATCATCTGTTATTATAGGGACTCAACAATTCATCTTAAGATTAATCCCATCATTTTATCATATTCTTTATTCCATGGAGTAAACCAATCTTAAATATTTGAAATAACTCAATATCACAAAATAGGAGTCGACTTATATGACGAGTATAAAATGCAATTATCAAATATAAGAAATATAGAAACTGAGCAAAGTATAGGCTGCACTCAATGTGTTTTTTCTGCAATATTGTATGTGCTAAAATAACAAAGTACTAACCTGAAAACTGCAGTTATGTTCCAAAATATTCTGGTCATATCTCGACTCTCATACAATATTCATGCTTGCTATTGGACACATCCCGAAATACAAAAAACTATCATCAATATATAGACGTTTTCTCAGACCAATGATTGAAAACGGCTTCAAGCGAATGAAGCATGTCGGTTTCAAAGCTTCCGTAAATCCTACAGACTGGCGCGTAATATCGTAAATAAAAAGATTTAGGTTATACAAATACAACACTGAAACTTTCTAATCGCTACAGAAGCACAAGCAGATGTAACTAGAAGAGAAAATCCTGATATAATTATGATGATAACATTTAATGAGACAGAAAATCGAAACTCACATCAGTTCCAGAAAAACCGTAAATTGCGTCGTACAAGTCGAGTTTTTAAACCTAAAATGATCTTTCGAAAACTAGGGTCGACTTATATGGCGAGTATAAAATGCAAACCTATACCACAGAATTGTAAACAATGAGGCATCATTCCTATTATTTTAGACCAATTATCTTTCCTCCAGCAGCCTGCCATATATATATATATATATATATATATATATATATATATATATATATATATATATATATATATGTGTGTGTGTGTGTGTGTGTGTGTGTGTGTGTGTATATGTATATATCCCACTGAAACTGTGCTTTGTGAACATATCTAGCATATTAAAATAGAAGTTAATATAAAAGAATAATATATTAACACATATTTAATATTCAAATGGGTAATCTACCATATTAATATTTTATAGGAGTTGATATTTTAATGTCTTTATCCGAAGACCTGACGGATTTGAAATGTTCGCTAAATTAAACCGATGCAATATACTATAGCAACCGGTGTGTTTTTGGTTGTTTTCTATAGAACGCATATAGAAATATATCGTGCCAAAACTAAGATCACATCACTTACATCTATATTGCGACAGTAATCGTGTGTTTCAATATAGAGTTAAGTTGTGTGAGCTTAGGTGATTTTGGAACAGGTTATGATATACTCTATCTTAACAATTTATTGTTATGCCGGGGTTCTGGGCCGCTGGTAGTCAAACGTATGCTTTGGAATCGACCTAAACCGTAGGTATAGTCTGAACGAAGAATTTTGTTGGAAAATTCTTGAGGTTAACTTGTACGTTAGGTCGAAATCTACGTTACCTCGTCCAGTAGTTGTGAATTTATTTCTCTGAAAAACTGTTCCCAGAATTTCTTTTTATTTCACATTATAATAATACTAACTTTTCGTTCAATGAAAACAGGGTATCTCCCGTACAGAATCGGATACTTTCACCATTATCAAACAATTTCATCATTTTATTGTTAAACACACACAAAAAAATTAACAGACACTTTGCCATCTTTATCAAATTAAATTCTACATCCAAAGTGACGTAACAATATTATGCGTAATATGCGAAATTATCGATCACATTAAAATATTAATAGTATCTTTAATGAAACTCACTCTGAGTTGTTAAAATACTTACTTCTTTATCGAATTCATAAAATGAGTTGTTTCCAATTTAAACAAATTTAAAGAAAAAACTAAAGGTATTACGTTTGCTGACTACTACTCATTAAATACATAAAACGCATAATTTAATTGTAATGTTGTAATCAAAGAGCTTGTACTATTCTCGGTCGTAATTTTTAAAATATTACTCAGAAAAAATGTTTTTCAATGATATAACATCCTCAGGTGCTGTAGCTGTTATTACCTTTTCGATATTAATGGGATTACCTTTGTCAGCCTTTAAATTTTTAGTGTGGAGTGTCAACATTATGATTATATCATTGTTTTCTCTTCGATTAACATGTGCTATATATTTCAACTTTGGCTGCTGTTGGGTGGCTTCAAGTGATGTGTTTTCTGTTATAGGGTACACTGATTATTTATGTGATTCTGTAACGCCAGTTCACAAACATTGAAACCACTTTCATATATTGTTCTTAGAAAGCGATTGTATACAACTGACAGTGTCTGTTAATAATTATATAGTTAACAAATGAAAAGAAATCTTTTTTATTACTTTAATTCACTATAAGAATTTTAGCGAAATTATGATAAGGGTATTTGTCTGATGATGTATGAGATTATTGCTACAGTATTAATTGCCTTGATTTTGTGATATCTTAGTAGCACAAGAGAGTAGTTTTGGTGGGTTTGAAAAGTTGGTTCTGCTTACATACGGTTGATACATATAGTTGTTGCACTAGACTGTTTGACTGCTTCTTGTACCTGAAAAGCGTTGATCGCAGTGACGAGAAAATCATAGGCAAAATACATTGCAGTTCCCGGGTCTGTGTACAAAGAGTAAAGATGAAAGTACATTTGTTCACCGCATAGTCGATAATAATCTCCGAAAAAAAACAGGGACGTTTCAGTTCAAGTGATTTGGCAGCTATCTTTGTAGGAGTGTAAAGTTACATATTCTTATTGTGCATTAAGGCAGATAGTAACAACAAATGCTGTCTCGCAATTAGTGGATTTTTTTCTTCAGACTTCAGTGTCATTGTGTTTCACATCCTCCAAACGGTCATATCGTATCATGTGTCCTAGAAATTCCAATTCGCCTTTTTTATCGTAGAAATATATCGTTCACTTTGCCGAAAAGATTCTAGCACTCATATGCATGACCTTGATGATTACATCAAAGATAATCTTCTCGAAGCCCCGGAAATGTCTTTCATGTGCTTTCATCTATTCTATATTAGCTATCTCATGTTCCGTTACCACTCTCCTTCTTCTCAGGACTGCAATATATTAGATAACACGTCTGACAGTATAGAAACATCGCTCTCTTATTATCCACTGCGAACATTTTTATGTTTAGTGATTTTAATGCGCATCACGAGAAGTAGCTTAAGTATTCAAATGTTACTGATGTTGACGGTATGCGGTCTTTAAATTTTTCCATTTCTAAATCTCTTACTCAAATTGTGGATTTCCTTACTCGTTTCCTTCAGAAATCTCATCAACATGCCTCTTTACTTTATTTGCTTCTTATATCCTCTCTAAGCACATTTCGGGCTTCGTAAATCTGTCTTCTTGATAAATCGGATCATGCTGTAATGTCTATAGATATTTCCTTCTAATCATCAATTAAAAAGCAACCCCCTCTTCACAGGACCTCCTTCAGTTTTCAGGATGCTGATTGGGATTCATTTCGAGACTTTCTTCGGGACGATCATTCGATCGATGTCTTTAACCTTCTTGAATCAAAGCCTGCTTAGCTTTTGTTCCGTCTCGGAAATATCAGGTGAAAGATCAAATTTTCGTTATAGCCTGTTCTACCACTGTAGACCATAGGAACCTACTATACAAACATGACTGTTCCGACCGCAATAGACACCTATTCGTGGATACACGTAATAAATGTAAACGTGTCCTCGAAGGAGCAAAGTATTTGTTTGATGATAGAATGAGACATTATTGCATCTAACATCTTTAGCTCAATAAGAGTATGTTTTCCAATCCGCCTCTCTTTAATGAATTTGAAGTGTTAACATCATCTGCTTATAAATCAGCATGATTCACCCGTTAAATCTATTCCCGACTCATTTGAAGAATCCTTGCCTGAATTTCCATCTAGAAATGAATCTCTATTTAGTGATCGGCATATAAACATTTTTATGGTTTCTGCTATCATCTTTAATCTGGATTCCCTCAAATCATTTGGACCTGATGGTATCCCTGTATTTGTCCTTAAGAAATGTGCTCCCGAACTGGCTCCTGTTTTCTTTAAACTGTATAATAAACCCCTCGCTGCCTCTTGCTTTCAGGCTTATTGGAAATCCTCAACTATTATTCCAGTCTTTAAGATCCTGAGTGAACCATCCAACCGTTCCACATATCGGCCTAAACGACTTCTAGATGTTTTTGGAAAACTAATAAACGCTGAATTAATTAAGCATCACACATCGCATGCCGTACTTTTAGACAAGCGATGTGGCTTTTGCTTCTCTTGGTCAACTGCTTATGTAGTAATGATTAAGATGGAAAGACTCCATCAAGCTTTATATTAAAATGATGAAAATTGGCTGTTGCTTTGGATATCTCGAAAGCGTTTGACATGGTCTCCATTCAAATTGAAAATTAAGGTCTCGACAAACGAAATTTTGAAGTTATTTAGTCTTTCTTATCAAATCGTGAAAGGGAAGTTATATTGAACGACCGCACTTCTAAATCTTTTTGCAATAATGCTGATGTCCCCTAGGGCTCTATCTTCGGTCTTGCTCTGTTCTTAATTTTCATTAACGACCTTTCTGATGGCATCAGAACTCAACTTGTTATATATGCTGATGACGCAAATATTTACTCCTGTTCCGACAGTAAGTCTGAGATAAGATCTCAAAAATGATATACAGTCAATTATTAGCTGGGACAAAGAATTGCTTATTAATTTTAACGCCCCCCCCCACCAACAAAACTCATTTCTATTAATGATTTGACAGACGATTTCTGCCTCCATCAGCATGGATGAAGCTAGCCTCCAGTGGAGTACCTCGCTGTGCCTTCTCGGGTTAACTTTCTCGATGACATTACGTGGAAAGACTCTAATGAATCCATTGCTAGGTTAGCTGCTAAAATGTTATTTCACTATGTCGTGATTGACAATGTTTATCGCTTGAACCCGTCTCACATATCTATAAGTATACCATTCGTCCATTCTTCCACTATTACTGCCACATATGGTCCGATGATCATTTTATACATTTAGAGATTATTGATAAAATCCAAAGAATCAACAATATTATAGGTCCTCATCTGGCCTCGCGGCTTCAGTCATTTTCCACCACTGTAAAGTTACTTCCGTGTGGCTTATTTTATAAATAATTTCATGGTAATTGTTCTTTTCTATGATACCTCGACTTTATGAATTTCAGTGCAGTACTAGACTGGCCAAATGATCTGAAATGGCTAAATGTAACCGTAAGTTCTATGCTAACAGTTTGTTTCCTCGCACGTTTCGCCTGTGGGATTTCTTCTGGCTCCAAGCTTTCCAGCCAACTTTGATCATCAACAATTGAAATGAAATGTCAATCGTCATCTACACTCTTTCTCTATGTTTCTGGCTAATATTTCTGTTTTCTAATTTTTCCACACCCAGTAACATCTTGTGTCTTAGTGGTTTTATTGCCTACATACAGTGAATCCTATTAAAATGCATTTTTATTTTTCATTTAATTTAAAACCCACTGGTTGCTCACGTGTTCAGTTTATTGTACTCTCCTCTTCGAATAAGCGGACATTTTGCAGATTGATCTGCCATATAGGATGATTGATCATGCATTGTACTGTTGCGAACGAAATTTCCCGTTCTTTAATATTTGTTTAGTATTTGTAAGGGATACTTTACCTTCCAGTGAGTTTTCAGATTTCTCTAATACATTAGTAGAAAATGTGACGGGTATTTGCAATTCTTTGTTACACAGTACAACATCAAATCAAAAAACATTTCATAGATTTTTCTTGTATGATATAAATTAACTAAATAATATGTATGAACACGTTTTATTCAAAACTTATGGGATAATTTATAAATAATATGTTTTTACATAACTACGTTTTGTCTATAACAGAAAGTGGATGGTTCTTATAGAAAAATGGCCAGCTACATCTTCCTATCATTTGTTCTCTCATCCGGTTACACAATCAATTAGTTACGTTACTCTCTACCTTCAGCTGGACCTCCTGAATTCAATATGTATTCGATTAATCAGGCCAAATTTCCTCATTAAATGCCCTACAAATTTCACATTTCCCTTTCTGATTCAAAGTATAAATATAGATTTTGTTTCCATTTCTTTAAAATTTCTTCGTTAATCACTTGTTCAGTCTATAGGATTCTTATTATTTTTATTGTATATTTTTCATGGTTTTAAAATATTCAGCCTTATATATATTATATTGTTTTACAACGACCAATTTAACTTGACTTTACATTTCCTAAAGTGAAATCATTAAATTCATAAAAACTTTCATGGAAACACAAATTGTCTTCTGTCATTTTACAATAAACGGTTTCAATTTAAAAGGAGGGATACTGTTAGGGACAATGCCAACATAACCCAGATAAAAGGATAATGTCTTCTGTGTAATCCTGAAAAATAATTACATATGTGAATGAATTATAAATACTTGAACTCTCCAAATGAATTACATGGTTCATTTACAAAATGATTCATTTTTACAAATGTGATTTTGAATATTTCCGAAGCACTGAATATAAACCAGGATTATAATCGGTCTCTTCTATTTTATTATTGATCAGTGTTAGAATCCAGGCTATTTCTGGCTTCAAATCAGGTTTTCATATAAGGAACCAATCGTCAGGGTGTACGCAACATACTGATATTATGTAAAATATAACTGATATTGAGAAAATATAGTATATTGTAAAACACGTCCATGTCCTCATGATGTAAACGTGTGATAAGGCGGTCTTCAAATAATCGACCCCGATAAGAAATACATGCATAATATCGACTGTACCTTCACAGACGGACAACACACACACACGGTCAGCACACACACACGCACGCACAGACACGCATAATCACACACACACACACACACACACACACACACACACACACACACACACACACACACACACACATTTACATCGTTTCTAAAGTTACTTCTACGATGTATCCCATATATATATATATATATATATATATATATATATATATATATATATATATATATATGTATGCTCGCCATCACTGGTGATGTAAATAATGATAGCTCCCCATCCCAGATATTCAGATATATATATATATATATATATATATATATATATATATATAGATAGATAGATAGATAGATAGATAGATAGACACATAAATATCTACATATGTATATATAATTGCTACATTCGGAAATGCATTTTCCTTTAGATTACAGTATTTAAATAAATGTCGGTAGTTGATCTTCGAAATAATTAATCTTCAATCATATTGTACCAATCATTTTTATCCGACATAGTGTTTAGCTGATATATATATATATATATATATATATATATATATATATATATATATATATATAT
Organism: Acanthosepion esculentum; assembly: GCA_964036315.1. Classification (NCBI taxonomy): domain Eukaryota; kingdom Metazoa; phylum Mollusca; class Cephalopoda; order Sepiida; family Sepiidae; genus Acanthosepion; species Acanthosepion esculentum. Next base: position 44,486,926 of record OZ038475.1, read on the forward strand.
ATATAGTCTTTCGTCATTGATCTAACAGCTTCAAATTAATACCAATAGATTTGCGTTCGAGAAAGTACCCATGGAAACGGGTCGATTCTACTCTTCCCTCTGGAATGTTTGCCTAGTCTCGACTGTTTTTTAACATATGTTAAAAACTGGCCAGACTAGGCAAACACTCCAGTGAAAATAAAACACTGATTTTAAAGTAGTTTGGAGATTTGGTTGGCAACTGCACCGTGTAAAAGCCTACATGTCACGGAACTAGTGCAGCGGAACTTCGTGTGACTGTAGCCATGTAATCCACAAGTCTCCTGGAATTGAGGACGAGGAGGAGGTTCATATTAGAGACGGCGATGGAATTTTTCAAATAAGTTGTCTTCACAATATGATGAACCAACAGTAATTAGAGGCAGATTCTGAGATGAATGCAAATTTTGTTCAAATTACGAGAAACATCAAATGAATCATTTTATATAAAAACCTCATAAAATATTAATGTAAAAGTAGATTTATATGAACATCTTCAAATTATAATCCCAAAATGGGTATTAACAACTTATCTGTTATTTTTCTTTAAGGAATTAAATTACGAAATTAAAATCAAACATTTACAAATATATAAAATTAAAATAATTGCCAATTAAATGTACTAATTTAAAATAAGCGACTTCAAATCTTTAATGTCTACACAGGAATCCTGGATACTGTAATACTAGCGTCTAGCTTTAGAATTTGATGGACACAGGTGTACGACATTATAGCTACTCATGACATTCCATATGCCACAACTGTAAGCATGAATGTCCACACGTTTGTAAATATGCCTTCTTGCAAATAGAAAAGCGTGTAGACACATGTGCAAATGTTCCGCAGATGTGTTTGTGTGTGACCCATTAATTCGGAAGGGAAGGTAGTGACTTGATATGTTTCTTTGTAATGTTCCGCTTATCTTCCTACATACGATAATCAAATCATGTAACATTATCTATTAACCAGAGAACATTGCAAAGGTTATGATCTGTCCATTTTGGTCCATTTCTGTTCCTTCAAACATATGCCTCACCCTGGCAATGCGGCGACGACGAAGACCACGACGGCGGCGGCGACATTTACGAATACGACTAACATTAAAACCATCCACTACTGTGTGGCATGTGATTACGACAACAATAGCATAGATAATGAGGAAAATTTGGAAGGGGGCCGTACCAGTCCAGTAATGGATTCAATTCGAGGAAGTGGAGGCAGCACGTATAGGGCCGTTCCTGCTGTGGTAGTGGACAGGGGCTAATCGTAATGGCGGTGGGACCCTGTTGTGTGTACCTATTAGGTCATGCTTAAACCTTTCATGGCCCCGACCTTATGCGGTGGGGCTGCAGGTGTGGTTAATGGCCGTCATCGAGAGAGATATAAACGGAATAATGCTGTTTCAAAACTGATATAGGCACTCTCACAAAATGCCGCTGCTCACACATCTGAACAATTATAATTGAATCGCATTTTCATGTGGAGGGATAAAAGTATGCTTACTGCTTTTTGCATATATACATGCATCAATTGCTTATATATATAAATATATGTATCTTAATGTTTCAACTCATAATTTATATTCACATATATACATAGAATATTTTTTGATATGAGTGATATATTTATGCAAAGCAAACCCGAAGAATATATCTATATATTTCCATGAAATTTTATTACTATTCAGGCGTGCAAAGACATGCACATAACAGAAGGGAAAATGTGTATGTATAACACTGTCCAACATAATATGTACGCGTTCAGTTTTGTATGTGAATGTTTGCATATAAAACTTCTCAGATTAATCGCAAGTTTATATATAAATATTTGTGGGTGTGGGTAGGAGGGTAAATCTGGTTGTATCTGATGAATAAATTAAACAACACTCCAAGCAGATAGAAGGGCAGCAGTTGTCTTCTACGTAGGTATAAATAATCATTTTTAGGAAAAAAATGCACAAATCTGAAATCCAAAATTATTTGCCACATTCCGAGTTGTAATTGCATTATATGTTGTAGGTCTGATTTGATGAATAAAGATAATTTTTTCATACCTTCAGCCATTGTTTAATTCCAAAGTACGGAGGAAAGTGTCAGAATTTTCGGCAAGTATCAGCTAACTGGGAAAAACTTGTTTCATCTTGTGGACGACACCGATGAAGGTCTGGAAAGAACTACATGAGGGTTTATATTTCACTAATACACCTGTCAGGTTGATAGATGAGTTAAAAAGAAACAAAAACTGGTACTTATTAAACTGAGAACGGTGTTGTAAGTTTTGAGCATATATTATAATAATGATTTCTAATTGTAAGTTAATATATATTTCACATTCAGTAATATGGCTAAGGATTTGAAACTTGGTAAATCCGATAATATTCATGAGATCTAAAATGAATATTATAGCAAATTTGGTTTAATGCTTCAGGTATATATTTAGAGATTCCGAAAAGAATCCAAATAATACACAGCAATGTCTTCAAACAAGATATGTCATTTCAGTAATTTTCCCACCACCCCAACGTAGTTTATCTGTGTCATTTCTATGAATATTTTCATTATGATTAGTCTCAGGAGCTTTCCTATTTGGTTTGTCGACTTCACGAATTTAACCGCAATCACCTCGATTTAATAATATTACAGTTAAAATTGCCAAAGGTAACAGAAAGTTATATACTAATAATTTCCTTCCCAAAATTCACATTTGTGGAACAATTGTCCCGCTTCTTGTATTCTTATCAATTACGATGTTCATATATTTAAATACAAGGTTTTAGACCCTGGTCTTTGATGGTTTTCTCCCCCCGAAATAGTGGTTTCTCATTTTCTTTCAGTAACAACTTGCATCTTAGTTGATTTAAAAGCATTTGTTAGGTGGAATCGATTGAAATAGAGACAAACATAAAACGATTCGAGAAAACAGCAGTCTACTAAAATTTATAAAGTTACAAATTATTAATGAAATAACATGCAAATACAGTAAAAAAATATTTCCGTGAATTCAGACGTTGGTTCCAAGATATTAATAAACATATAATGTTTGATATTGTGTGATATATATATATATATATATATATATATATATATATATATATATATATATATATATATATATACGCGCGCACACACACACACACACACACACACACACACATATATATATATATATATATATATATATATACCTCACCGTTAGTCATAAATTGATTCCAGACGTCACGACTTAGATCGAAAAACAACTGAAGTTAAATACCCACATTATAACCCGCAAATAATCACTCCCCATAGCCTATTAGAGTATTTATGATATGTACGTACAGTATTCTGAATAAGATAATTAAAAAAATTAAATAATTATAGACATAATTGCTCTGTGAATTTTCTTTCTTAGCCTTTGGCAAAAATCAATTCTGAATAACAAGTGAAATGTAATTCAAAGAACGTCAACGGCAGAGCATAGATGTAAACAAGTCTGAATTCAAAATCGGTGTTGAAGCGGAAAAAAATGCACTCGTACCGCCTGTCGTGAGCAAAAGGAAATAAGATGTCCTAAACATATTTTATTACGATATTTTTTTTGTTTTTGATGATTGTATGATATATATATATATATATATATATATATACATATATATATATATATATATATATATATATATATTGACGATTGTATGATATATATATATATATATATTGATGATTGTATAATATATATATGTATATATATATATATATATATTGATGATTGAATAATATATATATATATATAATTATTTATTTGAATATTACAACATAAATATGTTATAAAATCCCGACAAAAGTAGCCATTTTGTTTCAACACTTCTTGTGTCTTGTCAAGTGATAATATAGAATATAGAATAAATGGTTTTAAAAGTTTCAAATTAATCAACGATCCTTAGCTAAGAGTAAACGCTGTTACATAAGCTAGTGTGGCCAATCAAAAAACAAGTATAGGATGATTCGAAAAATTTGACAACTAAGCAAGGTTATCATAGATATTAAAAGATTTATAAAATTTGAAATTAAAATTAAAAGTAAAAAATTAAAATTACCTATTTAGAAATCTAAATCAGATCTCTATTAAGTTTTAAATTGTAGAATTACCAAGGAGAAAAAATATAAAAATAAAAATAAAAGATATATATGCTATTTAATTTGTATTTTCATTGAAATTAAGTTGAAAGTTGTATTCGGAATCCCAGACAGAAATGTATACACTTTAGTTTCATTTCAACATGTTAGTCGCCTCTCACGTGAAATCATTCGAACAACGGCATGTTAAGCGCTCAGACGTATTTAGATATATACACACACATACAAAAAATCAAACCACACATAGGCAAATGCACTATACTTACACATACACATCGATACACACAGGCACATACATCTACATTCAATATGATCTAGACGGTCAGATGTCGAAGCTATTCGTGGCTTAATATGTTATTAAACGAATTTAAACTTGAAAAATAGCTAAACCGGTCAAATATACATAGATAAAATTTAAACAAATAACTATATATAAATATATATACATATATATATACATATATACATATATATATATATACATATATACACACATATATATATATATATATATACATTTTTGAAAACATATAGTTTTCGACACATTTACAGACAAAAGTAAATAACCATCTCCACATATAATTGAACACTCGCACATCCGCATATAAATTAATACATGCACCCGCATACACACATATAAGCATAATAGGTACGCATATACAGACCTACGTACATAAATATACACATAGATAATCACATATAAATATATTGACCCATACGTCGACGCAGAAAAGTAAATAAGGCAAGTGAAGAAATACATATAAAGATGCAATTATATACAAGCACACACATACATACATACACATCTAGATGTACATACATAAGCACGTATGCATATATGCATATAAACTAAATATATACATAGACATTTACAAATACAAGTGTATACATGAAAAATTAAACAAACGTAAATTAAAACGACATGAATATAAAAATGCATATACACATCCGCTAGTACATATATATACACACATACATACGTAACTACACATAGATATATACACATATATATCTACAGACATACATATACATACATACATACACACATACAAACATACATATTCACAAATATATATACGTATATATACATATACATACATATATATATATATATATATATATATATATATATATATATATATATATATATATATACATACACATACATCCATACACACACACACGCATACACACATACATATACAAACACATATACATATATACATAAACATATAGACACATGCATAAAAAAGGAAAAAGAAATAAGCATACATAGACCAACTTATATTCTAATAATATTCCAACAACATTATGATAAAATATATTAAAAGTTTATCATAATTTAAGAAAAGAACAACAGTCTGTAAGCAATTAAAGGTACTTTATCAACAAAAGTAGATTTTAGTTTGTATCTATGCTACACTTCAAGACACTAAAGCATACATACAAATACACATACAATGACACACAAACATATATATATATAAATATCTAATCATATATAAATACCCATATCGACACATCCAGATAAACAATACACAAACAGTCGAGCGCAACCATATAAATACCCACACATACATATAAATATACACCCATATACATACACATATACACAAACATATACATATTTAAACATACATATATATAGACATATATATGCATATATAAACCTATACATACACATAGAAACATACATACTACATATACATGCATATATGCACACTCACACATACATATACATACATATGCAATATGCATAAACATATCTACACATACACAAGTACACATAAATATCGCTATATACCCATACATATACTCACACATTTAGTGGTAGACACTTACCAGAATTTACACCCTCACTCATACACATAAACAGGTTAACCTATGATAGATGCCAATATACACAACCATATACCTTCATAAAAAAAAGAAAAAAAAAACCACATATATATACCCCTATATGCACATATACATATCCGACAGTAGAAATAACTCTACATAACATACAAATATATACATCTAAATACAGACACGTATGATACTTTGTAAGTACCCAGTACACATTCATATCGATAGGGCGACTATCATGCTAAAAATGTAATAGTCTATTAAGTTTAATTTATCATTATCATAGAAAGTATATGATTTCTATACTAAGTTAAATTTAAAACGATGCTTACAGTTAACTGTTAGTTCATATCTTTGATTTAAAAGATCAGTCTTATTTTTAAATCTAATTATTTCAAGTTTCTCGTTAAGGCATAAGTAACACGGGGCATATAGTGAGTTACATGTCCGAGCCTTTCTAATTAATTTCCATTTAACCTTAGGTGTTTTATTTTTCTCTATTAGACTCCAAAAGTATTTGGATAATGAAGTAATATATTTATAGTTACTATTATTAAAAGATTGCAGATGACCCCGCCAGAGTTCCTTGAATGGTCTCATGGTGCAACCTATGTAGAATTTCTTTATATTTGGATTTTCTAGTGTTGATATAGTACTGAGATAAACTACAGAGCTAGTTAAACAATTATTATTTAGTGGACAATTATTGGGATTCCTGCAGTTACATGATTTATTATTTGTGTCATTTTGCTTAATGTTGCTTTGTGCAACCTTGTGGGTTGTCAGGCCCTCCGAATTTATATACTTGCTGAATATACTATTGTTATGTTTTTTAATTATTTTTTCTAGGTTATCAGCACAACTATAGCGTAACTTAAGAGTATTAGAGTTAAATATTTTACTGAGTGAGTTGGTTCCAGATTTGGGGAAATGTTTTTTAATGAGGTTTAGAAACAGGTGCCCCAATTTAGTTTTAACCATAATGTTAAATGGGGGAGTATACCATATGATTTTTCTAGATCTCTTTCTACCATTATTGTTGCTATTTATAGGGCTTTTATATTGAATATTAATATTTTTATATCCACTATTTTTAAGTGCGGAATTGTAAAGGTCTCTATGCTTATTAAAAATATCACTGTTTCAAGAGTTGTTACTGATCCTACATTCAATAGAATAGTTTATGTGTGCCCTGGATTTCGCTCGGGAATACTCCAACATTTCTGAAAGAGAAGTGAATACCATCATGGAGTGCCGAAATTCGGTTCTAATCTACAGATGAACAGTGGACCAAAAAGTCCTGTAACGAAAAATTTGACATTTCAATGGGTTCTCTGGATTCTGCTGAAGCTTCTGATCTTGTTGGATTATTTCTTTTGTATAATTTAAGTGCATTTGATTGCCTAGATTCTGATAGTGTAGGATTATATAGGGACGACGGGTTATTAGTAGATAGGAATTCCACTAAAATTAAAGTAGATCGTATTAGAAATAAATATATATATATATATATATATATATATATATATATATATATATATATATATAGATAGATAGATAGATAGATAGATAGATAAGATATTAGCGTCTGTATGACTGTTAGTTTGTTACCGAACTCCTCCTATAAGCTATAGACATTCTGAAACTACATTACCCAGGGTAGTTGAATAATTATATTTCATTATGATCTGGTGTACATTCGCCAAAACTCATTTTTTCCCCATTGATTTAAATTAAATTTACATTTGAACAACAGAATGATTACTATACAAAATATAGAAGGAGAAAATCAGAAGATGGAGATCACATCGCCAAGATAATTTTGATCAAAGGAGAACCGGCAGCACCCCCACTGATTTTTTCCCTTGATTTAAATTATATTTAAATTTGAAAAAGTGAATGACTCCTAAGATACTTGGATGTTTATATTTCATTTTGATCGAAATGGGGACCCCGATGGGAGGGGGCCATTCACAAACCCCAACTGAATATTTCTCGTTTTGATTTAAATGAAAGTTACATTTGAACAAGAGAATGACTCCTCTCCATAACAGAGGAGAAATCCAGAAGAGGAATGATACATCAGCTATATAATTTAGTAATATTAATATATATATGCAGGAATTTTGTCGTGTAATATTTCGCTTTTTATATATTCAGTTGTCAGTTACTGAAGCGAAATATAAAATTTTGTAATGCTAGTATTCAAGGGAAACCGTTCATTTTTTAAAACTTGAGATACATTCTGTTTTTGTCTAGTTAAAATTGATATATTTCTGTCTGGATTAAGTTAAAATAAACCAATTATTTAGCCAAATAAATTCGGATTTTGTATTACAATGGAACATTTGAATCTTATTGATTCTTGATTGCTCGTATATTATACCCCAAAAATCGTCTTTTAAGTTAAATCTCTCTACACATTTATGTATCAGGTCATCCCATAAGTTCTGTCCAAATTTTGAATAAAGAAAACAAGTGACCAAATATTATATTTAAATACAGATTCAATCAATAATGTATTTTCCCTGATTATCTATGACTTCCTTCCATCTATATGTTTACTAATTCCATTACTGTAAAATTACTTTGGCTTTGATTCAAAGAACTCACAAATGTCAGTTTTAACCTCTTCCTGTGTTACAAAAGCTGTTTCTTCCAAATGATTCTGTAAGCTACGTAACAAATGGTAGTCTGAAGAAGCAAGATCGGGAGAATAAGGTGGATGAGGAATGTTCTACAACAAAGTTCTTTGATCTTTTGTGACGTGATTCTTGCTTTGTGTGGTCGCGCATTGTCCTGATGAAACATCACCCGTTTTCGATTCATTAGAGAAGTTCTTTTTTTCCCCAAAACTTGGTTCAAACGCTCTAATTGCTGACAGTATATTTGAGCATTAATTGTTGCATTAGGTGGTAAGAATTCAAAGTGGATTATTCATTGGTAATCCCAGCAGACTGAAAGAAGAACATTTTGCCCATGAAGTTCCCTTCTCGGCTGTGGCTGGGGTCCTTCCCCTTTACCAAGCCACTGTCTAAGATGCTTAACATTTCGATAAAAGATCCATTTTTCGTCGCTAGACACAAGTCTATCCAAAAAAGGTGAAATAATTTGACGAGAATGGAGAGAAGAGAAGATGTCAACTCAGGATTTGAGGTTGTTTTCTGACAATTCATGAGGCACCCATTTTCCAAGTTTAGGAAACTTTCTAAGTTGTTGAAGATGACGAACAGTTGTATTGTTTGAACTGAAAAACACTGCCAATTCCTCAACTGATAAAGCATGATTTTCTTCAAGGGCTGCTTCAAGAAGCTTTTCATCAAACTCAACTGGTCGTCCGGTTCGATCTTCATCTTCAAGGGTGAAATCTCCACCTCTGAATTTTGCAAACTATCTTCTGCAAGTTCTTTCATTCACACATTCCTCTCCATAAACAGAGTGAATGTTTCTAGCCGCTTCGGTTGATGGGTTCTCTTTCTTGAACTCATAAAGCATTAAGTGCCTCAAATGATTCTTGGATACTTCCATGTTAGCAGGGTTTTAATCAAACAACATTTAATTTTATTGTTCTCTGAAATAAAATTTGTAAATGTTATTTAATACTGTTTATTATAAACAAAGCATTTACTTAAATACTTGTATCTATAAAATAGAATGTTAAACATAAAAATGTTTTGAAATAATTGTCAAACTTTGTCCATTTCATAATGTGTGACATCATTTGTTTACATTTGATACACCATGAGCAGTTATGAATGTACGCGAGAGATTTATGGAAGATTGAAATTTATAAGCAGTAAATTCGACTTTGCCAAACAAACGCTCCTCTGTGGCCAAATCGGTTAAAGGCACGTCAATCTAAATGATGGTACCGTATAGGATACAGGTTCGAATCCTGTCGGAAGACGAATATTTTCTATGAAAATTTCTCGGATATTCAGGC
>OZ038475.1:44499346-44506846 GCA_964036315.1 Acanthosepion esculentum
GTTCTTTTCAAATTATTCTTACTATAGTAAGATAACTGAATTTTGTAAAACGTATTTCACATCAGTTTGGTCGACATTTTCTTTAAAACTCAATGGGATGGTACCAAGTGTCACAATCACACCCAGAATCTCCAGCGTGTTCCACCATCTCACTTCAGTTCAGAATCGTTGTTAGTCTTTTTCTGTTTGTTTTGTTATATTTGTTTTGCCTTATCCATCCCTTAATCACAAGACCATTTCTATGACACTTGTAATCATATTTTTTGCCCAAGAGCCAGTGCAAGTAAAGTTAACGGCGGTTATGTCATTTTCTACTCTCTGTTTGCCAGCATTTTAATGCTACTGGTTATATGTGTGACATCATCATTTGGCTGGCCACAAAGCTTTCACATTGGGTGATCAGTGGAGTGGTTCCCGTCACCGTCTATGACTATCGTATGTGAAAAATTATTATTATTATTATTATTATTATTATTATTATTATTATTATTATTATTATTATACAGATTTGTGGAAATATGCATAAGGATTTAAGGCTGTAAAAGGATAATAGTTACTTTAGCTGTAGGGAATATAACTTTATTTGAGGGTTTTTATGACCATTGTGCGCTAGGATCCATGCTGAGCAAATGGCCGAGAGGTTAAAACGTTAGCATTTTACATCTCAACACTGTCTGGTTTGCATGATACCATTGTTAATTTTTCAAAAGATTTGTCATCGGAATAATATCGTCTTTGGAGTGAGGTGTATGAATAGCTCCCAAGACAAATTAAGTAAACGAAACCGTTCCGAGGTTTTTCATTTTTAGGATAACCCCAAATCACATGTCAACATGGTTGAGATTTTTGCACATACTGGTCTTGGTCAAAATGTTTATTCCTGCTAGAAACTGTAACGACGCTCAACACTGTTCTTTCTGTAGTTATTTAACAAGATATCTTTCTGCAACAGGAAATAGTTAATCAGCCAGTTGAAGAGACATACTCGGATAGGAGCCTTCAGTCATACATATTCGTCATGGTAAATATATTGTATGACTAATATTGTACAAAGTTGTAAGAAATACTTTGTAAAATGGGTCAATGAGGACACAGATCCACAAACTCTTAAACAAAGAGAAATTTCGATCTTCTATCTATATCTATGTTGACTATATAAATTATATGTGTGCAACCCCAAAAGTGGAAATGTCCAGAGCCTGGCAAATGGTCACTCGTCTAACCTATCAATAACAGCTCAACGGGGTGAATCTGGTTGGTTACACTCAATGCCTCGCAAACCAAACCAGTGGCGTCACATTATTACCAAGCAGACCGTGAATTTCCCACTATCGCGATGAATGAGAGTTCACTCAGTGAGATCACGTGCTTGAACGCATTTTGCGATTTAAGCCTTATTCAGGCCTCGTTGAACTTGTACATACGATCTATTATCTCAAGATGCTGGACAAATTGAACGTTCCATGTAGTGCTCCAGTAAGTAGCTGACTGCTCCTGCTATCCTCTCTATTTACACGAACCTGATCACACCGGAAATAGAGTACCGCTGCCATATATGAACTGAAGCTGACAAGTCTTCTCATTTTTCAGGCTTGATAGAGTCCAAAAGCGTTTCCACATCTCTGGTGGCGATGAATTATTTTCCACCTAACACCCCCTTCCCCATAGACAAAATGTTTCTAGCATCTCCCAGTTCTATCATAATTTCCATTGAAAGTGTTCAGACGAAGTACATTCCTTAGTTTCACCAGTTCTAAATCCACGACTAAGACATGCCATGTTACGTACATTGTCGCAAACCATCATCGTTCCATTCTTATGACATTAGTGTGATGTAATTTCCACTCGAGCATTTTTTCCACTAACGGCTACATTTTAGGAACGTCAGCGCATGTTTCCCCGGTTAATACAATCTTAACATGTTCAAGTCTAGTACTAAGCGTTGTATTCCCGACATATTCTGATAATCTGTATCTCTCACTTCTTAATCTATAACCCTCTACTTTGAGTCGCTATTTCGCATTGTACAGAGTGAAATTATTATAAGAAGTGTATGCAAAAATTAATTCTGTGAATATGCAAGTATGTCCGGTTCGCAATCCTCCTGGTTCTTTTGACCAGAAGTAGAGCTTGATCCCATATTTCTTGTTTAGTAGTATGTTTGCGGTTCCTTCTAATGTCTGCTTCAGCTATTCACTCTTAACGCTTGTTTTAAACTTAGGTTAATATAATCCATACAGCAAGATTCTACGTTGATTGGCTCATGGGAATTTTATTAGGTGAACATTAGTAAAAAAAAAGCACCGATCGTAAATCGTTATCGTTAAGTGAAGCACCTTGATCCATTGCATGGCTGTTTGCAAACTATCTAAAATGATTTTTTGTATTACATTTGTTATTTACTTCTAAAACTTTCCCATAATATAAAAATACAGTTTAACTCCGAATTATGAGATTAAATTCTAAGAAATCAGCACAATAATTCCCACATTGTAGAAAAAAGTGATAACAATTTCTTTTTTTTTTCATTTTAATCATCACCTTGTGGTTGTGCGAGTGGTGTAATAAATACCGTCTCCAGAAAGAAATCGCTTAGCCGAGTTCAAAGTAAGGTTCCTTACATTCATTTTTGCTCAAATAATCTTAGGAGATATATGAGTCCATCTCTTCAAATAGTAAACCCCAAAAAATATATCATTCTAAAAGCTAAAAAAAATTCCAAGAAAAGCAATGAAATATGGACTTACAAATAAAATATGGCTCATAAAATTCAAAATGTTTCGGTTTTAAATAAACCCAACAATGTTAATATTGAGGGATCTCCCCTTTTTACACAAATGGACTCACCCAGGGTATAAATATACTACCGCCAGTGAATACCCGAGGAGTCAAGGAGTAGTAGTGAAACGTTGAGTCAAAATACTAGCAAAATATTACGGCAATTTTTTTGAAATTATGCACAGATTGAATTACTAAAAAAAGAGATCAAATGGAATTGGACAGAAGACTGTAAGAAAGCGTTTAAGGTGATAATACAAAAATTAACCTCGGAGCTATCACTAACTCATTTCGACCCAAAACTAGAAATTATTATCGCGAATGACGCGAACTCACACGGAGTAGGAGCTTGTATTCTACGCAAGATGCGGGATGGCACAAAGAAACCCATAGCTCACGCATCGAGATCATTTTCACCAACGGAGAGAAATTATTCGGAGATTGAAAAGGAAGTACTAGGCATAATATTCGCCGTAACTCGTTTTCACAGATATATATATATGGGAGAGAGTTTACGCTTTAAACGGACCACAAACCTCTTCTGACGATTTTTGGATCAATAAAAGGATTACCAATCTATACAGCTAACAGACTTCTAAGATGGGGAACTTTGTTACTAAACTACAATTTCAAATTTGAGTTCATACCACCGAAGAAAATTTGGCACGCTGATGGACTATCGCGATTAATACCTGCAAAATGCGAACCGCTGGAAGACTCGGTAATAGCGTCGTTGCAAATCACTACAGTGTTATACAATACAGTAAAGGAACTACCTGTGACTTTGCTAGAGATAAGAGAAGAAGCAGAAAAGGACGAATTCATTCAAAATACCAAGGAAAAATAAAAGAAAAGGAAAGGAATTTAGCAGACATCGTCTCAATTTTTGACCACATATTATTATATAACGAAAGAGTGGTCATACCAAAATCGTTACAAAGGCGGATTTTGAAGGATTTTCACTTAGGACATCCATGAAAAAACCGGAGGAAATCACTTATGATAGGTTCCGTCTACTGGCCTAACATAGACAATGATATTACGCAAATGGCGGAAAGATATAAAGGCTGTGCTGCTGCGGCAAAAGCACCACCTTCTATACAGAAACCATGGGCTAAGGTGGACAGACCTTGGTCCAGATTACATGTTGATTATGCGGGACCTATAGAGGGTTACTACTATTTAATATCAGTAGATAGTTTCAGTAAATGGCCAGCGACGTCAAAGAATTCTGTGAGACGTATCAAGTAAAGCATATTAAGATAGCTCCGTACCACCCACTGTCTAATGATCAAGCTGAAAGATTCGTAGACACACTAAAGAGAGCTCTAAATAAAGCAGAGGATGTACCGACAGAAAATGCTATGCAGCAGTTTCCTCAAGTATTCTCCAAGTATACAGAATAACACCTAACGGGAACACACCATCAGGTCTTTCACCAGCGGAAGTGATGTTTGCCCGGAGAATACGGTCTGTGTTTGATAAGTTATTGCCGAACAAGAACAAAAACCAGCATACACCTATAGTACCCAAGAGATCATTTAAACTAGGAGAACGGGTTTACTTCAGGATGTACAGGAAGAAGATGGCTTATTGGGAACCTGTCACAATAATTAACAGACTAGGAAATGTGATGTACACAGTACAAGGCGAAAAGTTTACCCACAGAAGACATATTGACCAAATACAAAAAAGACAGGTTGAGGAGCCAAGCTACAGAAAGTGACGATTCAACGGATGCAATCTTTGAGGCTTTTGTGATTCAAAGACTCCAGGAAGACACAGAAAGTAGGTCAAACAGGAAGAGAAAATTTACCGGACCTCTGATTATCGACCATAAGAGGGAAAAATACTAACTCCCCCCCAAAAAGAGATCTAAGGAGAGGGTGTTGAGGGATGTCCCCTTTTTACACAAATGGACTCACACAGGGTATACATATACTACCGCCAGTGAATACCCGAACAGTCGAGGAGTAGCAGTGGAACGTTGAGACGGTCGGTAGAATAAAGTAGAATAACGTAGCGGCAAGAGTCACAGTCACGAGCACTTAGACTCAGTAAGAAGTCATACAGCGATACGTCGATATCAAAGACTGTATACATATTTTTCTACTAACCCCGCATTCATGGAACTACTAACCTGTATTACTGTTTGTATTATTACGTTAATACATTTATTTTCTATATTCATTCTTGGCGTTTGTTATTATTTGATACCGGATTTCATCCCGGAATCCTCATCAGTTAAGAAGCTTATGGCCATATCATTTTGAAACCCCAGTTACCGTACGATGAACGAAGCGAAGCAACGTCAAGCCTCTTCAGTACCTAGATCGATGACTGCTTGGAAAGATCAGGGGCTGAAATCTTGGATGTACAGGTGGTGTAATGGATAATGTGTTGGAAATATTAATCAGACAACCGAGTTCCAATTCCTGTTGGGTTCGTTATATTCCCTTGTACGTAAATAACTTTGAGGAAAGGTATGAATTCATCTCTTCTACGCATTATTATGGGTTAATTATTAAGGATTGTATAAAAAATCATTATTATCCACCGCCAAATAATTCGTAAAATCAAAAAATATTTTGTGACGTTAAATAACCTGCAAATGTTGATAAGCCGTAGAAAATAAATCAATCAATAAAAAAGGATGATAAACCGTCACAAACAAGCCAAAGGTTCAACATTACTCGCCTCTTTGTGATTTTGTGTGTATATATTTCAACATATTTTTACTTGGAATAATAATTTTATACTCTTTGATAACAATTATGAATATAAAATAATATTCAGTTCAAATAAGATTTTATGAAAACTTTTTAAAAGAAAGACACAGGATCGTAGAAAATAAGAAAATGAATGTAATACAAATGACGCAGTATTTCACAGAGTGGCGAATAAATGAATTGCTAAGTTTAAATTATTGATGATGAGTCAAGAAATAACTACAATATGTCAGAACTAAAAAACAAAAAACACGAAAAATGTTGAATTTGAAGATGTTTGAAAGGAAGTTATTGCAGACATTATAAACCAAGATTCAAGAAGCAACATCCAACTCATTTTATGTTGCAGTTAAAATGAAAAATAATATTATGTGTAAAATAATTCAATCACTCATTAAATTGCAAGGCATTGATCGTCATCACATGTCCAATACAATACAGCATTTGATCACAAGTACTGAATGCCCATTTATCCAAATGCAGGGCAATTATGGCAGTGACACATTCAAATAATCATGTGATACCGTCATCTGATTAAAAAAAATTTAAATTTAAATTTAAAACTTAAAATACTGAAAAATTGCCCAATAATTAACGAATTCAAAACAGGAACTGTATTTTCACAATAAAATGTATATATTAACTAAAAGCTGTCTTATAACTAAGAAAGTAACTGAGTAATTATACTACAGTCTTTTACATTTAAATTAAACTGATTTAAACCGTTAATGTTCACCGTAAAATTCAGTCTTAATGAAAGATACATAAAATATCCGTTATAACAGCTCAGGGTATAACACCAGCTCTGGAGTGCTATTCAATGTGAGACTGTTTTATACACTGAGCATAACTTAAGCTATTCCATTTTATACGTCCGTGTATAAAAGGACATACGACATGATACACTACCATGTAATAAGTTGCATCTTATTCTATCCACATATGATAGTTGGGTATTTGATGTATCATAACGATTTCAGACATCTACATGTCAGTGTTCATTCTACAGCACTCAGTTTTATTTTGATTCCTTTGTTGGAATATCATTTGGCCTGACATATGTATGCTTATTGACTTTATTGAAATGATGGAAGATTACTCATTTTTTATTTTCTATCAGTCATTAGTACTATCATGTAGACGGAAGCTTCACCATAACATTCTAGTTAAGAAAGTCCCTGATAATAATAGTTAAAGTTGGTATATTAACTGGTGTAAGGTGATATATTTTAAACTAGATTATATCATAACCCGAGACATGAATTAGATTATCAAAATCATAAACCTGAGTTATTATGGCCAAGAGTAAATTTTATCCGGGTATATTGTGGAAGAAGCTTAAACTTTTAATAGATTTGTAAAAAAAAAAAATTTATTAATGATTATTATATTTTATAATGTAACCCTAAATACGGTTTTCCTAAATAGGCTTTGAGCCTGATTACTATTCAAGGTAACATACTTCAATTTCATATTGACAGGCTTTGTATATAAGGGCAGAATGAAACGGGAATAGAATAATTTGCAGGTCTATTGTTGTTCCGTGTCCTCATAATGTAACAGAAGCTCACAAACTACGAACGTCATTTGCGAAATACGATTCATTCGTTCAGAAGTCTCAGCGGAGAACAACTATGGTAAAGCGATCTTCGACAGATGGAAAGGAAATAACATTTAAATTGGGAAAAGATAGTTAAACATGATCGATAACATTAAGTGGATAGAAAGAATAGAAAATATGTTGATTTTTCTAGGTTAGAGATGAGAGTTAAGCAATGAAAAAGATATAATAGTACGAATAACAGTATTAAAAAAAGATGGGTGGTCAAAAGAGAATATAATAAATGTGCATGTTTTCGACTTAGACCAAGTGTCTAATAAAGAAGAAATAAGAAGAAAAAATAATATGCATTTTAGAGTGCAGCTCTGAACTATTTCTAATGTCTAAACTTGTGTTAATATGTTGTTATATTTTTTTCCAGAAAACTACGCG
>OZ038475.1:44509346-44534346 GCA_964036315.1 Acanthosepion esculentum
TATTTTACCGGAAGTCTTTATTTGCTTATTTATTTATTTTGGTTAAATTATTTTACTTGTGTTTATTTAATTTTATTTTTAATTTATTTTATTTTTATTTCTTATCTTATGTATTTATTTATTTTTTAAATTTTAATCGGTACTTTTATTAGCGTATTAAAAATTGTTTATATCGCTTATTTAATATTTTTCTTAGGTTTGGGAAGATAATTATAGCAATTTATTCAATTTTGAGGTTGATTGTTGTAGTTTATTCTAACTATTATTTTGGCGGGAGCAGTTTTAAATTTATTTACTAATTCATGTATTTATTTGGATTGATTATCTTTATTTGCTTTTTTTCTAACGGTTACTTTATCGGGATCGGTTTGTCAGTTTATGTATTTATTTAGATGAATTTAGATTAATTTATTTTATTTGTTTATAATTATTTATTTATTATACTGTATATTTTTATTTACTCTTTTCGGTTTCCGATTTTTAAAAAACGTAGTATATATTTTTTTCTTTTAACGTTATATAACATTTATAGCTATGTTTTTTGTCAGTAACAGAGAACTAAAGCAATGAAAGTCTCCCTGAAGAAAATGAACTTTATTTGTATTTTTCATTTGTTTTTTATCGTTAATTTTGGTCTGTTCTTGAGCTGGTCAAACGGCTTCTAATATGTTGTTTATAAGATAACGTCTGGGGTGATTCATCCGGGTCAAAATTACTTTGGTCATTTTGACAGTTTTACTCTTTCCTGGAAAAGTGTTGTGTGTGTGAAGTGTATGTTATCATTTGTTCATTGGGAGTGTGTATGATGTGTGTAAGTGTATATATTACTATGGGTGTGTGTATAAGTGTGAGACTTCAAAACCTCTGCAAGCATCTCTGTCTTTGTGGGTGAGAAATAAAGGGTAGCGCTTGATTAATGAGGTTATATATTAATTCTAACTATATTGTTAAATCTGTGGTTAAAAAATCAAAAACTGAAAAAATAAAATAAATAATTAAAAAATGACAATAATATAAGCAAATAAATTAACAAAAAACAAATTACCATATCACACCCGATAGAACACCCGACAGTATAATAAATAAACAATAATAAACAAGTAAAACAAATTAAACTAAATTCATCCAAATAAATAAATAAATTAACAAAACGATACCGATAAAGTAACCGTTAGAGAAAAATAATAAATATAATTAATCCAAATAAATACATGAAGTGATAAATAAATTAAAAACTGCTCCCGCCAAAATAATCAACAGATTTGCACCAAAAATTTACATGCACATGCTCCAAGTTAGCAGGAAGGGCAAGTCCTACTTTGCATTTCCCAACTCCCATCGATAGCGGAAATAATCGATTTTTTCATGCTTTTACGGCAGTTTTTATGTAGTTTGCGGCCATTTTCTACTGGCCAGAGTGAGAGCCTATAGCTGGCTACCACCAATAGGCAGGAATATTCTATTGGCCAGCGTGAGAGCCAACAGCTGACTGACACGAATGTTAACTAGCCTGCTAGCATGCAAAAAAAATTGATAGCTCCATTCTTTCAGAAGTGGGAATAATTTAAATCTGCATGGCACTTGACTCCAATTGGCTCATTCGCTTGCTTAAACTCAACGTTGATTCTGATTCCGCAGAAGTGGGTTGGGTGTGAAAAAGTATTTGTTGTTAACATTCTTTTTTCATTCGGTTTTTCCAGTTACGAGTCGTTTTTTAAAACTGATCGTTTTGTGGTCATTTTTTAGTACTTTTTGCGTAACAGATTTAATGTTTAGTATAGAGCTTAGAAAAAATTCGCAGTGTGAGATAGGCAAGAAGTAAGGCATGCAGCAACATCAGCAAAGGGCAATCCTTTAAAGGCAAGGAAGGGCAAAATATTTTAAGTCAAGTGATAGCGTTTGCTGTATGAGTCGTACTATATTTGAATCAAGCACGGGGAACGCCGACACATGCCGCTAGTATCATTATAAAGATCAAAGATTTTGATGCGTTAGAAATTGATGAGCTGGTATAATTTCCTCTGATTTTATCAGAAACTTTCCCCAACTTTTGTTTAAAATTGCCACACTCTTGACATGTAAAAAGAACACACATCTCAAATATCTATCTATCTATCTATCTATCTATCTGTATGTATGTATGTATGTATATATATATATATATATATATATATATACCATGTGTGCGTGTGCATCTCTGTGTGTATTTGTTTCTGTGCGTATTTGGCGAGCGTGTGGCTATGTGCGCCTAAGTAGTTATATATATATATATATATATATATATATATATATATATATATATATATATATATATATATATATATATATATATATATAATGAGAAGTCAGGTATACTTGAAAACAATACTTGAAAACAAACTTCTGAATACAGTTATTTAATTAATTTCTGACGAAAGATCGGGGCGATCTGAAATATCAAATATATATATATATATATAAATATAAATAAATAATTTCACAAAAAAAGCATTCATTTCTTTTCTTTTAATTTGCAACTTTTCAGTTGTTTTCTCCATATTATATATATATATATATATATATATATATATATATATATATATATATATATACGTGTGTGTGTATGTGTGTGTGTATAAAGGTAGCACGTTTTTAAACCAGACTCTTGGACAGGTCTATATTATTGGGGAATGATATAAAACCACACTCAAAATATTTTACTTTACAAGTACCATTCCATTTGTGGAAATGATGTTAAATTATTTAATAACTCGGACATATACCCTGCTAAGAAATAAACAGAATACAAATCATTTTAAAACTGTGGTATAATAAGCCTTTGCAATACTGGAAAAGATAGATATATTAAATTGTACACATACTATTGTTATAAGAATTAACATGCTTTATAAATTTTACTTTAAAATGAATAAATTACGTATAGATAAAAAAGGCAATATCGATTTATTCAAATCGCTGTTTATGTTAAAATCAATTAAAACTATATTTTTTAGTTTATTTCTCATTCCAAATGATTTTTCATAAATTATAAACATGTCATAATGTATTTTAAGCGGCAGTGTTACTTCGAAAATAAACCAAATGACAAAAATCATCGGTTTCACCTTTTAATCCTTAATAAACCGGATTTAAATTTCCTGGGTGATTACTTGCATTTATATATGCGTGTTTCTATTTACATCAGAAGCTTTTAAGAAATATAGTGTAAAAAAGATTTTAATAGCAATTTTTTAAGCAAAATATTAATTGGCAGTGTTGGTGAATTTATTTTTATTTCCTAGAGCAATATTTTATATTCTTTTTAAAAATGTCTGAAGTAAAACGCAATCTAGTTGAGAACTTTCCTCTAATGATGGAGCATCTCTTGCTAATGATTTCCTCTTTGATTTACAGGCTTTTGTCCTCTTTACCCAGGATTTGATTATGAAACTTTATAATTGATAAGTCAAATAAAGATAGAGTATTGACAGTTTTACGTGTCTTTCGGAATAATCCTCATTTGAATGTGTCCTTTGGTGTATTTAGAACTATCCCTGGAACTGGCTAAAAAGGAACCAATAAAAATGACACTTCCTTAAGCTTCGTCCCGATTTCCTCGCCATGTTTGACTTTTTCTTCCTTTTTACACATTGGCTTTCAAAGAATAACACGTACAAAAAAACTCTCCTCGGTAAAAACTTCACCAACACATTTGCGGAATCTGGGATTGTAGCGCGTAATCTACGTGAGGAAATATCTTATCAATCATTAAGAAAACCGGATACGAGATATTGCTGTGCCACTACCACGGCAACAACAAATCATAAAATCTGAAAGAACTCTTAACAGGATATTTCTTTTCTTTTCAAAAATACCATTCATTTGTAACACCATTATTGCAAACCTTCCTTTCTCCTTTTTTCATATTGTTCTGTTAAACTCATAAAAGGTTTGAATCACAGGTTTGGTTTCGTACTATTTTCTCATTCGTATCACGTAACTAACTTATCCTTTTATCTACAGCGGTAATTACTTATCATTTCAAACAAACTTTGACAGGTGAAATACCAACACTTGGAAAAATGAACTAGCAGTTTATGCTACGGAAAATAGGGACGTGTTAACGAGGTATTTCCTTAGATGTAACTCGCTTGACAAAGAGGTTCGATAGGTGTATTATTTTGATATCTACTAAGGACTTTAACAGTTTCCTACGTTTTCCTTTCTTTCTCTTTCTTATACTTTGGAAATTTAATGGTGCAAAAAGTTCTTCGTTCAGAATGACCAAATATAAACGGGAAAATGTGCAAAGTCTTCATCGTTTAACCGTGACACCCTTAAAATCAAAATAACTTCTGCCAAAAATATTATATTAGCGGAGATGTGATTAACAAAAAATACTTCATAAAACAATACTACCTCATGAATAAAAGGTTAACACAGGTCGACTTAATAAATTCAAAAATAAGATAAGCATGTGAAAAGGCATATATTAATTTGGAGAATTTGTCTTTAAATATATAAGAAAATGGCGAATAGAACAAAATGTTGTTTCTCACATTTCCATTATGGGATTACCGCAACATTCTAATGTGGCAGACCAAAGACAATTTCATGCCCAGACTCCACCAAATTTAGAGGCGGTGATGTCGGTAAATTTGAATTTAAGAATGTCCTGGTCCAGACCGAGAACTCTGGTGCCTCGGTAAATTCTGTTAAAGCAAAACTGTCACTTTTGAAGAGTTTTAACCTATTACATATCGAAACAAATAACACTTTCTTACTCGAAGATTATAATTATATTGTATGCATCACTTTATTGGAAAATGAATTTTTATTTATATCCTTCATTATTATCGAAATGTTCAAACAATTGCTGGATAAACATAACTATAACCCAGACTTTGTTGATATGAAAAGATATTTGTCAGAAATTAAAGCTGACTTCTCCGAACTGAAATCTTCTTACAGTTTGAAACTTTTTTTCTTAAAGAGGACATACCTGGCGTTGGAATAGTTGGCCGTATACACTTTTAAAAGTTACCCCTTGCTCTTCAAAAAGAATTAATTCATAAGGGTGGCAGCAAATATCCGACATTCAACCATACTTTTATGAGATAATAAAAACCTTAATAAAAATCACTCTTACGAAAAATAACATAATATTGTTTTGGCGGTAATAATTTAAGTCGCGGGAAGCGAATTATAATAAGAGCAATAGCATTAAAGGGAGTAATTCTACATTAAAAATACTTTTCGACTAAAGCCAGAAAATTTGTTATACGTTTTAAAGTTTGTAACATAAACGGTAATCTTATGAGTCGTTGAACTTAGTATAGGTACCTCCAGGAGATCGCTAAAAAAAGAGTATAGCATGATGAAAAAGACGCCAAACTTGACGAAAACAAACTTTTATCGTCTAAATATTTGGTATTATTAAGAGGAAAGATCAAAGATTATTTTAATTATTTTTCTAAATTGTTCCTTCTTTTTAGAACAATCTGAATTTTCATTTAAAAATCCTTGCTTCTTTTTGTATCACCGGAACTAGTAAAATAACATACAATTTGTAGCACATTTTTTTTTGTATGACGCACATTAAAGTGGAAAATCTTGCAAAAATGAAAATAAATGTCGGATGTTAATGCAACTTTTAGAATATATTCACAGATGATCGAAAGTATTATAAATATGTTTTTTTTTATTAAAGTCATGGCAGAAAATTTTTTTTAATATTTATTACCCCCTCCCTAACTAATTTTATGAAAACGCTAGAAATTCGATCGCATCGGGTTTAGTGATTACAATAGTTAAAAGCACAAGGCTTTGAGGAAAGCAAATCATGTTTTTTTTTTAATTGGACCCCACGTACCTGAAAATCAGCTCTGAATTGTAACATACATAACTCAATAAAACAAATATATTATTTAATTTCAAATGCTTTTATTTGCTTTTTATTGTTTTTATGAATGTGGACAATATATGTTCTGAAAGCAAAAAAAAATTCGATGAAAAATGAATTTTTAATACTATTATTTGTTATTTTTTAATTATAATAGATTATTACATTTAAGTTGTTAAACTATTATAAAATTATTTAAATGCCGCATCAGGTTTTGTAAGTGTTCTGATGAGATAGATCTTTGTTTAGCGCGTTGTAAATTGTATCGTTTTGACGAGGAACAAACTACAACAAAAATTAAACCAGTTTTTAACTCCTCTCTAAAAGGTAATGGGAAATATTCTCGAAACGAAGCTGCCTATGAATGTATCAATTTAATGGATGATATGCTAGACTTACAGCTATTATTTAGATCAAATAAATATGTCATGCTAGCAGACATATGTAAGGCCTTTTTCATGGTAAATATTAGATTACTTGAAAAGCGTAACAGGTTTTGTTTCTTTATAAAAGGAGCAGATAAGCTTGTTGGCTTTAAAAATAGAACTATTAATGTTGGCTTTAATGTTAGTTATTTTATCTTACATGTTGTAGCAATAATACGCAAAATATGTTTCCCGATGATAGTTGTATTGACATGTTAAAGGAGAATTTCCATGTAGACAATTTGATTAAAATATGTAATTTTGTTGATAAGTTAACAAAACTCTATGCAGTAGTTAATGAACCTATGCAAAAGGGTAATTTTAATCTTAGATCATGGAATACAAATTGTGAAAGAATTAAATCCCAAACGATAAATGATGAAAATTTTGTAGAACATGGTTGTTAGCTCAAAAAAGTTTTAGGATACAAGTATTATATTGTAGAAGACAAACTTCACGTTACTCGGTCCTGGGTTGACCATACTGTTAGAAACAAAAGGAGAATATTATCACACACTGCTCGGTTTTTCGACCGGCTATCTTTGCCCTTGATTTTTAGTATCAACTGTACAATGCATTTTTTAGATTTGGTCTCAAAGGTTAGACTTGGATGATGTTGCGTCAGGAGAATTTCGGGATGTATGGTTTGCCTTATCAAGCGACCTAGCCAAACTTGATTCCTTAATGGTCCATAGGTATGTAATAGATAAGGAACATTTGACTGATTCATACATATTTTACGATGCCTCTAAGGAGGCTTACTTGTTTACAGTTTATAGTGTACAATACAATCAGTCCTACTTGATACTGGCGAAATCTATAGTGGCACCTACGAAGCCTATTATTTTACCTATACTGGAATTACTACCCGTATTTTTGCTATCACGTGTTTGTTAAAATTATTAAATGCTTACTCTCGAATTAAAATCGGAGATATTGTAACATCAATAGACGCTCAAGGTGTAGTCTGATGACATTAAAATCAGAAAATCATTTTGTGAAGAATAGAATCAATGACATTCATCTAATGATTGGAGAACTAAAAAAAGAAGAGTTTTTCAGCAATATTTAAATATGTTCATACTGAACAAACCCCAGCTGACTTACTCAGAAGGCGGATAAATTTGGATATCTTTCGGCAGATTCTAGACCTTTCGACATCGGTACATGAATGACTCTGGAAGTCCTTTAGGATGGCCACTGAGTGAGCTTCAGTGTTCAAGTTCGAGGAATACACACATTGGGCACTCAAATAAGTTACTATTATTAAATTATATTTTAACTAACGGTAAACCACAGGCCGTGGTTCACGTTGATAAATACCTCGAATTTTAATAAATTAATTAATTTAACAATTAATATATTTAAACTCCGAAATAGATTAAAATAAATTGAGCAGGATCCTAGTAAAAAATGTCAAACTTTACTTGTTTAAGGTAATGCAACAACGAATCTTTGCAGAAGAAATTGCTTACCCTCAATATCCCCAAAGTAACAAAATAGCAGAAATAATAAAAACAAATGAACTTATTTATAGACCAAATGGGCTAATCACACCTACAGGTAGATAAGGTAAAAACACTCCATATGATTATGAAGTGGTCAACGTTGTTTTGTTAGCTAAAGGTCATGAGTTAACTAAACTTACGATCATTGAATATCGCAAAACATGCAAAAATCTTGGTATACAGACAACTTTAAACAAAATCAGATTTTCAAAGTGTTAGATCCCTAAAGTGAAAGAATATGTCAAAACCTTATTTTACAATGTATCATATGTCAAAAACTCAATAATCTATCTTTCGCAAAGTTACTAATCTCCATAAAAAAGAGTCAACCTCATTAAACCATTTCGACATACTGAGAGTGAGTACACTGGATATGTTTGAGCGAAAATGACCACGATATTAGTAAGACATTTACTTGTCTTAATATCAGGGCAGTACATACAGTATTAGTTAATGACAGGAACACTTTCTCATTTATTCTGGCTTAAGTTAGATTTACAAATATATATGGTATCACATAACATATTTACAGAGATAACGCAAGATGTTTTATTGCTGTTTGTATTCGCATAGAGGAAGGTTTCGCTTCCAGTGAATTCAATGAGCACTTTCACGTTTACAACATAAAACACAACAAAATACCCTTATACGCCGCTTGGGTTGCGAGTACCTGGGAATGCATGATCAGAATTATTAAATCTTATTAAATATTTGATATTGTCACTGTGATATCTGATATTCAGATTGGCATAAACTCAATGCCTCTTACTTATAGATATTGTACAAACTCGAAACTCTAAATAATAACACCAAATTTTTTTCTTCTTCCTAATGTAAACCCAGGATTCGTACTGAAAATATATCATCAGGATGTTTTGAAATCTGACCCTGCTTCAACTTATAATCTATAATTATAAGCAAATCTATTTAAATTGTGATACCATGTTAGCTAAAATTCGTGAGCTTTACTATCAAGATTGTTTATTGAGTTTGAGGGAACAGTGTACAGATTTTACCGAGGTTAACTTTCACAGTAAAATCAGTGTTGATTATATGGTTATTGTAAAAAGTTCCGCTCAACCTAGATTATTTGGTCTTCTGGGAAGTTCTTTGGAATGAATTATTGGTAACGGCAACAAAGTTCGTGCAGGCAAAGTAAAAACAGGTGACGGCTATGTTCAGGTTCATTCAGTTAAACTGTTATATTCAGTATAAATGTTATTAACTCATGCTCACCACCCTAGTATCATTACTGATTCAGAAGAAACATATTGATGGTTAAGTTAATATTTCAATGCAGATGTATCTAATCAAATTCCAGATTCTAATGGTGCGAGTCACCAGACTTCAGAACGTCCTAAAATGTTCAGAAATGTAAAAGGTAAATGAAATTCCCCCAATGATCATTATGTATATTACTAAAGTAATAATTACTTAAACTAATCCGATTTACATATTTAAAATTATAAATTATATGCAGCAGAATATTAAACATATGACAAAATCTGATATTCTGTAATTGCAGTTTATATATTAAGAATTTTTGAATTAGAAAATAGTATCTCAAAACTTGATATAGTTTTCTCATTTAATTATTACTTTCCTCTGTTGGGAATTTTATGTAAAATATAAATAATAATAATAATAATTTGAATTATTTTATCATGTTATTACATTTCATTCTTGGAATCCTTTGGAAGCAAAAAAAAGAGATAACTTTTCTCATTTTATTTTTGCAGTTCCTCCTTGGAACCCTTTTTATAAAAAAAAAACAAAAACAAAAAAAACAAACTATCCACCTCCTGTCAAAACATAGTTTCCTCCTTGTAAGCTTTTGAACTGTGCGGCAAGTTACGTTGCAATCCATATTTCGATCTTGTTTTTGGGAAGAATATTGAAACTACTACGAGTCTTTCGAAAGGGCCTCTTTGAATTGTTAGAACGAACCCTGTGACTCGCTGACAAGGATCAAATCAAAGGGCCCCTTACTGAAGTTGTTTCGTCCCGATCTATGTACTAAGTTTGAATCTTTATTCATCTTTCCGACGCTGGCTTTCAACGAGTAACACGTAAAAAACATGAATCTCGGGAAACATTCCCCAGCGGAACTTTGGATTCCGGGATTGTAGTGCCTAATCTACGTGAATAATTATCTTGTCTGTCAGGAAGACCGGACTTCGAGACATTTCCGCGCCTCTACCCTAATAACAATGAATCACACGATCTTAAAGAACTGTTTACAGGACCTTTCTTTTCTGTGATAAGATAAGTTAACAAAATATTTTTTTTCACCACCATTATTGTAAACCTTCTTAATTTCTCCTTTCTTCTCATTCTCCTGTTATACTCATAATATGTTTAAATCTCAAGTTTTTGAGTTCGTTATTTCTCTCACTACATGTCACTAAATTATTGTTTTATAAATCGGTAAGTAATTGTCATTTCGGACAATCATAAACGGGTGAAATAACAACATGAACGACACACTGAGAGTATTACAAAGCTTGTTTGTTTAGGATTTATGGCAAGATTAATAAAGAAACATTGTTGTATAAAGAAGTTATGGGGGAAATGGTGACTAAACTAAAAAGAAGAGGTTCAGAACACCATTTAACATTTACTCAAGAGACAGTAACTGACACTTGAAAATACTTGATTTATAGAGTAGTTCTAATTACACATCGCCCATGTGTTATCCTAACAGAAAAAGCTTTTAGTATTTTGGAAGTATTGGATAGTATAGGCTGTTCTTCGGACAGTACAAATACAATTACTGAATGTATAGCAGATCTTGTAATTGCTCTGGACAAGATACATTGACAATTACATACAATTGGCTGTTCATTACATCAGAAAGAGCTACCATTCAGAGCTGTCCTTAAATATGCTGATGGAACAGGACACCTGCCTGCTTTTGTAGGTAAAAGGGTCTATAATGATTTGACACAATTTGAATTTATGATAATCAGTATACCTATAGATAATAATGCTCAGAAGTGATCAATCTATTCTAAAATGGAATTTGTGTGCAACCACTGGAAAACTTTCAGAATATGAAATTCAAGAACACTAATAAATTAAACAAAGTACAGAGTTGCCTGATTTTCTTTCACATAATCAGCATGCTGAAAGACCAGTTAACTTAATGTTATAGTGAAAGACACCTAGTCTATAGAGAATAGACTCTCCCATCTATTATAAGTAGGAGTCAGTAGCAGTTGGGGAAAAATGTAGTCAGCGACCACAAATCGATTACTCTGCGTAACACTTTATTACAAGTTCCTAACGTTTCTGTACGTTTAACCTATTTAGGACGCATTTAGTCCGAATACAGTTTCCACTAAGGAAATAACTCCACAACACTTAATACGTGAAGTTTCTCATGTTCATCACGTATTTGAAGCAAGTCATAGTCACATTCCTGAAAAAGATTATGTCAGCAACTAAGTTTTTCCTTTAGTTTGAAACGTTCTTAAACTGAAGATTTTGATGATATGTTAAGATAAATATGTGGATTTAATTACTTCTTATGTAATATAAAATGTATTTATTAAAGTAGCAAACTTTTTTAATTACTTTTCAAATAATGCTAATTTTCAATCAAATATTGCCAAAATGATTGGCTTTTAAAGGCGTTTTGAATGCCGATTTTTGATTGCATTTGCTCAAATGTGGTTTAAAGATAAATTTTCATTTGACTTATTATATCATTAAGTTCGAACTGTCTATACTTGTCCATAGTTGATATTTATCTCTCTCTCTCTCTCTCTCTATATATATATATATATATATATATATATATATATATATATATATATACATATATATATATATATATTATATATATTTATATATATATATATTATATATTTATATATATATATATATATATATATATACATACACTCTCGCAGACACTCTTATGTGTGTGTATATATATATATATATATATATATATATATATATATATATATATATATATATATATATATATATACACACACACATATATATATATATCTGTCTGCGTGTGTGTGCATGTATGGCGCGTGTGTTTATTTGTTTGTGTAATTCGGCATACAAACATACATTCATACGCGCGCGCTTGTGTGTTTGTGTATGTAAGCATATATATATATATATATATATATATATATATATATATATATATATATATATATATATATACATATATATATACATATATATATAACATGCTTATGTATATATATATATACACGTTAATTCTATAAATGTCTTCACATTAATTCTATAAATACATGCTTATATCTATCTATCTATCTATCAATATATATATATATATATATATATATATATATATATATATATATATATATATATACACACATATGTGTGTGTGTTTGTGTGTGTGTTTGAATAATTATATGTATTAATATATATGTATGTATGTATGAATGAATGTATGTGTGCATATAATGTTAGAAGTGAATTAAACCTTGGTTAAGTTTTCACAGATTTTTCATTTTGGCTGATTTTTCCCTTTCTATATAAACTTGTATCTCGCAGTGTCAGTTGCCTCATGGCTGACTACTGTTGTCAAATTACTCTACGCGAAGAGTTTTAAACAAACAGGCGAAGGACTCTAAACACGATTGAAAGTTAGTGCAGAAAATCGTTATCATAAAAAGCACTAATTGCGAAAGTGGAAAAACCGAGAATTAGACAAGAAAGGAATAAAATTAAGAAAAAAGAACATATAATGATTAGGTTATTTCCCTTTTTTGTCGAGGCAAATAAATACGCACCAATTTCATTAATATACCTATGTTGCTACGAGGAGAATGCAATTGAATTAGGCTATAACAAGTTTTAATCAATCGGTAGAAATGCAATTATGTGAGAGCAGCCAAATTAAAACATAGCTAATATGATAATCATTGGCAAATTAAAGCAGGGCAACTCGAATTTATCTTCATGCGACTGAAAAGGTGATTCGTAGATCGTTTTTTTTTCTGATTATTCTTTTGCGTAATAGACGTGATATACACATATATGAGTGTGAGGTTTTACATTCCTAGCATTATGACTAATGTGCTTGTGGGTAAAAGTGCATATCACTTCCTGAAATAATCTTACTCTGAGTATTTAGTAGTTCTGTATATGTATGACCATGTATTGATCAAAGACTTTTTTTTATTCGCAGTATTCAATCACAGATATTTTGAATGCAATATTCCACCATCTTGTATGAATGGGTGCGTCAACTGATTAGTATTCAATGCATCATTGCATCTCCCCCTAGATGCATACACATAAGAATAACAGGGTCAAACCAGTCCCAGGTGTCGGTCCGCAAACAAACTAATAATTTTGTAGCATTCATGAAATTTGTCGGATATCTGAAGCTATTCTTTTTTTCGCGTCTGTCCTTACTGCTAAAGTTTATAGACTGCATATTTTACTAGAAAGATAAATGAGATATATTTAAACTTTTTCTTTCTTTGACAAAGAAGTGATAGTTTGAGAAAGGAAAACACATATATTATTAATTTTAAATGAAAAATACTAGTTGAGTAAATTAATCCGTGGTTTGTGCCACTTGACAAAGCATTCTAACGAATAAAACTTCAAGATAGGTAATAATTTATGTCTTTGTAGCTCTAGAAAATGTGTATATTTTCTAGATTGGTGATCGTCAGTATTTTATTTTTATTTTTTAAGATTTAAAAGTATTTGCGTATAATTAACATACGATAAGAGCAAGCCATTAATTTATTATAAGACTATTTACATATCAAACATAAACGGAGCGTAGATGGGTAGAATTTAGAAATTTACAATTCTTCACTTAAATCAAATGAAGAACAAAATATACTAACTATAGAGACCAGCCTCAGAAAATGTAGTTGTCGATATTATGTTTACTATACTATTTTCCAAAAGATACCGTAGATGGAAATAAATGGGATATAAATTATATTTATGTTGCTGGATTGTATTTAGTCTTTTTGTCATGATGCAGTTATGCGTATTGTAGAATGAATTTGTTTACGTGTCTTTATTTGCATGTGAGCGCTCATCTAGTGTTTTGAGTTTTGTCAATTTCTATTAGCTTAATTGTGAATATTTTCTCATCTACATAATGCTTATACCATTTTAGTGTGTATCTTTATATGCAGTACGCTAATTAGAAAATCAGAGAAGTAGCACCTGCAGATGAATATCACATGGAAACATAATTAACATTCACTATTATGAATGATTGTTGATTTCTTTCGTTAAGTATGACAGACAAGGAAAATGTAATTGATTTTTATTTAGTTTTACAGCTTTCTTATATTAATTCCGTTTGGTAGAAATGAGACTCTACACAAATATTCTATTGCCCCAAGCGCTTTCAGCCACTTTAGGCATTTTCAAGTGTTTTTGGTTTAGGTATTGTTAATTTCTCTCTATATATATAATCCAGGGAATCATATATATATATATATATATATATATATATATATATATATATATATATATATATATATTTCATGGATTAATGCGCATTTATTTACTACTAGTTACCTCCATTTTGAGGCGGAAAACAGCATAGCGTAATGACAAAGGGCACAAACTTAATAAATATAATGTTTTATTTTCAAAATGTTCATGTTATTATTAATATGAAAGGCAAATCTATTTTTTGATTATATTTTTAAAATTTTATAATTATTTCTAAAATGTTTGAATTATTGGTTAAAACTTTATCTTGTTTAAAACACATCGATTTGAAACTTGTAAAAATCAAGTAATTGTCCGATTATAATGACATTTTCACGATTATCACAAATGCATTAAATTATTTTTAAATTGTAATTTTTAGAAAATTTTGATAAACAATATTTGTTACATATTTACCCCCCACTTACTTAATTTCATGGAATTTCTTTTCTATTTCCTAATTAGTTTTTAATCGTTAAAATTTAGAACTCGTTTGAGAAAGTAAATCACTTAATAGATTTTCAAACTTTCGCTATTCGAACTGAAACCTGTTCGGATTTGAAAAATAATAAATGCAATAAAACTATGGCATTATTTAATTAGAAAATCTTTTAATCGCCTTTGTAAATAAGTTATTTTAATGACACTATTGTCTGAAGAAATAATTTTTTTTCCGATGAATAATGAATTTTTACAGGATTATTTTTTCATTTTTAAAAAAATTATTTATAATAATTTATAATCATTTCCATATCGTTCGAAATTCTGTATTGGGCTATTTCCTCAATGTGATATAATAATTAAGTAGGGACGAAAGTTACGAATCCAAAATTGAAAAGATTAATAAACGTAGTTTTACTATTCTATTTTTAATTCATTTTATTTTAATTTTTTGCTTACTTTGTTCCTTCTTTTCATCTATAGAAATCTAATTGTGACATTATTATGAAAGGTCCATTTACAGAGTTACTAATTTCTGAAAATTTTATCGTTTTTTATGTTATTTTATTTTTTTGGCACAAAGCATCTTGGAAAGGTAAATAAATGTCAATAAAATATAAGATAATTGCGGATAATTTGTTCATTTGTAAAAATTACTAGGTAATTAAAAAAACAAAAAAACGCGATCACTTAGATTTCGTAAATTTATGTCAATTCTTTTCATCCATAATACCTGTCATCACCTCGAAAACTTAACGATATTGAATAAAGAAAATAGGAACCAACGTTAAGAAATGATTTTATATTATATTTTATGCAAAAGTAAGTAATATTTTTTTTTAATCAGATTAATTTAACATTAAATTTACTAATTTAACACGGATATCAAGTCAGAAATTTTTTTCGACGAGTTTCCAAATTGATATACTTGTTTGGTTAACAAATTTCTTAAAATTTTAAGAAAATTATAAGAAATAACCAGATATTTGACATTCCACTCTATATAATTTCTATCTTAAATACACCAGAATATTTCCTTACTGGAAATAATAAATTTAATCGCTTAGATTTCAATTAAATCTAAAATTCTTTTTCTTTTTAAAAATTCGTTTTAAACCTTCGGTAACGAAAATTTATGCCGAAAATGTGGAGCTACATAATTCAAACGATTTCGATTTGTTCGATAATATTTTTAATTACGAAAATTGCATTAGTCGTTAGATAATTCTCGATTAGTGCCGTAAAATATTATTCAGTTTAATATATATGTGTACACATATATATATATATATATATATATATATATATATGTGTGTGTGTGTGTGTGTGTGTGTGTGTTTATGTGTGTGTGTTCTCGTCTAGTAAATATGACAATTGTCTTTATTACAAAAGTCATTTACCCAATCTATTTTGACAAGCACTATGCTAAAACACATAATTCTTGGTAAAAATATCTGCTTATGAATTTCAGCACAAGAACATGGATACTCTATCCCATGAGGGTCATTAAAGAAAAGAAGAATTACTCTTTGCTAGGATTAAAAATTAAGTGCAAGTTCTTTGTTCTTCCCTGCTGATTTTCTTAATTTGGTTACTTTTGAAGAAAATAATCAGGACCAAAAATCTTTCCCATGAGTGATATTCTGCCCTTTTTTAAGCATTTCACCCCAAGCAAGGCGGGAAGCCACTAGCACTAAAGGGGTTACAGAAGATTTGGAACGAGAGCAGATAGGAGCGATAGAGGAAAGGAAGTGGAGAAGGATAGTGGATAGATCAATGCAACTGGAGATGTCGATTGACATTACATTTTAATAGTTGGAGATTATAGTTGTCAGGGAAACAGGAATAAGGAATGGAGTTCCACGGGCGAGAGTTGCGACATTTGAAGCTATTGGAGTAGAAGAGACGGCTATATTTAACAGTTTGCACAGTGAAAGGGTGGGAGCGGGATGCCATCCTCGTAGGACGCTTGAATTCATAAAGTCTGGGAACCAGTGAGAGCATCTCATCGGCGCAATTACCGTGAAAGTATTTGTAAAAAAGACAGAGATAGGCGACGGCCCGTCTGTGAGAGAGCGACTGCAGACGCGATGCCAGATCATGTTCAACCACGTTGCAAATCCGTCTCTGGATCTTATCAAGAACACCGGGGCAAACAGAAGGGGCTCCAGACCATATACGGCGGCAAAACTCCATGTAAGGGCGAATAGTTGATTTGTAGATTTGAAGGATCGATTCCGGGGAGAAAAATCTTCTGGCCCAACACAGGTAGCCAACTTTCCTTGCGGTGGATGAAGCAATTGACTCAATGTATTTGTTCCATCTCGGGTCTGCAGTGAGCGTGAGACAGAGCAGCCGCAGAGAGGGGCTCTCGAGAAGTTGCGCTTCAGACATTCTAGAGGGATACAAGGAAGGGTCACTTTGTTGATTAATAGAGAGCCGTTTTGTTTTTGAGGCGTTAAAGTTAACCAGCCAATTCCTGCCCCAGTTCACAACCGATTGGAGGTCCTTTTCGAGACGAACGGCCAGGTTAATTTTTTCAGTAACACTAGATTTGTTTTTGAGGCAGGAGTAAATTGGGGTGTCCTCCGCGTAGATGCCAACTTGGGAGTCTATGGCGTCAGGAAGATCATTTATGAAGATAAGGAATAAAGTAGGGCCTAGGATGGAGCCTTGAAGAACACCTGTGTTCGAGGGATAGGAGCTGGAGGGGAATCCGTTGAGAACGACATTCAATTCACGGTTTGACATCAATGATTGTATTAGGTCAAACAGTCGACCTGTAATACCATAACCCTGAAGCTTGCGAAGAAGGCCGTATGCCAAACCCTGTCAAACGCTTTGGAGATGTCTAAGGCCACGGCACGAGCTTCTCCGTTATTATGAAGAGCTTGGAAGATAAATTCAGTGATGACCGTAAGCACATCAGCTGTAGATCAGACAAAGCGGAAACCATATTGCTTGTCTGAGAGCAGATCATGGGATGTAAGGTGGTTAACAACTTCGGCGTTGATTAGGGGTTCGATGACATTACCAAAGAGAGGCAGGAGTCTAATAGGACGGTAATTAGAAGGGTCAGAGGGATCGCCAGAGTTCTTAAAGACTGGAACAATGGATGAGGACTTCCAGCAGTCAGGAAAACAAGACTCCTTGAGGCAGTAGTTGTATAATTTAGAGAGGGCAGGCGCCAATTCAGGCCCGCATTTATTCAAGACAATGGCTGGTATCCGATCTCCAACACTAGCCCTGAGGGGGTTTATACTATTCCGGTTCTCCCAATATGTGATTAGAAAAAAGAAGGCATGCTAGCTATCAGTTCGATAGCCAATATTTTGAAGGAGAGGTTTTGTAGATTACCTTTAGAAAACTTAGTCCGCTATTCTCATCATACGTTATTAACATTATACCAAGATGTTAAGAACCAGATATTAATCAATGCATATTACATTATACATATCTTGCCTGGTAGGATTTCAAACGACAAGAGATTTGAACCGTAAACATTATAAAATCTGCTAAAATTACATAATTTGCTGCAGGACGATTTGTTGTGATGATTTTTGCCACTGTTTAAAATATAGCGCATTAAATGTCAATCACTGTTGTTTTATTTTATTTGGACATTTATTTTACATTGGTGATACGACGCAAATGTTTTCCTCTTAAAAGATTTGTACACAATGTTTTCCAACTGAAGTTACTCGTACATTCATATTGTCTACATCTTGTTGTTAGCGTACCTTATCGCATGTTTTTGTCAGTGGTACCCAGGTAAACGATACACACGTACACTGCTGCCTAGCTTAATCATTAGAAGATGAACCTCACCAATCAAAAATAGGTCCTTACAATAATATGAGATTTTGCTCCTGGGTTCATGTAACCCTTGAAAACATATCTAATAATTGCTATTACTTAGCTTATGAACGACGAATGTCCGAATCTTCAGCTTTCTCATACACGAAAAGGATCAAACTAGTAGAACTGCTATACCACAGCTTCCGTAATATATGTGCGGGCTATGCAATTCATAACGCCTTGGAATGAAGACTCAGAGGCGAATTCGAATCCATGTCGAGCTCTTTACATTCACATCCACGCAAATAACCTTAGGAAAATTATGAATACAAATATTCTCCCACCAGTTATTGATAATATGTGCGGAAAGACTGCACATCATGATTGGTTGACAATATTTTCAAATCTGGCTGGAAATGAGGCAATCCCGCAAAAACGTAATGATATATGAACGTAGGCAATAATACATAGAGTGATGAGAGCAGAGATCCTATATGCTCCAGGTAGTCTACGCTACTTAATAGAAGCAGTAGCTATTACGTTGACGTGTTCTTGGTGGACACAAATCTGATTATTTCTAGCTTCCTAGTCAGTGCTGACAACCAAATAATTTAGAAACCATTAAGAGTTTGCCAACAAATGACCAATTTATGGGTGAATTTACCACAAATTAACATAAGTTACTTCAACACTAGATGTTTCAGATGATCAACGTATGTTTTACTAATCTGACTAATGACCCATTATTCAAGTCACTCAACTCTTTCTTTATGATCGTCAATCTTCATCTGATTACTTAGTATATATATATATATATATATATATATATATATATATATATATAAGCGAGGGTGCAACAGGATAGCTTTAGAGAATCTGATGATCTCGGTGGGAATGCCTTATCAAAATACCTGAGACTTTATAGTAATACTCCTTTGAAATTCATAGTGTTCGAAGACGATATGTATCTCGCAAATAAGGATGCTTTATTAGTTGCATCATTGAAACACCTGCTTTCTTTGACGATATTGAATATAATAAGTATGATTAAAGAAAGGAAAGATTGCTCCATATCATTATTAATTTCCAGGCAAGTAAATATTTGAGAGATTAAAATTCGTGGTTACATTTAGTTAGCTCAAATGTAAACCGATGACACATAGTTTCTAACCTTGTAATACTCTGAAGTTCTCGCAGCTGATGTACTAATTTTCATCATTAGAAAAATTTGCATGAATATATTCATAGGAAATACAGAAAGAGGCCACGTCAGAGCAAGGGAAAAGTTACTGTAGTCGAAATTCCTGGCCACGACTTATAATAATATTGCAATAACTTCTAAATATAATACACATTTTAACCTGTTTCCTTTCTAGGTGAATAACTCAAAGTCTTTTCAGTTATTCTTACAAAAAATATGTTAGTATGGGTAAACATCTTATCGAAAACCTGGAAAAAGAAAGTCAAATAGATTAGTGTATTTTTTTAGATATTAAAATTATTGGTGGATTGATAATGATGCTGTTACATCCGATGTCTGTCTCTCTCCCACCCCTCTCTCTGTCTCTGTCTCTCTCTCTCTCTCTCTCTCTCTCTCTATATATATATATATATATATATATATATATATATATATATATATATATATGAGTTTGTGCGTGTGTTTGCGTGTTTGTGTCCGCATGCATGCGCGTGTGTGTGTTTGTGTCCGTACGTTCGCGTGTGTGTGTGTGTGTGTGTGTGTGTGTGTGTGTGTGTGTGTGTGTGTGTGTGGGTGTGTGTGTGTGTGTGTGTGTGTGTGTGTGTCTGTCTGTATCTGTGTAGGTATGTGGGTGTTGGTGACCGTGCGCGTGTGTAGTGAACATATGCGCGCGTGGGGGGTGTACAAGAATGTATACATTAAAGTATCAATCGAACAATTCGCACCTGCTCAAATTAATGCGGTATTTTATCTTTTGTCTAAGAAGTTTTGAAGGGTATCGGACTGAAACATTTTCTGCAAAAGTTCGCACACATAACTGCTGCGAATTATAACAACGTTAACAAACAAATGGAGCTGTTGAATATATTATATTTTTGATTTTTATGAAAAAAAAAGGAAAGTTGTAGAAAAACTAAAGCAAATATTAAAAAGAATAATGAAAAAAAATCTTATAACATCGAAATGTTTGGACCATTTCAGCCAATAATCATTCTAGACGTATACTATGATTTTTTATAGTTCAAATGGTAAAATGATAACGTAGAAATCTCGTAAAGACAAAAGAATGCGTTGAAATATTTTTTCAGGATAAGAATTCAGAGATTAAATTATTAGGCTCCTAGTGTATAGAAAATGAATTCAATTAATGTAAAAGTTACAGATCACTGTGAAAAACACTAAGCCAGATAAATGTGTATAACTTCCATAAAATTATATATTATATTCAGCAACATAGAATATTATCCTCCGAAAGTAACAGAAACCGGTCCGCTTTGTCTGTATGATAACCCAATAGAAAACCGGTGACCGACCATTAAAAGATATGCATATGTGTATGGGAAATTTTTTCAAGGAATGTAATTTCCTAGACAGCAATAAAACCTGCCTCAAGTAATGTTATCAAGAAATTAGAAATAAATCAATAACATAAATGTTTATAAATGCCGATAATAAAATATAAACTGTTCATATTTTTACACATATACTTTATATCGGCTTCTTATATATGTTATATAATCTTCATAAAATATATGTTGCTTATTGTTATATAGAAATAAAGTGTCACTGCCTATAGATCACCAGTGAGCAAACACAGTCGATCCTATAATTAAATTAAGTAGACCACGTGACCATAGTCAAAACACATATATATGAAGTAGCTGTGCCTAACTGATCTCTATTTCTAGTCTGTCTATAATTATACGGATCACAATTTCTACACTATCCGCTTTATATCTGCCAAATATATAAAATGAGTATCGAATATTTATAAGAATAATTTTACATATTCTGTGCACATATTAAATATTTAATACATACTTCAAATTTTCCTGTGGAGAAATATATTTTATATAATGTCGGTTGTCTTTATTATTATTATTATTATTATTATTATTATTATTATTATTATTATTATTATTATTATTATTAATATTTACTCTAGCCTTTCTTTGCACTATGTTCTGTATAATATTTTCGTATTATCTCTTAGACTTTGTTTTAAGTTAATAGATATGTTCCGATTGTTTTTGATGCGATGATAAACATGTCAACTGATTGCCCTAAATATGCAGATCTAGATTTAATAAAACATTTTTGGATAAATTGTTGTTGAATAAATCTAACTTATTTGATATATTTTTTTTATGAAATATATCCAAATTCAGAATATTGTGTTGTATATCGAGATTGAATACAAAATAAACTGTCTTAATTACAGTTACTTTTTATTGTATTGTGCAAATACATCCTCTATTACTAGACGAAGCGCTATTCACTACTCTACTCACTATATTATTCCTCTATTCTGATCACTATAGGGATTACTGTTCGAGCGAATATTATCGAACAAGTACTATTAGCGAGAGTGTTATTCGAAGGCGTATGACACCTGTATTGTTCAACGGAGTTACTATAGTCGTAACTGTGATTACAAAGTCTCTACTACAACGAGCATTACGAAAGTGACAATGATATTCGTTGATATTACAAAAGTGGCAAGAAGTGTTCGTTGACATCACAAAACATATTTGTGCAGAAATTTAAAATTTATGTTTCGTTGCTTCGTCTGTATAACATAAAATAAAATTAGCAAAATATCGCCATGCGTATGGTTATTAAGTATCCATATTATACCTGAATTTCACGTGATATATTGTATAGAATAACAAATATAAAGTGAAAAAAAAATGATCGAGTAGCTAGCATTGTTATCGGTATGAAATTTATAAATAAAGGAAAATAGATTTATCAAGTCCAGTAGCTCTCATCAGTCATTTCAGTATTGACGTGTGGTTCCTTCCTAAAACTTTATTTGCTTACTACCATATCACATTGTAAGACCGGTTCTCGTAAGATCAGTGAAGTTAAGCAACGTCGATACTGGTCAATAACTAAATGGTTGACAGCTTGGGAATACCCGGTGCTGTTGTATTTGATGTATGTGTGGTGTACTAGTTAATGTTCCTGTATTGTTGATCGGAGAGCCAATTTCAGCTAGCCTGCAAATGTTCGATAAGCCGTAGCAAACGAATCAATCAATAAACCTAGCCTTTTATTTGATGTGGTCTTGAATGTTAACATCTTGGTTATGCCATGATTTTCTCTTCGAGATATAGGTGCTGTCTACTTTCTTTGTTGCTGTTGTTGATTCTCCTCAAGTGATGTTATTTTAACAATATATATAACGGTTATAATAGTTAGGAATGTTATTTTGATTAAACGTCAGAAAACCTGATACATTGTCATCAGGAAATGTGTCTACGTAAATGATTTGCTACGTACTTGGGCCAAAAAATTAAGCAGTTTCAGAAATTTAACTATCTGTATGATCTAATGTTAGACGACGGTTAATATAACACGGACATTCAAAATCACAGTAGCGAAAGATACCCCCCCCAGAAAATATAAACGTATTAAGTATTGGGAAAGTATCATTAGCAAGGGAGAAACATGTGCAAAATGATGTATAGTATCGAATTTCTAATAGAGTAATCAATTATGGGGCAGCTATGAAATAAATGTTTAGTAACAGGGATGTTCCTACTAATATAACTAATATTACAAAGAATACCGTGGGTAAAAAATGTGAGTAATGAGGAAATCATAAAATATACAGACGGTAAAGTAATATGGATTCCAAATTAGATATAGTCAGACTATTTTGAAAATGATATCTAGAAAAAGAACTGTAATTTGTCCAGGGTCATAATCATTCCCGTCCTGAAAAGACTAGACAGAAGAAACTAACTAACTATATATATATATATATATATATATATATATATATATATATATATATATATATATATATATATATATATATATATATATATATATATGACTCAACATCTGTATTTGTATTAGAGGGTCGTATCCTGTCTAATTGCATCATTTATTACTAATAAATTGATTATTTGTAACTATGATAGGATTTACGCTCTCTTTCGTCCAAGATGCGGTGTTGTCAAAAACAATTGTTATCATTGCAACACTACTTAATGATCTTAATATTTCTCGTATAAATATCCAATAAGTTTGATTCAATATTCGTGACAGTCATTCGAACAAATCATACAAGTTCGTTCCTTGCCTCTCCAAATTTGATTGTTTGGTTTCCGATTAATAAGCGCTTCGTCGCCGTTCTATGACGCAAGTATTCTGATGAAGAGAGCAAATGAAAAGACGCTCTCTGTCCTGACAGGTAGCGGCTTGATCTCCACTTTGCGTTTCCATTATAATCCTTTTGACAATTTTCCTTATATGATCTACAGTCTTATATCGCAAGCTCACCAATTGTGTATTTATTAAAAATGACATGATTGAGTGTATTTGTCTTCTTCAGTTTACGCGAGCATAAACAGCTCGCTTTCAGATTGCATTCAGTCTAATTTCTCATTGAACACGCACGCACACGCACACGCACACACACGCACACACACACACACACACATATATATATATATATATATATATATATATATATATATAGATAGATAGATAGATAGATAGATAGATAGATAGATACGTGTATGTATGTAATAATCTTTACGCTCTGGCAATATATAGATCAATATATATTGACGATAAGAGACGTATTTAAATTCAGCATGTTTGACTTTTAATAAAGCTTCGTCAGATATTGAAAGAAGCTTTAACAAAAGTGAAAAATGTTAGATTGATATAGGTTTCCTATTAAGCATTTCACCCAAAGCAAGGCGGGAAGACACTAGCACGCAAGGGGTTACAGAAGATTTGGAGCAAGAGCAGATAGGTGTGATAGAGGAAAGGATGGGGAGAAGGATAGTGGATAGATCAAGGCAATTGGAGATGTCGATTGGCATTACATTTGAATAGTTGGAGATTATAGTTGCTAGGGAAACAGGAATAAGGAAGGGAGTTCCACAAGCGAGAGGTGCGTGATATGAAGCTATCGGAGTAGAAGAGCCGACTACATTTAACAGTTTCAACAGTGAAAGTGTGGGAGCGGTATGCCAGCCTCGTAGGACGCTTGATTTCATCAAGCCTGTGAACCAGCGAAAGCAGCTCATGTCGGATTTTCATACATATTTGATTTGTCTTTGATTTCAACTCACTCCTCATTTTTTCGTTTTTTTTTTTTCAAGTACATTTGGCTACC
Source organism: Acanthosepion esculentum (assembly GCA_964036315.1). NCBI lineage: Eukaryota > Metazoa > Mollusca > Cephalopoda > Sepiida > Sepiidae > Acanthosepion > Acanthosepion esculentum. The sequence goes on from OZ038475.1 coordinate 44,534,209, forward strand.
TCAGTCATTATCAAGAACATAGTTTTGCCAGACTGGTATAGCATATTTTCCGAATAGGTACAGGCGCTTTTATATCCGTCGAACTTATAAAATGAGTATCGAATTATTGAGGGGTCTCCCCTTTTTAAACAAATGGAC
>OZ038475.1:44539346-44614346 GCA_964036315.1 Acanthosepion esculentum
GAGCAGTTCCCAGCCCTGCTCTTTGATGGTCTGCACCGTTTGGGCTGCTATGCTCTTTGTGCTGTGCAGTAAGCATCTTTGGCACACACTGGCAGCTGGCCTTGTGTGTTGACCCAACAGATAAGCTCAAAGTCCTTGCAATGTCATCCACTGTCAACCTTCTGTCAAACTGATTCTATCACACCAGGAGACCTCACTTCTGTAGGCCTCACAGGCCTGTATTCATCCTCAACACGGCTCCGTCCTTCTTTAAACAATTTAGCCCACTTGTAGACCTTTTTTTGGATGAAACATGTGGCACCATACACAGTTGACATGTTCCTATGAATTTTTTTTTTCTATTGGTGCCTCAGGTATGTGTTAAAGTTCCGAGCAGATTAACAATTTGCTTAGCAGCCAGGATGGAAGAAGGATTACTCTGAATTACCTTGCCCTCGATAACGTAACCTGAAAATACCTCACTCATTTTTAATCTAGTTATTATGGCTATATACTGGTAAAAAAGAAAATTAATCTGTGTTGGTTAGTATGTGTGTATGCATGTGTGCGAACAGTTGTGTATGCATGTATATACGTGTTGAAATTTGTGAGTTCCATCTTTAAGTGTTATAGTAAACTAGATTTGCCACACTCTAGGAATATGATACTTGAAAGTAGGTAAGTCAAATACTTATGCATGTGGAGTAAATCAATGTTTAAGGTAAATGGCTTTAATGTGCGTCAGTTTGTCGCTAATGTTACAAAGATTAGAGATAATCAGAAAAAAACACATACACAGAGAAAGACACACAAACTGACACACATATCCCCGAAAATATATGTGTGCGTAACACTTTCATCGTTTACAGTGTATATGTGTACAATACCTCAATATCCATTATCCATTGCTAGTTTTTATATATATATATATATATATATATATATATATATATATATATATATATATTTGTGTGTTTATATATGTAAATGTGTGTACGTGCGTGCGCGCATGGGTTCTAGCTGAAGTGTAATTTTAAACTGAATAAAATTTGAAAGATGTGAATCACAGCATAAGAGTTATGTTTAAAAGCAGTTTTGTCAGTATCAAGTGATGCAAACAGCACACATGAAAAGTAGTCTTAAATAATTTTTGCACCAACATCATACAAATAATATAGACATCTAATAGATATCCATCTTAAAATATTGTTGTCAGTTCATATTTAGGCAATGTTATTACTTACCAGAGAGGGGTGACCTAATCATGGTCTGACTACAAATGAGTGATGCTAGTGCTCTGAAATCTTGCATTCACTAATTTCAACTCTTCTTAATAATAACTGCTTTGTTTCTTTCCGGTTAAACTGACATCTGATTGTTCCATGAAGACAATTCATCCTGTTGGTCAAAAAAGAAAAAAACGTAGATACGACATCATCATCATTGATATAATAGTTCCCAGCAAATTTTTTCTTCTTATTGGGGAAGAGCCGATAGTCAACTCAGGTTAATAGGGAGGATGATGAACGAGTTCAAAGACAGAGTCACAAACATCTGTCAGTGAAACCATTGGGATTTCGGTCGTTTTTTTTTTCTTTTTTTACCTTGATACACTTTTGTACTTGCTTCATTCATTTGGCATAGTTCTTCATTGATGGTGCAGTCCATTTGAAGACAGCCATTAAACAGAATTCCTTTTGCATCACCCATAAATACCGAGGTCACTTTCTTCTCTGCAGATGCAATGACGTTGACTTTCTCTGCACTCAGATGAGGAGGGATGTTTCCACTGCATGTTTTCTCACTTTGTCCCTGGCCCAAAGTGAGGAACCCAACGATCATCCTAGGTTAGGAAATGTTCAATGAAACCAGCTGCATTTACTTCAAACACTGCCTGTTGTTTGTTTCCGTGATGTGATCACCTGGTGCGCATTGAGATCGTGTGACAGGAAACACAGCATCGACTGATTAGAAACCTTCGTCATTTCAAATTAATTCCCCAGAATATTCTTCACACTCTCACTTGACATACTAACAGTATTAGTTATTTGATTCTTAGCCAATCGCCTGATATCCATTAATATATGGTGATCACGATCAAGTTTATCCTCGGTATTAGCTGTTGCACGACGTCCATAACTTGGATGATATTCAAACTTTTCATTCCCCACGTATATTCAGATGTCCTCTTTTTTTGTCTTGATAAATCTAGAGCACCATCCCCTTACGTAGCACCCATATCAGCATGAATATCCTTGGTAGAAAAGCTCTTTTTTCGACAGATATGTTTTAAACCTACGATGCCAAATTTTCTCCATTTTCAAGAGTAGTCGTTACTTGTTACATCTGAAGTGGACTTTCAACAGTCTAATAACTTTACTTGGAATAAACAAAGCAGTTATTAAAAAGAAGAGATCAGATTAATGAATTAATTATTTCACAGTTCTAGCATTACGCCTTCATAGTCAGTCTATGAACATTTCAGCTCAAATTCGTAATTTCAGTGTCGGAAGTAGCGCTCATCCATATGACTTGATTTTCTTTCAGTTTATATAGTGTTATAATCTGTAAATATCTAACAAAATAACACTATGAATATGGAAACTGCGGTTGATTCTAACAAGTTATTTAGGAATGAGAAAAATGATATAGAAGGATTCCATACGAATACCTACCTAAGAAATCAATTACTCAGTTAAGTATTAATCTTATAAGCCAGAAGTAGTCAACCATAATTGCAAAATTGAGAAAAGTCCTGAAAGTAGTAGGATACACTAATATGCAAAAATACGTCAATACATTGTAGAGATATAAACTGGTAAACGATTTCTAAGTATATTTCTAGCAATAGCAGGCTTTTTTCATGACAATTAGCTCGACAAATGCCGTTCATTGTGTAAACCGCAGTAAATATTGACCAAGTGTGAAATCTTTGTTTCACAATTCATTTTGGGATTTAAACAAACAAACCTAATATCATGTACATGATTGAATAGGAGTAGGTAGGTTCGCCTATCGTTCAGTTCGCACCTCCCCTGTGTTTGAACAGAAGTCGAGTTAAATCCTTTGATATTAGGGTTCAGTTTTCGGTTCTTTCTAATGCCTTCTTATTATCGTTCACTCTTAATCCAACTTGCCACTTAGTGCCATTATGGGCTAGCTTGAGTTGAACCGATTCTCAAAAAAATGATATTATTTTTGATGCAGTATTTTTAGATCTATAGGTCGTCTACCTTTTCAATTCAAGCGTGGACCCATGATATCACGGTTAGAGAAAATACGTAAATAGTCTACACCCGAGCGGATTTAAAACTGCGTTTAGTGCGGAGGATTTGAAAATATTCCACCTCTTCCTACTTAGCTTTGTACATAACCGATGTCCAACGGATGTCCACTTAAATTTACGATGGCCAATTGTGTCAGATATAGTAGGGATTACCGAAATCTATAAGCCTATATTTTGCCTTATCGTGACGAAGGAACTGGCCTATTTGAACCTAAGCCCGACCCAGACCGCAAGGAAAATTCGTACATACAATCAATCGCTAAATGTAGTGGGAAAATAGTCGGTTCCCTCTACAGCTCCAGTAAGTACTTGACTCGTTCTGCCATTCTCTACCATTACAAGAACCACATATGTTGTAAATGGATTACTGCTGCCATATCTTGACAGGAGATGAACAATATTAACTTTCCCGACTCGATGGAGTCTAAAAGCGTCCAACTGCCTTATCAATGACTAATTATTCCCACCCTGTAACCATGAACCAACAGATGAAATGCCACCAGTCTCTCGCTATTCTATCGCTATTTCCATGGGAAATTTTCAAAAGGACTATCTTCCATAGTTCCACCTGTTATAGATTTCACGGCTAAGAACCAATATATCACACACATCCTAGTAAACCACAATAAATTCCCAACGTATTATATTATTGTTGAGATGAAATGTACAATCGAGCACATTCTTCCCACTGGTTAGTGTAACTGAATCCGAAGAGCATGCTTCCCGATCATTTCAATCTTAACATGTTCAAGTATAGGGTTAACTGTTATTTTCCCCATATATCCCCATAATCTGCGCCATTTATTCTGTAAATCTCTACCTCAAGAGACACGGCGTCCTTGTACAGGGTAAACATCATCACAAAAAATTGATTAATAAAATAGATTGCAAGAAAGTTACGCAGTAAAAAATTCACCAATATATTTATGTTTGATAGATTATCAGAAACTTCATCACAGAGTGATTTTGTATATAAGATGTCATCAAAAGCTATCGCGACGGTTGCCATGGCAGCTGAGCAAAAGTATGCCAACTGAAGCCGTTTTGCTAAGATTGACCTTGAAATGTGTCACGCATAGAGCATAAATTACAGCGTTCTTTTTGCTTGGAAGGAAAATGGATCATCACACCGTTGAGAATCCATTAGTAGCCATGGTTTGGGCAGCAGTTTTCGGACAATTATAACATTCCCCAGCTACGACAACCATGAAATTCGCCAGATCTCGCAAACTGCGAATTTTTGTTCTCTTTCCAAATATAAAATCACACTTGAAAGGAGCAAGATTTCATGACGTCAAAGAAATCTTAGTGAATGCGAAGAGGCAACTGAACGTGTTCGTAAAAAATGAGTTCCAGAAATGAACGCAAGATAAATAATGTCACTTCAGAAAATAACTACTTCGAAGTAAATTCAATGCCAAATGTTTATATTTTTTCTTTATTTTTATCGCACGTCACGATACGATCTACTCTACATCGTATAGTTAAATATGTGGAAAAAGATATTTGTAAACTGTTATGGATTTAATAAAAAAAGATCTTATGCGATATCCGCTTTAATTTGTAACAAAAATCACAGAAACATGTTATTTTACGTAACATTTTTTGTCTAGACGTAGGTGAACATGACTCTTTTCATTTCCCTGTTTTTGTTACTCTATTTAAATTCTGTCACTTTACAATCCCGCTTCCTTGTTAAGTAGTTTACTCACCATTTAACCTAGTTTCTCGATCATTCAATATGCCCTAAGCGGTTTAATTTTATCTGCCTAGTATCCTCTTTTTTATAGTTTCTGATTAATCTTTTGTTACTGTTTTCCTTAAACTATTGCTGGTTGAACATATTATGACCGACTTTTTCTCAGTGATTGTCGTTACAACCACATCTATATAACTAAGTCTATTTCCGTTTTTGAGAGATATCACATGATATATTGCCATATCAAATGTGGTTTATTTCATATAATTTTATGACTCTTTTCCTCGCGCATATATATATATATATATATATATATATATATATATATGATACGCTATTAATGTTCATCCATAACTTACAAGATGAACTTAAATTATGTCTCTGATGAATTAATTTGGACATTGCATAGTATAATCACTGTTCATTTCTTCATTGGAGGATTTTTACAAATCAGGATGAAAATATAAAATAATGTTGCAAATCCGTTTAAAATATGTGTAGGCAATTGAAGACGATAACAATGTTGTGAATACAATGAACCAAATATGTGAATAAACAACCGAATTATAGAGAAAACCGAAACAAAATGGAAACTTATGATTGTCATCAGAAAGAGACAGTAGATATTTCTAGAGCACATAATTAGAAAGTAGGCTTGAATAATTGTGATACTCATAGAAACGATTTAAGGAAAGAGGAATGAAGGAAAACAACGCATAGCCTACATAATGATTTTGAACAAATGTATCACGGATCAAGACTTAGCAGAGATAGCACAAAGGCAGAATTTATTAAGAGCTACAAAGGACAGGAACTGGAGCGGAACAATTATCAGAAACACCCTGATTGGACATAATACATAAAAGAAAAAAAATCAACATTTAACTCTCTGTAATTTCTCTATCTTTTCCAAATATGCAAAATATTTTAATTTAAGATATAACTGTTACTACAGATTGAGAATCCTTTATCCGAAATTCTTGGAACCTGAAGTCGTCCGGTTTTCAGATTTTTTTCGGATTTTAGAATACAGGCTATTTAATTGGTATATAGCATATATAAGATGGGGCAAACGGGAAAGGAAATCCAAGCATAAACACGATATTCCTTTACATTTCAGTACAGAGCTTATAAATATTCCCTGAAAATACAATTTTTTTTTAAATATCCATAAAATACAATTCTATGAGTAAAATTTTATTCATAAAATACAATTTTATGAATAAAATAAAAAGTTTTATTCATAAAATACAATTTTATGAATAAAATATATACTGAAATTAGTTTTATATATTTAACAAATTTTGTGTACATACAGATACAGGTAATATCGCTAGTCATGTAATCCTCACAGCGGTGAAATTAAGACTTACCGTAATCATAATATTTTGCACTTTATCTACGTGTACAAACATACATGATTACTACATACAAAAATATATAAACGCAGAAACATTTGACATTTTGAATAATATGTTTACTAATCACGAAACACCTAGTAAGTAATCCACGAACAAAGGTGTTTCTGGGAAGATCTCTAACAGAAAACAGGTGCCAACGTAGGCTGTGGTGATGGGTTATCTGAAATTTTCCATTTGTGGGATGTCATTTCAGCACCTGTAACACTTTCGCATTTTGGAGGTTTTCGGATTTTGAAATTTCGGATAAAGGATACTCAAACTGTATTTGATGCTACTAAATGAATAAAAGATTTGAGAGAATTGTCTATATCGTTTTGCCTGTGATATCGTTGCTTTGAATATAATGTCAGATAATGTATATACTAATTCAATCTTCATTCAGAAGAAATTATTCGAAAGTTAAATTAATGATCGCGAATAGCATAAGAACAAGGTTCGTAGCTTTCAAGTTCTAAGCCTCTAACCATGATATTTCAGGCATATCCAGAACAGTGACACAATAATTAATTGCTGACTAGGGAAGATAAACATTGAAATATGTAAGCAAGGGCAGTTTATCTTAATACGCAATGGTATATGGACAAAATAGAATCTTTACTTTAGAAAGAAAAATATAAAAGCTTCCTGAAGTTGAGGTTTCAAACGTATCACAAAATCCAGACCAGTGCCATATTTAACTATATTATGAAAAGGAAATAGAAACGTGTCAGTTTATAGAGTTTACACTTCCATTAAACTGAATAATAAAAACAAAGGAATTCTAAAAGCATAGGTATAAAGGCCTCACCAGTGAAGAAAATAAACCGTGTAAAATGTTTCTGATAGTCATTCCAAACTTTTTTGGAGTGTTATGTGTGATATTGAAGAGCCTGGCGTAAATACACAAGTGCTGGAAAAACGTGGATAAATGAATGCAATCTTGACATTGATTACTATTGAAATAAATCAATATTATTCTTCAGTGTGAACTGTCCCTTCAGGGTGCGGAAAATCATAACTTTCCCTATCATTTGTGACACTTACTAAGTCCTGTCTTTTCACCATCCCTCTCAGTACCCGTTGCGATATCTATTTTTACAAGCTCGTGCATTCCTCTGTCCTTCTTGACATCAATCTGTCCTGTAAATGTTGAATTCTCCAAGCACTATTTCCTCATTATGTGCCCCAGAATTCAGTTCTCGCTTTCTGATATTTTTCTTTAAAACACATACGTTCCATAGATGTTCGGTCTCTGGTAATCTCAGTATCCTTCTGTAGAACTATATTTCTTTTGTTTAAAAAAGATTGCTCTCACTTCAACACACTGAATCAAATTATTTACTGGTGTTAAAAATCACGATAACAATATTAGTCTTATCATCATCATCATTATTATTATTATTATTATTATTATTATTTATATGCCTACATAAGTATATTAATGGGTATATCCCAATCCTCATAAATACGTTGGAAACTATTTTAACTTGCGGGAATATGCTGTCTAAGTATTGCACCGCTACCATAGGTTTATCTACTTCACGCTGCTGGCGAGTATTGTATTTTATTGATATTATAAAAATTACCATTTCATTTCTAACTTAGGTTTTGGTTATTATCATTCCGTAACTCATTCGAGTTTACAATATTATTAATCTTATTTTACTGGAAACCCGAGAAAGAATAAAAAATCATCCACAAAACATCATTACTGAAAACAGAAATAATACCATGTTGAATGTTGCAATATTGTTGTAAGTTAATCTTCAACGTAAACTCCGAGTTACTACTGATCTGAAGAGGAAAGAGGCGATTTTTATGGTTTTTCTATTTAAAGTACCTAATGCATTTGATATACAAAATTAGTATAATAACAGATTAGTTTGACGTTGAATTAATATAACACTCGATGTCTGGTGTTATGTCTTGATTTGTTTGAAATATTGTCTGCAAACACAGATTTGGTTCTTATTGAACTTTGCAACTTTCGATTTCAAATAAAATACCAGCAAATTGTTTTGTCCATAAAGATAACAATAATTGTGCGTTATCTAGACTAGACACAAATACAGAAAATGGACGCGCGCAACCAAACTCTCGACGATCAAATGTACAGTGCGGTACGTTTGGGTCAGTCATAAAACATATTCAAATATAGTGAATCAATGCGTGTTAGCCAGAATAATAAATATCAAGCAATGTGGAATTGGCGCGGTATATTCGTTTGCTGATAGAGAAATCTATATATTCTCTCCTTTGGCTTCTGTTTCTCTGACCCCACTCTTATCGTTCGTTTTCTTTGTCCATGTCCGGGTGAGTTGGAATTGTTAGACATTAGTAATTACTCTGTGGGGATTATGGTGTTACTAAATTTGTACAAATATGTATGCACTAACCCAATGATGAGGCCTGGACAAAAAATAAGAGCCGTATGTGAACTCAAGAGAAAGTTGGCCCGTATGGTAAATCTATGAAATCTATTCGGAGATAAATCTAAATTAATACATTGTGCGCCTGTTCGATGAGGGCACACCATATTATAATTAAAAAAATTGACATTCTCCATAAGAAAAAAAATAGATATAGTTAACATTAAAATATTCAATTAAACAGTTCATAGATACACGAGCATAATCCTTATGTCTTAGACTATATCAAGTGACTATATCAAGTGATCATGTTAGCTATCATGACCATGATTTCAAATTAAATATCCATATCGAATTATGGGGACTCTCGTTGAACTCAATGTTTCAAACTCCCTAGACCCTCGAGTGCAAAGAATTCGAATTGTGTTAGAATGTCATATTTTCGGGATGACATGATCTTGAAAATTCTCGGCCAGCTCTAAATGGTCTCTGGGGAATTTATGGAAGGGTACAGTATACTGCTTATAACAAAATGGCCACCTACATTGATCTAAGACTTTTTTACACTATCGAGACCGCTGTCAATAACCCCATAAGACGCGTGGAATGAGGTAGGGCGATATAGTATGATATGACCTGTTACGAGTTACAGGACTCGTGATAGTGATGATGCTTCCCCGGTAAAATATATATTTATTTTGGCATAACTTGGTATCCGGTTTCCGTAGCTTTATTTAAAATTCATCAGACAAGACCTTAACGCAATAAAGGCTGTGAAATTTGTTTACGTTAAGGTGATTCCACATTTATCATGATAATGCACCTATATATTTTTCACAGCTTGTGAATGTTGATTTTTTATAAATCAGCGCATCGCCGAAATTTATCAACGCCTCTGCATTCTAGAAGAGTTTGGCTAACAAATAAGTTTTTATATAAAAATCCTGTTGAAATGTACACTTTATATTGTGGACGAGATAGAGAATGACGCATAGACGGGGAATAACTTGCTTGTTTCTATCTAAATTTGTGGAATTATTAGTTATTATTTACACGATTTACATTCGGACGATTGTCTTCGTCTTTGTTGCTGTCATCATAACATTTCGGTCGTTGAGTCCTCCAGCTTCAATCAGATGTATATTGAACCGAAATGTACCCATTATTTTATCCACGGGACTAAACTGTCCTTGTTCCTCTACCCATTACAGTTATTGATCACTGTGTGTACACCAAGTACAAGTATACATTGTCCACCCCATAGATTGAACTCACAATTGACATGTCAATTCACAAAACACAACTTTCTTGTAACGTAGTGAAGTAGTATGATGGTCTTCAATTCCAACGTTAAGCTTGGCATGAAGATAGAATTGAGGTATAAAGTAGCAGTCACTATGCAGTTTGGTTTCTTAAGTCCAGGCTGTCTGGAGGCTGCATTAAGTATTTGAGAACACATCTCTAGAAAACCATATGTTTTCTAAATGAATAAAATATCTTATCATTTGTTCCACCATGGAATCTTCGACTATAATGCAGAAGAACAAGGGTAGCATTTCTTGGTATTTATCCGCAGTCTATACTGAATCTGAGAGTCAGATTTTCCTAAATGTCGCCGGGTGTTTCATGGTTTAAATAAAAAAAAATGCCCTGGATCTGGAAGGAATAACAAAGACGTTCTGTCAAGAGGAATGTAATGCACACGAGAACCGCGTATTCCGGTATGAGTTCTTGCTTAACAAATTCAAGTGCCTCGAGGAATCAAATATGATCTAGTTTTCTTTTTCACGAAGTTAGAATATTTGTTTTAAAGCGAATATAAAGAATAAGAATGAGAAGGATAAGAAATGTCGGTTCGCCAGCAAATATGCAGCCAATTCCTGTTGTTTGTGATGAAGTTGTCTTGGGGATTATGAGCAATGGGGGTCACGTCATATCTACCCACTTTAGCATTGCAACGCTTGAGGGAACACGTGCGCAAGTAAGGCTTTGTTCGCTCAAACAAAGCCGACAAAACTAAGGCTAGCAGAATAGGTTCACGACCTGTTATCACTAGTATTTGGTTTTCTATAAGTTATTACATCTACGACAAACAAGCATGACTAGAATATCAAGGATTCAGTGAAGGTTGCTATCGGGTACGTCACTGTCAACGGATATATATATATATATATATATATATATATATATATATATATATATATATATATATATATATATATATATATATATATATGTGTGTGTGTGTGTGTGTGTATGTGTGTGTGTGTGTGTGTGTGTGTGTGTGTAAAAATATATTATGCTTTATTTTCCATAATTTTGCTACACGTGTTTCTGGTCTCACGACGTTTTATCAGACAAAGAGTCGATATTTTCACATATTATTAAAAGGAATTAATTTTTCTTATGTTTTTCGATGTTAAATATTCTCGATATTAGACATTTTCTTTTTTGTGTGTTAGTGACCCAAAATGTGCGTGTCCATATATATATATATATATATATATATATATATATATATATATACTTTTCCAAAGCAAGAAACGAAATGAAATTAATTAAACAAAGAAAATTAATACAAACAAAAAACAGAGTGTTCTTAGCAACTGGAATGTAGGAAACGCTATTTTCATATTGTTAACTGAAAATAACTTTGAGAAATTTTCACACACACACATATATATGCACACACACGAATTCACGCACAGACACACGCACGCACACATACATACATATATGTCTCTCTCTGTGTGTTTTCGTAATTTTTATTCTATATTCATATCCTACATATGTAAAAATAAAGGAAAAATAACTTCAAAATGTATCTGGAGTTTTTAAGAATATTTATTTACATAACCAGTTGCACAATTCTATGATTACAAAAGTTAAATTGAGATATAGAGATGATTGGCTATGCTGTGAGATGTTTCACATCTCTACGATACATATGACCGTTCTTTTAGTTTATTCTCTCTCTTCTTTCTTATGCTTATCTTATGCAGTTACGAGTGATGCACTCAATAGTGATTCCTGTTAAGTTCTCCAATTATATCTGAATCGCCTCACAGTATACGTTCAATAAATAGGGTGGGGAGACACATCCTTGGCTTATACCCATTTCCGTTTTTGTATATTTACGGAATCCATTTTCTAGCTGAACGCAGGGTGTTGGCTGCCAGTAAAGTTTCTGTATTCTTCTAATATCTGTATTTTATCAAATGCTTTTATATAATCTAGGAATTACAGGTGCATATCCTTCTGCATTTTTATTCCTCTTTCTGATATTATTCTGAACCAAATATCGCATTCATTATTCCAGTGTCTTTAACGAATCCTCACTATTTCCGGTATAATTCTGTAGCACCATCTATACATCAGAATTTGCATGATAAGGTTTTCTATATGGTTCATTAGGCTGATTATCAGGTGAAGTTGTCATTCGTTTGCACCTGACTCCTTAGGGAGTCCTATGAAAATATATCTACTTAGGTCTACCGGTATATCACCACTGTTGTATAATCCATTTATTATTTATGTAATATGGAAACAGCAGAAATCATCTAAAGCTACCAGTATCTCTATTACAATTACGGTTCCTTTGTTTCTTTTTAATTTAGCCAGTGCTTCTATCACTTCAGATTTAATACTTCTAATCCTACGGTCTTTTGCGTATTGCCTGTATTTTTTGATAATATCTTTTTGTCATATACTGCGCCGTACCTTGACATTGTTTTGTTGTTTCCTTTTCATCATTTAGATAATTTCATGTGACATCTATTCAATGGCTGATTTTACTAAAGCTTCTCTTAATGCGTTTCACTACGTGTTTCCAGTCTTAATTTGACCATTGTATCTACTTTTAACACTATCCCCATTTTTCTCCTTCACCCTCGCGTCATTCAGGTGTCTGTCGTACTGAAATCTGAGAGTTGCTTTGTCACTCTTCTAAGATTACATATCAGTGGAATTTGGTCGTTCTCGCAGTCTGCAATTTGGTATGTATTGCAGTGTAAAACTGCATTCCTGCATCTCTTATTGATAATTATATAGCCGATTTAGATTTTCGTTACTTCTCCTAAGATTCTCCATGCCCATATACCTCTTGGTTGTTCTTGAAACCTGATAATTCGCCGTGTAACCATTATTCTTCACGTACATTACGAGTTCTTAGCCGGAATTTACCAACTATATGTCCATCTATTGCATTTGGCATTCAGATATTCTATGACGATTTCAAATTCTTGTGATTTGCATTGAATTTTGTCGATGTCTAACGTAAAATAAAAAATATTCAAATTCCATTTTCTTGCTTTGTTGAGTCGGTGCATATACAATTGTGACGAATATGTTGAAAGGCTTTTCTTTGATTTTAACGATAGTAATTATTACCGATTGTTGACAATATCTCAGAAGGCATTTCTTCATCTTTTGGTTTAGTATAAATTTTAACATTTCATACATTTTTCTCTTTGCCTACATATATGTTCCTATGTAACAGAAGAAATCACCATTGTTTGCGCACATTGTTTCGCATACGATTCAGATATTAAATATTTAACCTGTTCATTATTTTTTTTAAATATTTTCTAATTTCCCCATTAGTTTAGTTTTCTGATATCGCATGTTAAGGGAAAATGCAATTGACACCAGCTGCAAAATTGTAGATATCATTGATATTAGGGACAAGTTTACATAGATGCACGGAAGTACACCACACACGAAATTACCCACACAGTCACGAGCCTTCGTGTGCACACATTTATTTATTCAACCTTTATTTTTAGTGGATACTTGTATTTGATTAAAAGTATCTTTTAATTAAAAAAATGTCTATTTCGTCTAACAGCTTTCGTACATGAGTAAACTTATTAAAAGAAAATGTGCCTCCAGCAGGATTCAAAACTAACTCAATCTTTACCGGAGGACCCACCACTTGAACCGGTCCGATTTTACTCTCCGGATTCTTGAGTTATTGTTAAGATCGTCGTATCTGCCAGATCAGCACGTTCTCTTGGAAACAAACGGAGCATAATTTTTGTATTTTGTCAGCAGAAGAAATAAATATTGTTCAGAATAAACGAAGCGTCTAATAAAATAGGATTATCAAATCAAAATAATTTCTGAAGCAGGAAAAATATGCCGAATTAAAAAAATATATAATTTTTTTCTTTAGGAATGAGCGCGTGTGCGCGTGCACAAAAACATACACACACACACACACACACACACACACACACACACACACACACATATATATATATATATATATATATATGTATATGTATATGTTCGAAAATTATGCTAACTTGTTTTCAAAATTTCTGTATCGTCTGGCGCTATAGAATAAATAATTTTCCTAACGCTTTCGATTATTAAGCACTTTTTAATAAAACCTCTTCATGGTTTATTTCAACAACCGTTTTATAATTACACACACGCACACACCCACATACAAACATATATATATATATATATATATATATATATATATATATATATAGGCACAGAAAGAGAGAGACATCTGTCTATATTTCTGAGATGAGGTATCGTAATTATTTGCATTATTTACATTTTTCAGACGTTTGAGCATGGCGTTTCGATCGTTTTCACATGCCATGCCTATTCTGGATCTCTCAGTATCAGTTATCACTATTTATCTTTCCAAATTTTTCTTCACCCCATCTGTAGCCAAGTATTAAATTCACAACTTGTTGTATAAGACTAAGTGTCGTTGCCGACACTGTGGTTTGAAACTAGCTCGCCATTGAGTAAAACGGTCGATTTCATTATTATGTAGATCGCGTGATCATAAAGGAAGTGAATAAAAACGAAGTAACGTGATGACTAAATGATGACTCTTGAAACTTCCTGTCTATTCACTATTGCTATACGTTCACTCTCTGTAGTACTCTACGGATTACGGTTCCCTTCTTATCATTATACTATTTGGCGATTACTACTTGAACAAGTATTACTAGTGCGTATATTATTTGGCGTATACGAAGTCTCGACTAAAACGAGCATTTTTGGAAGTGATAAGGAATTCTGTTTGACATAGCAAAAATGACAAGCAAAAGTGGCAACAAGGAGGGCAAGGATTCGAGAAGATTTCTTGAACTTACATAGAAAAAAATTATCTACGAAATTATTCATTAGAGTTCAGCAGAAAATGGAAGAAGTAAAGGCCATTATGGTCCAAATGCTGTAACAAGAGAAACTACAGCAAGGACCACAATTACAGCAACATAAACAGCACCAGGAACAGCAGTTTCAATTATAAGTACAGCAAAAGAAGTTGTTCACTAAAACGATGAAAACAAAAACTTCAGATTCGTTTAATTCCGATGCTGTCGTTAATTCAATAACCGAGTTTCTGTACAATCCGGATGAAGGAATAGCTGAAGATATGAAGGAATCTTTAAAAGGGATTATGCGCATTGGAGTGATGAGAAAAAAGTTCGATTATTGCTGAGTAAATTATTCCCTGCTGAACACGAAAAATATGTAAATTATATTTTGACGAAGAAGCCTGGAGGAAATAATTTTTGATGAAACTGTCCTAACTACATCGAGAATATGTGGAGACAGGAGTTCGCTGTTTAATATACGTTGGAAATATCTCAATTTAGTGAAACCCGACAAAGAATTTGTCAGGTACGAAGAACTCGTAATTTGGGAATGCGAAAAGTTTAAATTGAACGAACACCTGATCTGTTTAAATGCTTGATATTCTTTCAGGGTTTAACATCTAACACGGAGACAGAGATTAGATCTAAGATATTTTCTAAAGTGGAAATGGATCCAAAATTAACTCTCCATAGAACAGCTGAAGAGTGTCAACGCATTGAGATTTTAAGGCTTGATACTGCAAGGATTGAAGAAAAAGAAAAATCACAGGTTTGCAATGCCCGACCAACTAAGAGGAAAACTTACAAACGTTTTGCAATTCCGATAAAACTATTAAAGTAGACTATAATACCCGTTCAATATATATTATTTGCCACAGCTGTGGTCGAAAGCATTTTAAAAAGGATTTTTTCTTCAAAAACAAGAAATGATTTGAGTGTGGGAAATTAGGATACAAGATTGCGTGTTGTAGATCTAAAAAATGGAGAAGAAATAAACCTCATGTGGATAGAATAAATAGATGCAGTAATAATAAGAATCCCAAAAGGCAGATTAAGAACACTTCACAAAAGAGGAAGCATGTTTTCGTGCAAGTAAATGGTTTGAAATATAAGAAAATGAGTAAACCCAGATTAAAGTTTGAGAATAACGCTTATGGAGTCTCAAAGAAAAAGAAATTAAAAGGCAAATTCGAATGTAACTTCTCGTTCGTCGGGAAGACCAGAAAAATGCTAATATTTGCGTTGAAAACACACCTAGTAAGTTTGGTACAGATTAGAGGACATTGTTTGTTCTGTCGGACGTACATATTAACTCGTAATAGCGTAAATATTGTTGCCAGTTCTAATACAGCAAATGAAAAACTGACAACTGAACTGAACAATACATATTTAGAAGGTTTTTTTTTAATATCTCGGGACAAGCACGAAGATAAAAGCCAAGTTTCCGTTGAAAGACATGGCAATGCCTACGTTTAAACCAAAAAGAAGTGTACCATTTGCCGCTGTACATCAAGCAAATTTGTACTGGACAGTCTGGAGAAATTAGGAGTAATATCAAGAATAGACTATTCCGAATCGGTAGCACTGATAGTCTACATTAAGAAGCGGAATAACAGAATAAGAGTTTGTGCTTGACTTTTCGACGGGGCTAAAGGTAAATTTGAAACAGCACAATTACCCGTTACCTCGTCCAGAAGAAATCTTTGCAAAACTTAATCGAGGTAAATGTTGTGAATATGGATTATCTCCCCTTTGATGATCCAAGCTATAAAATCTGTACATTTCCGCTTGTCAAGTAGACGAGTAGTAAGATTCTTAATTGACTAAAAGATTACTCGACAGAATCTCTTGTCCTGTTTTCATTACAGTAAATTTTTCTCAAAGTTGGTCCTCTCATACACATACTTACAAATACTTTTGGGCGAAGACTGATCAAAATGACTAACAATTAACACCTATAGAAGGTTATATAAATTCAACCGTCTTCCTTTTGATGAACTGTTTGCACCAGCGACACTCCAACAAATAATGGATACCATGCTGTCTGGGTTTGATTGTGCTTAGGCATATTTGGAAGACATTTTCTTAAAAAAGCAAAACATGAAAACAAAATATGCTGAAGATTTAAAGAAAGACTTGGAAAAAATTAAAAACTATGGCTTCAAAATAAGTGAAGAAAAGTGTTTTTCTAAGAAAATTTATATGTCCGAACTCATATATCTAGGACAGATCATTTATGAGACCGGTAGATGACCGGATCCTGCAAGAGCAAGCGCGGTAAAGGATATGACCTCGCCAACAAATATTACAAAACTGCAATCATTCTTAGGTTTTGCAAACTATTATCATACATGCATACATAATATGCACGAGTTAAGAGCACCATTAAATAATCTACCGAAGAAAGATGTTAAGTGGAACTGGACCAAAATATGTCAAAGTGCGTTCGAGCAGAATTAGTAAGTATTAACATCACTGAATCATTTCGAAACTAACCTGAAAATTCTCGTTGCATCTGTAGGAAATGATACACGGATTGGAGTAGTGGTATTGCATGAGTATGACGTCGGATCAATGAAACCAAAAGTGAATGCTTCAATGTCATTAATTGCGGCTGAACGAAGCTAAAGTCAAATAGAGAAAGAAGCATTTACTATTATGTTTGCAATTCCACAAGTTCGTACATAGACGAGAATTTATTCTTCGAATATACCATTGACCGTTGTTATTAATATATGGATCTAAAAAATGTATTCCTAAGCATAACGCGAATAGAATGCAGCGCTGAGGAACGTCCAATTAAATTAAAATTACAAGATGTAATTCTTACCGTCTAAGAAGTTAGGTCATGCGGACGATTTGTCTCGACTTGTACCAAGATGCTGGGAACTACTGGAAGACATGGTAGATGCGGCTTTTTACGGCCGAAAGCGAAATAAAGAATGTACTCAATATATTTCTATATATCTGAAATGACGTATAATATACACTATTTACATTGCTCTGACTATCATCCTCATCTTTGTTTCCATATTTATCGCAAGGTTTCGGCCGTTGTACGATCCGGCCTTGTTCAGGTGGTTTCGATGTCGAACTGAAACATTTATTTCGCTCGCCGGTGTAGACTGTTCTAGTTCCACGCGACATTAACAGCAGATAACTGATAACTGACATCCATTAGACACGAGTTTTGTTACTTATACACCTAATGTATCAGTAACATGTTTAACCAGGGCACATATTGCATTTTTTTATTATTGTTTTTCGTGAGCAATCATTATTACTGGTTTCCAAATTGTATTCATTGATATTCTTGGCCGGCTGAGGATATTTTTGTGCCATGTCCTTAAGTCTTCATACTTTTCAGCGTTTATTTCTATTATTTCAGAAGTATGGAACTAGAACAATATACGCATGTGGATGAAGTAAAAGGTTCAGTTCGAAATTCCAATCACCTGATGAATGCCGAAACCTCATGAATATGCCAAAAAAGATGAGGACTACAATCTGAACAATATAAAAAATGTAGATATATTTATATCCGTGCGTCACTGCATCTGTGTGAGTTAGAGTTTGTTATTTCTCGAAGAACATGTTATCGGGAACTGCGCTGAATCCTTTCTACTGAATCGTATGCATCTTTGTAAATGCACCGTAACAAACTGTTTCCTCTTACAAAGCCGTTGCATTTTCATCATACACCGTAAATTTGGTGCGGTGAATTTCTACCGGATATTTACAATGAGCATGCAAATACATTGGTGCACCATGCTTATACATTTGACCATATATGGTGGTCGTCAACCTTGTGCACTCAATATAAATGCTATTCTGTTACAAGCAGTACTGTCTTCAATTTATTACATTGTGTTCAAATTGTTTTGACGCATAGAATATTTCACTTCACACCGTCATTTGTCAAACTGTGCCTTATTTTTCAGACATCCATTGTTCATATTCAGAAGGAATTTATTATCAACTAAATCCGAAAAATCCATATATAGATTTTCAGATACATAATATTTTAAGGATTTCGAACGCAACACACACTGAGACACGCAAACTCGCGTTAGCAAAACACACACGGGAACGCGCGTACACGCGAGCGCAAGCACGTGTTTGTTGGCTGCCATCTCGATGTCGTGCATTACCATAGTAATATGCCATTACGATATCCAGAAGTGAATGTACATTAAATCTTCACAGTGGTTGAATAAAGGCTTTGCACTTTGCCAATCCCACCTTTTCTCGCGCGATCATCTACACAACAATTGATTTGATTTGATTTATTCGTTTTTTTTTTACGGTTCATCAAGACTCTTTGCGCGTTATTAAACGTCAGAAATATTGTTGGATTGTAAGAAATGTGGTGGCAATATTCATGCGTTATCGATACATGTCTTACGTGTTAAGCGGTAGTTGTGGGAAGAAGATATGGATTCATACCTTTCACAAAGATAATTGTGCGTAAGTGGATATAACGAACGCAACGGGAATCGTAGCTTGGCTCTCCGATTAGTAATTCCGACTCATTACCCATTTCACCATCTGCACATCCAAGCTTACAAAACCTGGTATTCCTAAGCAGTCACCTATTTAGGTAATGACGAGGCTCGACGTTGCTTAATTTCGCTGATCTTGTTTCATCATGATGTGCCGGTAAGCCACTAAATCAAAAGAAAATCAATCAAAGTAATTAGATGATATCAATATGCAGCAAATACATCAGATTATTTATTTCTCCTTGGTGGATAACTTAAGGAAGGTTAACGGATGCAACATTAAGAGTAGGCTTTAACCAATTAGATATTTCGACATCCCCATCCTCACTTTTGAATGTATTGTGCTAAAAATGTTGGTGTGTCTAGCCACCTTCCTTAAGTGAAAAGCCTGATGAGTGCAGTTTAGTCACCCCAAATTCAAACGTGTGTCAGTTACTACAGGTTTACATAGTACCAGTAGCACACATATAGTGACGTAACACACCCAGCCGCATAAACTGGCAGGCACGCAATTCCACGATCTCATACATATGCACACACACAAATTAAGTGTGCAAGCATTCGTACTTATGAACCCCCCCACACACACACATATATATATATATATATATATATATATATATATATATATATATATATATATATATATATATATATGTGTGTGTGTGTGTGTGTGTGTGTGTGTGTGTGTGTGTGTGTGTGTGTGTGTGTGTGTATTTAGTTTACGAAAAACTAGGTAATTCGTATGGATAGACCCAAGGAGAATAAAATCCAGACAGCTCAATGTAAATCAGAGCTAATAATTTAAATAAAAACAAACCACTTTAAAGTTCATATATAATAAATTATTTCACCACTGCCCTTTTAAAGGACCGCGGATCATCAGATTTTACTTCCAAATGTTGAAACGTAAAATGAAAATTAATTTACACATTTTTGACGGGCAGTACTAAGTATATGCAAATTAATGAAGTGAGGAAGTGAGGGGGAGATGTGTGTGTGTCTGTTTTTGTGTGTGTGTGTATGTGTGTTTAGGTGTGGCTATGTATGGATGTAATAGGAAAAACAGTTAGATGAATGATACAAACTTCTTTAG
Organism: Acanthosepion esculentum; assembly: GCA_964036315.1. Taxonomy (NCBI): domain Eukaryota; kingdom Metazoa; phylum Mollusca; class Cephalopoda; order Sepiida; family Sepiidae; genus Acanthosepion; species Acanthosepion esculentum. Next base: position 44,559,806 of record OZ038475.1, read on the forward strand.
CATTTATATTTTTATTTTATTTTTAATAAACGGTATCCTCTTTAAAAATAAAATAAAATAAAATCTTCTGAGGATACTGTAAGGTTGAAACCAAGACAGAGGGTTCAACCGATTTCTTAATTTTTAATATGTTATTTTTTTTTAATTTTCACGTGTATTGAGCACTTTTTAATACTAATATTTTCTGGTCTTTTTCAACTCCAGCCATTAATATTTTATGTATTATCTATCTATCTATCTATCTATCTATCTATCTATCTATCTATCTATCTATCTATCTATCTATGTATCTCTACATATATATATATATATATATATATATATATATATATATATATATATATATATATATATATATATATATATATATGCATGTATCTATGCATATACGGATTCTATATGTATAGTTTTAGAATAAAGAAGATGGAGTTAGTTTTGAATGTCAATACAAATGGATGCTGACAATGTATGTGTTATAAAACTTTGACTTGAAAAGATGTCTGCAGAATTTTAGAACCGCGAAGAATACAACTATTCAATTTTAGATATAATAACAAAGGAAACCAATTCCTGAAACTGGTTTAAAACGCATAAGTGAATTAATTCGGTCTTTTCCATTTCTCCAGGCGGAACAACTGCGCAGCTAAAATAGTTCGAGAGTAGAAACGCAAATAGAGTTCAGTCGAATCCAATATAATAGGATTTTTTTCGCAATATCTTTTTCTTTGAACCTCACCTGTTTTTCAATTTAGAATTTTTATTTTTGGTGCGAGGTATAACTGATTATTAATAAAATATATCGTCAAAAACAAAAAAAAAAGCCAGAATTATGGCATATATTTTTGCATAATTATATGATGCGGTTATACACACGCATGTATAGATTGAAAGTAACCCAAGTCGATAGACTGATAAATAGGTAGATATTTGTATGTCGAATATGTTTGTGTGCTTCTGTCTTTAAGCAAACCGACACGCAGTAATTTGCAATCGAACGGAAGCGCTTGGAAATATGAAAAAATTAGGCCGTAAGAAGGCAACATATTATATAAGCATACATTTTCTTATTTCGTATATTAACATATTATTAAAGAAAGCGAAAATATTCACTGCATCACATTCTAATATACGAACTAAAGTATAGAATATAATGCTATCTAAATACATATTTACAGCATTGTCATTTCATATTACTTGCGATTCGTTACTGCAAATGAAGATATTTATTTAGTCGTCAGCAACAAAAATGGTAACATTTACAGTTTATCGATTTCTAATGATCGAAAAAAATGGGATATTACTGAAATATATTTCATTTTTGCGAAATATATATTGACTTCTCTAAATTCCCGGCATCCTGAAGTCTAATATATATATATATGTTTCGTATTTTAAACTCAGTAATGTTTTTGTACAATTATTAATTAACTAGTGTTTCAATGGAAATATATTATCTTCTGCAATAATAAGTAAATGTGGAAAACGGATTTACTACAGATATCGGTTTGAAATTCAGGTTATGAATGGTTGTATTATTTGCTTTATTTAAATCCCAACAATTTACACATCTTTTTTGTTGTCATCAAAATTGTACGGTATTTGGCCGTCCCGCCATAATCTGTTTATTCTTGATCCCTGTTATCTCCAGAGATTTCCGAACTGAACATAATATTTAATCTAGTCTGGGAAGACGGTTTTCGTTTCTCTGATAATGTCTACGGATATCTCGTCTAGTTTCTTCTTTAAATGGTAATGACCTCGCATATACCTTGATTCTACACGGAGGATTTTTTCCATAGGACAAAATCCTATTGGATTGTTTTCACAATTCCGTGTCATAGTAATAGTGAGATCAATCAACGAAATGGACAGAGCAATCATAGATGCAGTGGAAACGGATTGAGCAATAGGTGATTAGTACAGAACAAGAATTAAAATAAATATACTTAAGAACATCCACCTTAAAGAGTATAATGAGACACCGTAGACGCAAAAAAGATTTAACCAGGAAATTTCCCTGAAGGATGCCCGAATCGGAAATTCGTTGTGGTTGTTACATATCAATAAGTCTACCATTCGTCCAGGCCCCGAATATTGCTGTCATGTTATGTTCGAATCAGCAATATTATTAATCATGATCCGGTATCTTGACTTCAGTCATTTTCTCACTGCTGTTAGGTTGCTTCCCAGAGACCTTTCTATGAATACTTTCATGGTAATTGTTCCGGTGAGATCTTCGCAATAGTAGCTAGATTATATGAATTTAAGCGGAGTACTACATTAGCAACAATGTCTCGTCAATTTAACATTCAATTGGTTAGATGTAACCGTAAGTTTTATGCTAACAGTTTATTTACTTGCACTTCACGCTTGTGGAAGTCTCTTCCGTCTTTTTACATTCCAGTCAAATTTGTTCTTCAAAAATTTGGATTCAGTTTATCAACCATTATTTATTGTATTAATGTATGTATTGCATTTACTATATGTTGTGTATTCGATTAAAGAAAGTTATATATATATATATATATATATATATATATATATATATATATATATATATATATATATATATATATATATATATATATATATATATATATGTGGCATAATGAGAAGCCACGTATACTTTCTTGATAAGTATATAATATGGAGAAAACAACTGAAAAGTTGCAAATTAAAATACAGTTTTTTCTGAATACAGTTATTTCTGGTGAAAGATCGGGGCAGATCTGAAATATCAAATTTATATATATATATATATATATATATATATATATATGTATATATATATATATATATATATATATATATATATATATATATATATATATATATATATATATAAATATAAATAAATACTTTCAGAAAAAAAACATTCAATTTTTTTTTAATTTGCAACTTTTCAGTTGTTTTCTCCATATTATATATATATATTTATATATATATATATAGATGTGTGTGTGAGTGTGTGTGTGTATGTGTGTATGTGTGTGTGTGTACTCGATCTAACAGCATAATTGTCAATCCAACAAAGTGCTTAATATCGAAAGAAACTCTAGACTAATTGAGTTTCCACGTTCTCAGATTTGACGTTTAGCTATCGTGACAACATTTGTCGTAAGAATCATTAAAAAACCATTTGATTTATTCAGCTAGAGAGTGGAAAATTTAAAATCGTTTTGTGTTAGACTGACTCTCTTCCCAAATGAGCAATGGTGAGAGGAAAATATTATTTTGTACATCATTAATTGTACCAACATTTATACTGTAGCTTCCTTCTTCAAAGTCCATTCGTGAACCATCAGGAGAACGGTAAATGTTTTAAAAAGAAGGAAAAATTGGAGATGGAAACAGGATCAGGAGGTCACAAGTTTCAACTCAAGCCATAAGACATTTAACGAGTAAGAGAGGAGTTCCAGCTATGACAGTCCAAAAAGCCGGAAAAAAGAGTTAAAAATGAAATCGTATGTGAAAAATGTGAGACAACTTTTTACACCAGAACAGAAAGTTAGATAAGTTGGAAAAATGATCCTGGAATAATATATATATATATATATATATATATATATATATATATATATATATATATATATATATATATATATATATATATATATATAATGTGTGTGCATGATATTTGCTTCAATCTTTCATGAGATTTTGATCTTTAGCTATGATTAATTAATGATGAACATGTAATTTATCTTTATAATCGATTTCTTGAAGATTATTCTATTAAGTTTGGAGAGAAATCGTAGATTATTATTTCTCTAAGTAGAGTGCATAGCCTTATAAAACCTCGGAACATCCCAGTAAGATACGTTTAATCATTTCTAAGATACAACGCTCCAAATTTTAATTTAGTAAAAGTGACAATTTTGCTTTGGCACGATTTGTACAATCTTGCTGTTACACCCGGTACACCCACCACATACATAAACACACACACACACACACACACACACGCACACACACACACACACACCCAAATATATATATATTTATATATAAATATATATATATATATATATATATATATATGTATATATGTATATATATATATATGTATATAGACAAGTAACAACAAACACGAACATTCATTAGCATATACAAATATACAATATACAAAGAAATAATCACGCAAAGAATCAATCAGCAATATTAATGCGATTATTTGCGATATCACATCGCTAGTAGAATATATTGTATGCATTAAAATACTGTTAATCCATAAAATGATGTGATCCTCATCCATAAAATTGTTGTCAGCCGGAATGATTGTTTCTGTGTATATAAAATACATGCTGTCTAATGTTTTATGTTTATAAATATACAATACATATACTGATATATATATATATATATATATATATATATATATATATATATATATATATATATATATATATATATATGTGCGTGTGTGTCTATGTGTCTGTCTGTGTGTGTATATATATATATATATATTTATATATATATATATATATTAATACATGTTTCATTAAATAATATAGATAAGTGTTGTCTATATATTTTATGTAAGTTTTTTCATATAGTCTGATATATATATATATATATATATATATATATATATATATATATATATATATATATATATATATATATATATATATATATATATATATATACACATATGTGTGTGTGTTTGTGTGTGTGTGTGTAGGGGTGTGTATACGATAAATAGTCTAGATTAACTAAGCTTTCGATTGAACAGGTTTTACTAAATAGGACAGGCAGAGAATTAAATTTCAGTTATCATCGCGTTGTACTTTAAATCACTTTACCGTATCAAGGCAATTTAATATAGATTCGGCTACATGCGAACAAAGGCCATCGGGATGATTTGTTTTCCTTTAAATTGAAAAGATCTCTAGATTTCATAATAATTTTTTCACAGGTCGTATTTCTAAAAAAATGAAAAAAAATGATGTTAGTTGTTTCTATAAGTACTGTCATTTGCACATAAATATGCCAGATAATTACATGTTACTATGTGAATTATTTTGGCATTTCTGCTGCATTAACATTTTCTTTTATAATTATATAGGCTCAAGCCATGATAGTCAGAAATGTTACCCAAGAATATAGCATATATTAAAACTATATTTATGATTATATATATGTGTGTGTGTGTGTGTGTGTGCGCGTGTGTGTGCGTATACACGCATACACAAATATTTCACTCTCACACACACTTCGGAACTAAAATGTTTTCACACACTTTAAATTAAGAATCAATTTAAGAATTATTCATCAACCTCTTCTAAAACACTTTTGAAAAATGATTTCTTTGAAATTGATTTTGCAGACCAACATTTCTATTCAAATTATATCACTCAACAGTAATTATTAGCCAGTTTCTTTTTCATGAATTTTATCTTTTTAATTAAATATATAAATCGTGATCTGCGTTATGCTTTATTTGGTTGCAGAATTATCTTCCGTATTTCCACAGGTACTACATAAGAATGAAAGCTCTGTAAGACAGTCCCTGACTTTTAGCCATAGTATGAGAAAAGATATATTAGCCAAATAAATCTGTACACATTGAATCAGAAAACTTCCTATAAAAGATGAAATAATGTTCCTAATAAGAATTATTCTTTCCAAGCAGGGATCACCTTAATAGATATCAAATATTGGTAGTATTATAAGGATTAGGTTTTACCAAATGCAAATCGTATTGTTTGACAATAACATTGTTATCTCTTGGGATTTATACATATGAAAATATGTAAACGTACAACTTTATCATTGCCTTTCTAGCTACGCAGCATTGCTCGCCTTCATTTGATCCTGATTATAGTATATACAAACATATTTCCGTCGATTTATATGGATATTGATATAATGTAGAACTTTTTCACAATAATGCAGGTATAAGTCAAACTAATATTTCTTTTTAATTATTCCAATTTGATTTAAATGATGGCATCAATATAACCATTACAACAGCTATATAAATTAACTATTGCGTTGTAAGGAAAATAAATGTTTTGAATGTAAATATGTATTTTAGATTTAAGGTATATAAAATAAAAGAAAGCGCAAAAATACATTACTACAAAAAGCTGAAATCAACATTATGTTATCTTCATCTTTAATACCATATTCAGGACATTTCCGCCGTTGAACACTCCGGCATTCTGCAGGTGATATACCGAATTTCCAACCGAACCCTTTATTTTGTCCAACGATGTAGATTCTTCTAATTTCATGTCTCATGCCTTTTTTGGATGTCGCAGTTTCAGTAAATCCCATTTAGTATCTCAACTCTCCATGTTTATTTTTTACCGTCTGCTGCGGCCTGCTATTGTATTCAAAACTCTTTGGGTCAAGTAAATTGACACACGTCGAGGTGGATAAGCGCCTTAATTGAATAATCGAAAAATTGATTTGAACAAATATTTGTGAGTTAAATATCCGGCGACAAAATAAGAGACTTAACCCAGTAGATAAAAACGTTTATAGCTCTTAGAACAATGTATAGTATCGATACCCTTCATTATCCCAATTCGGTCAGCCATTTACACAAATATATTATGTAGTTTCTTCGCTTCTTTTCTGTGTTCCTCGTGTCCTCGATATTTCCAGTTGGTGTCAACTTCCCCAAGCTCTCATACCTCGTTATGTTCTCTAGAAATATCAATTATCTCTTTGAAATTCTAAGCATCATTGTATTTTTCTCTTTTTTATTTAAGGTATCCTCGTTTCTCAGGTGTTCACTTCATTGTATTCCCAGTGTCCCTCTGTAGATTCACATTTCCGTTGACTTATGGCTTATTTCATGCACAAGGTTTCCAGTATAGAAGAGGACAATATTACATTACGGTTCAGCACAATTTTCTTTGTTTCTAAGGTGCAAAATTCTTGAAGTGTAATTTATAATACCATTTTTATTCAACGAGAGAGACAGATTAAGAATATTTTATTTCATCTAATTCGCAAAGGTATATTTGCCGAGTGTATCGAATGCACTTATAAATGAAAAGAACTCAAATCAACTATATCTCTATTTCGATTGAGGAAATCGTATTCTATAATACGTAGATACATCCCTAAGTTGACATTTTATGCAAGATATTTATGTGTTGCAAGAAGAAAATATATCATATTTATATCACTCTGGGAAAATAATTATGTATCCTGTGCTGCTGCCATCAGATAAAAGTGCTCGTGAATTTTATAAACATTACATAAATAACGTAATGTACTTAACTAAAGGTGACATATCTCAAATCGTTCAACGTAGTATTGCCATTAATATAGTTAGGAACTATTTCATTACTCACATGAGAAATGTTCTTTCGCGGAGAATCAACTAGCACTTTGTTGCACCTTAAAACGCTCTGGGCAATTTATATCTTATTTCCCGGCGGAGGGGAGTGAATATACACATTCGTAGAATAAGTGATTCATAAACGACTGCGAGATTCCTTAAACGGACACCATGAGATGATAATCTTTGGTTGAGATAAGACATGACGGCAGCAACATTGTTATTCGTAGAAGTAACTCGCGACTTCTTCAAGATTTGTTGGTTCACATCTATATTGTTTGTATAACAAGTCAACGCAGATGGATTCCTTCTCCCAATCATGAATCTTTGATATCAAACGAAGCTTATTCAGTTATATCAATGCTAACATAATGACATCTTAGCATCTGGCGACAGGAAGGCAAGAGCTAGTTTTCAAACCGATATTTCTATTAATCACGCACATATTAAAAAAGACGCATCTCAAAATAAGCACTAAACAGTCATATAAGGAAATAGAAATGAACGACTACAGTACATGCAAAAATACTAAGATTATTTTAAAAAATGAAATACATGTTAAACAATTTTAAGATTTAGTTTATTTCAATAAATTTATTTAGCATGAAGACAAGGTCTCTTTTATAAAGACAAAATTATGATAAACAAAAAATTCACCTTGCTTGTTGTTTTTGGAAATTCAAGCATATGTAAGACCCACACATAGGATATTTCTAGTCATGGACAGGCGAAATTTAACATACCTGAGCCTAATAAAAATCTAATCCGAATATTTGATGTAAAAGAATTAGCTGTTTCGTCAATGCTTAATCGGAAAACAACTGGACTAAGCTTATCTTCTATATATAGAAAATGTTTAACTTGTGCGCTGATTGAATTCGTAGTCTCGTGTTCAATCTCAAACTAACTAATAAACCAACTGCAAAATTATAATAATTGTCTTACCGGAGCGCCCCAATAACAGATATGTTAGGGATACAATTATTATCCGGAAAATGAAATTTACTTGTGAAGGTGTCTTCCCAACAAAGTGAGAGAACAAAGCTTAAGATCAAGGCATAAATATTGTTCGTCTCCAAAATTGGTCTAAATCCTACTGTACAAACTAACTTTTGTCTATTCAGTTTGGTAACTGAATCTTTTTCCCGTGTTCATATATCGATTGCAGCCTAAAATGTAGATATGCTCTAAAGAGACAGCTACCCAAGACTAACATTTATTAACATCATCTGTACATTCTCTTCGTCAATAAGTAAGTTGGAAAAATTAAATAAACAATCAATTACACAGATAAAAAAAGAACCACCGCCATCACCACCCCCACAACCACGATAATCACCAACACTACCATTAACACCAGGTTTCTCGCTGATATAGTTCCCTTGTATCGTTGAATGACAGGGCTAAGCATCAAATTTCTTGGCATGTAATAATAACCAAATTCCACCACCGCTGACCTTAATTTTAGATTTTAGCATAGACCTGTTGTCCAATAGTTAAGTCAGAAATACCGATAAATATATTTTTAATTTTGACCTTATGCACCCCTTTAACTTACGAAAAGAGGTAAAGATTTGTTTTTTAAAATTCCCCAATAAATTATTTTTATCATTACTTATCTACCATCGCCTGAAGAAGTACCATCTTAGTACTGAAACATGAATTGTTTTGTGTCGTGATATAAAATGGTTTTATTTTAATTCATTATACTAAAAATATTATAATAATATTTTGCTCAAGTCTGTGTTTAGCAATTTTTTTGAAAATACATGCTACGAACTGTGGATTTTTACTACATCTCTTCTTTCGCTCACTTGGAGATATATATATATATATATATATATATATATATATATATATATATATATATATATATATATATATATATATATATATATATGTATATGTGTATATATATGCATGTATGTATATATGTATATATATATATAGATATGTATGTATATATGTATATATATATATGTATGTATATATGTATATATATATATATATACATATATATATATATCAAAGTGTGAGAAATTCAATATATATATATGTATATATAGATATATATATATTGGATTTCTCTCACTTTGATATATATATATAAATATATATATATATATATATATATATATATATGCATAGATAGTTATATGCATAGATAGATAGATAGATAGATAGATAGATAGATAGATAGATATGTGTGAAAATTCATAGTAGTGCTACGTTATTCTGTTATAATATTTAACCTTCATTTCAATATAACTAACACAAACTTATTGCCATGAGGGAATCAAATGCATACTATGTGTGGAACACTGGACCAAAATATTTGTTATGTGTGCTTACGTAGCGGCCTTCACTTATTTCATTTAAGAAAGCTCGCGAAAATTGAAAAGCCATGTAAAAATAATAAATCCATATGAATTACTTAATCCTCAATTCAGAAAAGAGTTCTCTGTACACAGTACATTTACAAAATTCTAACTGGGGCTTTGTTCACCTGCTAATTATATGCAAAGCTAAAGATGAAACTATAAAAATTGTCTATAGTAATGCCAAAACTGAAACATGCATGAACATTCTATTTTCAAACAACCATACGTCTTCAAATTAAATAAAAGTTCTACAAAATGAGAGTGCCATTATGACAGCAGAATCAATTTTTCACTCGCAAACTAAGACGATAATTGTTATGTGTATTACGCGACGTAATGAAGGCGATAAACAGATACTATACATACATAGGGCAAACTGTATGAGGTTATATATTAAAAGAATACTGTACCACAACTAATTGCACACACGTAAGAGATGTATGGTTTAAAGAGAAACTTACATTAAAGAATTACAGAATGCGCATATGCAACTGATATGCAAAATCTTTTAAATACATAGTAATAGAGAAAACATGATCATTGTCACACGTTATAAAATATAAAGTGGTTATGACTATAATAATTATGTAACCCATACGAGGTAAAATAAAAATGTATTCGGTTTATTGCTATGGTAACGGAGGTAAAGTATACAAAATGATGCGACATTCCACATATTGACCTTGAACGCTATATAAGCATACACACTTGTAACGCAAACTCAATTGTAACGCAAACACACTTATGACGTCCTCGCTTGCTTCCGTTGTTTATGGGGTTGCTTGAAAGAAATTCCTAGAGTATGGTGATCTCATATTACCACTGAGGTTTCATCAGTGACCATGATTTGTGCACATTTTTTGAGCCAATTACAAAACATCCTAGGTCAGACTACAACCATATTTCCAAATCTTGTCCCTTGCTACGTTTTAAACATTCAGAAATCAAATCTCAGTTGAAAGGGAAAATATTTAAAGATGTTAAGCAAATCCAAGAGAATGCAACATGGCGGATCGTCGCTATCCCCAGAAATGTTTTCCAGAACTCCTTCTAGCATTGGAAACGACACTGTATAATGTATGTTGCTGAAGAATGTAACGACTTTGAAAAAGAAAAGAATCCAAATTGATATTTGTTGTATATTTCATTTTATAGCACCAGACGCTATATTTTTGATCTGACATCGTGTTTGGAATAACCGGATAAAAGAGATCATTCATGAAAAGAAAAGTTAAAACACGTAAAAATCCTCGGAGAATCAGCGAGATTATAACATGGGGTTATTGATGCATTGATTAGTTTTGTTACGGATGATCAACCGTTTCTTGGTTAGTTAACCTCAAAAATTATTATTAGATTGTAGGAGTTTTACGGCGATAATATAGATATTCTGATAAAAGTCCAACCAATACAGAATAGTTGAGAAAGAGGGCAAGTGGATTCACACCTTTCCTAGGTTATTTCGTGTAAGTGAATATAACGAACTCAACTGGAATTGGAACTTCGAGCCGTTATCCACCAACATATTCAAGCATACTTCACCTGGTATTCCAAAGCGTCCACCGATCAACGTACTGATCAGGATCAGCAGGTTCAGTGATGGTAGGACTACCGGTGTTTCAACGTGATATGGTCGTATGCCAAAAATATTATGTCATAACTTAGCACAGGTCAATATAAAGGAGAAAGAAGAATGCCATGAGAAATTCTAACTCAGTTGCTGACAGTTTTACATCGTTACAGATTGAAAAGGTAAATTGTGTAATAAATTATATAACATTAACAAAGTAACAAGCGACATCATCTTATTATTCTTCAGAGTACACCGAAATGAAATAAGTGCAAATGAATGTTTGTATGCTTATATCCCATCAGGACATAGGCAATCATGACTCGACACAATTTATTATACTCTTATACACATAAGTGAATATGAAAATTATAAATAAGATTATAGGTAAGGTAGGCTAAACTCAGGGTATATAATTGTTAAATATGTAGATATGGTGCTAACAGAACATTTTGCCGACATATAATGGGGAAAGAATGGTTGGAAAATTTAAAACAAACGAAAATTTGGAAGACATGTGAGTGAATAAAATCAACGGGAAGTCAACTTGACAGTTTTTAATGGATGATGTAACAAACAAAACAAAACAAATTGTGCATATATTGTCCAGGTGGAGCAATGGATAGCGGTTTGCATTGAGGAATCGGAGGGATGAGTTCGAGTTGTAGTCGAATCCATTACATTCACTTACGTGCTAATATCCTCGGCAAAGGTGTGAATCCTCTTCTATACCCCAACCAGGTACGGATAAATAGCGGAATAGACCAGCTTCTAGAGCCGTGGGTGGTAACTGGTCTACCGCTGAATGAAATGGAAAATTACAGAGGGAAAGAAAAATCTGCCTCGTCAGTCATGTATCGGAAGTTACATGAACGCCTAAGTGTGTATCACGCATGGCACATAAATGACAGTCTAGTAAATATTCGACATTCTTTTGTGCGATTTCTTTTATAGTTATCCATTACATTTTCATTGAGGTTTTCAAAGATTGCATCTTAAGATATCTGTGGATGTCATGTCAGGTGTTATCTTGAATAATAATGCCCCCTGGAGTCAGATTTTGGTGTATTGTTTTTTTTTTTCTTTTTAGTTTGGATATTATATTAATATTCAAAACCTATCTGGAAACAAGGCTTACGACCACAGAGCTTTGAAACACCGATTCCCACACGATCATCAAAGTTAAGCAACGTCGAGATTGGTTAGTATCGAGATAGATGACAGTTTGGGAATACCAGATGCAGTAATCCTGGATGCGCAGTTGGTATAATTAATAAGTAATTGTTAATTGGTGAGCCAATTACATTTGTGTTCATTATACTCACCTACGCGCAAATAGCATTGGGAAATGTATGAATACAGGTCTCCTCTTCCCAGCTATGGATTAATCAGTAAGACTCGTATCACTAAAACCATTACTGTCTTTGTAATGTAAATAAATATAATTGCTTACAAAATATTAATGTTTCGGCATTTAATATGCAATAGTGGTTGATATACCGATATAGAATATTACACAAACAATTACTCACTCGGAAACAAGAAATATTATTCGCACCGAAGAATATGTTCAACCAAATATGAAAAAAAAAACATCTGGGTAGAAACAAATATATTTATATATGCATACAAACGGGTAAATATGTACCTGTTACAGTGCAATATCACTTAATGTGTCTACATTATTTACATAGCCTTTCAATACGGTACAAACTAAGGATATATTTTCAGTTACATATTCACTGACGCATAAAATAAAAACTAGCTGATTATCATTAAGTTTTGGTTGAAAAGATTCATGAAATGGCGTCGTTTATTTCTTTTAATGTTTAGTCTTCTTTTCATTTGCTGAAAACTTTTGGCGTGTTTCTTGCATTAATTGATCGAGCAGTTAAACAGATCGAACATAGCTCATTTGTAGCCCTCTGACACTTTGGAAAACTAATAAAAAGTGTAATGCAATTCAAAAAATAAAAATAAATTAACAGTCTCATAAAATGAGTTGCTGTAGTGATTTGGATAATTTATTATGTTTTTTTTTCGATTTTATATCTTGGCAACTTCCTTAGGAAATGGGCACTTTTTTAAAAGAAAACATGCTAATTCTTGACACTAGAAGAAAGTTTTGTAAAAAAAACGTAAAAATAATTCTATAAAACCTTACGCTTTTTGATTCACAAGAATTCTAACACAGATCTGCTGCTTAGATAAGCGTAACTAAATAACGCCAAGTGCCGTTTTAATCAGCAAGTTATAGCACTTTCTATATTTGATTTATTTGGACAGCAATCAAGTATTTTTTTTTATTAACAGGAAAAGATGCTGAAAACGTTTTTCCCCATAGTTTTTCTTAAGAGAAAGGGAAAACCTCAATGTAAATATCGATTTATTTTTTTAAAAATTATCACCTTGCAAATTAATGAGATGTTAGAGAGCTTGTGCTATGACTCATCTGATAAAATACCTCTGCGATGATTCGCACTATCGATACTAAGCTGAACTTATAAAATTGGAACAGATTTTACGAAGACCTTCACTATCAATACGTGCATTGCTATGTTGGTTTATTAAGCAGAGGCGTTGAACACGGACATACACGCACACACGTATAAAGACAAAGAGGATGAGGAAGCAAAAAGGATGCCATAAATGTGATCTTTCTTATCAATTCCATATTCATTATATCGCTTTTCGATCCATCTAACCCTCATATATTATGCTGTAGATTTGAATACATACATACATACATACATACATACACACACACACACACACACACACACACACATATATATATATATATATATATATATATATATATATATATATATATATATATATATATATATATATGTATGTATTTATGTATGTATGTATGTATATATGTATATGCACAAGTCAAATTACCCGCGCCTTACGACGTGTCATATATTTTTTTATGAAGATGATGATTGATTTTAAATCATTCATATAATGTGTGGAGATAAATGATGTATTTCAGTATTACTCAATGATCTTGCCAATGTTACCTCCATCTTCCGGCTTTCCGCCTCTATATTTTGGAAAAAAATTCATTCTCTTGTTCTCGTTTAAATTTTATTTTTATCAAAAGGAAAAAGAATCAATGGTGGCGTGCAAAAACACTTGATCATTTTTGGCTACAAGGATTTTCTAAGTATTACGTGGATATTAACATAAATATAAAACATTATATACATTTATAACAATATAAAGTTGTTCGAAATAAAACATTCAGAAAAATACGGGAAATTATTTCAACTACAAAGAATTGGAAACGTAGCGAAAGTTACGTGAAACTGAAAAATTGTATTTTTTTCAATTTACAAAAATCATGTATTGTTGAGAGGGTTTTCTCGGTGTAAAGTTGTTACGTTGGAAGGTAATTAGTAGGAGATTTATAGTGGTTTTGAGAGACAGCTGTGTAAAAAAATAGACTTTTGTGAAAATATAGTTTACCTAAAAGTAAAAGATGGTAAGTTTTAAAGCAGCTTTACGGGAAATATTGAAACAACAAGAGGAACAACGAATACATTACGAACAAAGATTTGAAAAATTCCAAGAATTGTTTGTAGAATGTCAGCAAGAATGTAAGTTTCTGGTGCTTTTTCACGAGACGCTATCGTAAATGCGATTGCTGAATTCAATTATATGCCAGTAGAAGAGGTAACGATTTCATCGTATTTACGTAGATACGAAGGCTTTTACAAAACGGACTGTTCAAATTGGTCCGACCACAAAAATGTCAGACTATTGCTAAAGGGACTAGGAACTATCGAACAAAAAAATGCCGTAACTTACATATTACCGAGAAAAACTTATGACCTATTGTTTAAAGTAACGGTTACTTTCGTTTCTGAAGTTTTCAGCCTAAAGACGCCGTCGTTCCATAAAAGATGGAAATGCATGAACTTAATAAAAAAGGAAGATGAAGTTTTCACAACGTTCGCTAGCGTACTGAACGATCAGTGTTAGGAGATCAAACTGGAAGAATTAAACACTGACAATTTTAAATACCTGATATTTGTTCAAGGTTTGGTGTCGACAAAAGATGCTGACATCAGGAGAATGGTTTTAAATAAATTTGAAACCGAACACAATCTGACTTTACAAATCCTAGCAGAAGATTCTCAGAGGTTTATAGATGTTCGACACGATGCCAAAATATGTGTTGTTTCGCACATTAAAAAAGTGCGTCAAGAAAATAAAGTGAAGAAGGAAAAATAAACATTACAACTAACAACTGTTATGCCAGTGTCGAACTACATTTTAATAATGACTGCCCATACAGAAATAAAGACGGATAAACAAAAAGACATAAGAAAACTGACTGTAAAGAGGCGAGTGGATAATTACGTTAAATTTACAGATGTGGATGAACCTGCCGGTCGAAATATAAGGAAATGTGTGCAGGTAAGAAATCCTTAACAAAAATATTAAATTACAATTGGATAACGGATGCGACTTAAATGTGTGTGTATACATATATATACATATGGAAAAACAACGTTAACGGTTACCAAGAGATTCGCTCGTAGTCTCACAGGAATTTACGGGGGAATTTTAACAAATGTGACGCTGAAAGGGAAAACGTTGAAATTAACAGTTTGTAATGAAAAAATACAAATAATCTTTTTGGAACGGACAGTATGTAACAGTTATGGAACTGTCCGATCAGTTCGTTTGTAAAGAAAGCATTTAACTACAAAAAAATGTTTAAATAGAAGAACTGAAAATTATATTCTCAGAGGTATTTTCTAGTGGGTTAGGCAGGTGCAATAAAATGAAAGATAATTCGAGCTTAAGGAAAATGTACAAGCGGTTTTCAAAAAGAAAAGGAATGTACCCTTTTCATCATTAAAACCGATCAATGACGAGCTTGAAAGATTCGAAAAAATGGGTGTTTTATCTAAAATTCACTACAGCGATTTGGCTTCACCAAGAGTATACATAAAGAAAAAGTCTATAGAGATACGTGTATGCGCGGATTTCTCTACGGGATTAAAAGATGCCTTCAAAAGTTATCATTTTCCACTTCTGGGAACGGAAATTTGAGCAAATTAGCGGAGATCGGATATTTTCGAAAATCGACCCAATCGATTGATTGTAGATTGAATTGGACGACAAATGTTCCAAAATACTTACGATAAATACACATCGAGGAATGTATACATCGTTTGGCTTTCGGATTAAATGTCGCTTCCGACATTTTTCATCAAGTAATGGATACGATGCTTAATGGGTTGAATTTGCAGTCGCTTATCTAGACGATATTTTGCTGAAAAGTGGAAACTCAATAGAACAAAAGGGGAAAAAAGTTTTCGAGGATTTCAGAAAGATTCAAGTGTATGATTTCAAGCTGGAATTTTCTGAATAAAATCAAATTTTTGGTACAAATAATCGACAAAAATTGCAGGAAACTAGATCCAGCAGGAGCCATTGCAATAGAAAACATGTCTGCACCTGAAAATGTCAGCTCACTACAAAGTGTCCGAGGCTAGGTAAATTATTACAACATATTTCTGACAAACAGGCATTATTTGCGAGGTTCGTTGAACGAACTATTAGGTCATCCCATAAGTTCTGACCGAATTTTAACTTTTTGTTAAAATGAACGAAATTTAAATAATATTTTATAATATCTAATGGAGCTGAACATTATTTTTATGTTTAGATGCATTTAAACTGATCAAATCTTATTTCAGAGAACAATAGAATTAAATTTTGTTTGATTAAAACCCTGCTAACATGGAAGTACACAAGAATCATTTGAGGCACATAATGTTTTATGAGTTCAGGAAAGGGAACCCAGCAGCCGAAGCGGCTAGAAACATTCACTCAGTTTATGGAGAGGAATGAGTGAATGAAAGAACTTGCAGAAGATGTTTTGCAAAATTCAGAGGTGGAGATTTCACCCTTGAAGATGAAGATCGAACCGGACGTCCAGTTGAGTTTGATGAAAAGCTTCTTGAAGCAGCCCCTGAAGAAAATCCTGCTTTATCCGTTGAGGAATTGGCAGTGGTTCTCAGTTCAAACCATAGAACTGTTCATCGTCATTTTCAACAACTTGGAAAAGTTCCTAAACTTTGAAAATAGGTGTCTCATGAATTGTCTGAAAACAACCTGAAATCCCGTGTTGACATCTGCTCTTCTCTCCATTCTCGCCGACTTTTTTGGATAGACTTGTGACTGGCGATGAAAAATGGATCTTTTATCAAAATGTTAAGCGTCATAGACAGTGGCTTGGTAAAGGGGAAGGACCCCAGCCACAGCCGAAAATGGAACTTCATGGGAAAAAGTTTCTTCTTTCTATCTGGTGGGATTGCCAAGGAATAATCTACTTTGAATTCTTACCAACAATCTTATGCAACAATTAATGCTCAAATATACTGTCAGCAATTAGAGCGTTAGAACCAAGCTTTGAGGGGAAAAACTGCTCTAATGAATCGAAAACGGGTGATGTTTCATCAGGCCAATGCGCGACCACAAACAGCAAGTATCATGTCACAAAAGATCGAAGAACGTGGTTGTGAGAAAATTCCGCATCCACCTTATTCTCCCGACCTTGCTCCTTCAGACTACGATTTGTTTCGTAGCTTACAGAATCATTTGGAAGAAACAGCTTTTGTAACACAGGAAGAGGATAAAACTGACATTTGTGAGTTCTTCGAATCAAATCCAAAATAATTTTATTGTAATTGAATTTGTAAGCTTGTTAATAGATGGAATGAAGTCATAGATAATCAGGGAAAATACATTGTTGATTGAATCTGTAATTAAATGTAACATTTGGTCACTTGTTTTCTTTATTAAAAATTCGGACAGAACTTATGGGATGACCTGATATTAAAAAAAAGTCTCTAAATGAAATTTGACGATGGAGTGCCAGGATGAATTTGAAAAGATTAAATGAAGGCTAACGTCGGGCATGTTTTTGACATATTGTGATCCTAAAAAAGAAATAATCGTAGAAAGCGACGCTTGTTCATACAAATCATAAGGCTGCATTGTGCATAAACTCGAAGACGGCTCGATTAAATCTATTCCGCACTCATCCGCTTCTTCCAGCTGAAAAGAATTATTCCGTGATGGACAAGGAGAATTTAGGGATTGCGTTTGCCCTTACAACATTTCATAGCTTTATGTACGGAAGAAGGTTTAACTTACAAACGGTTCACAGGCCTTTGCTAGATATTTATGTGTTCAAAAAAGGCCTACCGACTCATACAGCTAATAGGTTACAACGATGGCGAACCATCTTATTGAATTACGATTTCAGGATGGAATTCATTCCATCAAGTAAATTGAGTCACGCGGACGGATTGTCCAGACTTATCCCTAAAATGTTGAACGTTTGGAAGACACAGTCATTGATTCTCTACAAGTTAAAGTAAAGATAATACATGTTCCATGGAATACGGTGCGGGAAATATCTATAAGTTTGGAAAAAACAAAAAAAAAATAAAACGTTGGATGACAATTTTATTATGGAAATGAAGAAAAAATTAAAAGATAGGAGTAAAACAGATCCTAGGTATATTCTATTTGCGATAACGTTCTCATGCACATGTATAACGTTATCACTACAGAAACTAATCAAACCAAACAAAAGTAGGCATATAGATAAGAGAACGAAACTCCAGTGGATGTTGAACCTATGGAAGTTCTTTTCGGCGCATGTGATGTGTCCATTCCTCTGAAAGCTCCCGAGACAAAAAAGCAAAAAGCACAAAGTATGAGGAAAAGAAGGGATCGAAAAGGAAAATATATTGACTCCGTGCAGAGTAACTCTAAAAGGGTGGGTGTTAATATACCGTATCTCTGTACACTAATGGTTATGTTCAAATCCTCATAAATACGTTGTATATTATTGTAAGTGGCGGTAATATATTGTTTAACTAACCCATCACTAGTAGTCATTTACCAACTTCAGGCCGCTGGCAACTATCGTATATTGTTGATGTTATATAAATTAATATTTCATTTCCAGCCTCCGTTTTGGCTATTCCTCATTCAGTAACTCTTTCTATATTACAACAGCCTGTGCCTTGAAATCAAATCTATTCACTGTAAGACATGCGTAAATTGGTTCCCTTGCATTAATATGTGTTTTTAATTTTCATAATTTTCGTGTTTAGTAGCTTGGGTTCATTTAATATTTTCTCTCGTCTATCAGTTTACCTGTATAAATATTAGTTTGTATGTGTGCCGAGATGAATCTTATACCTTTCAGTAAAGATAGATTGAACTTCAAAAACCCAGCCATTGTAGTCCTAAAACCGGGCACAAACAAGTTTGTAATCCGAATAGCCTAACCAGTGGAACCAGGGACAACATAATAAATCTAAGTCGAACTTTCTAAAGAACATTCTATCCAGGTAACTAGCCACCTGGTTTGACGGCCACTTAAGTGTACACGTGTACAACGCCCACTCAGGGTGATCGACCCGGTATATATCGAAGAGACCAAACTCGTCGATCAGATCAACCAAACTACGATCGCACGATCTCCCGCTAGCTCCACGCCCTCTGTCTAACCTGGGATCCAAGATGTCATTCGACCCCACTGAAGACCCACAAAGCATAGTACCCCCACTTACAATAGTGTTCAACGTATTTATGAGGATTGGGCCATACCCATTACTATTCATAGGTATATAACACAGATATATGTAAAAAACGTGCTCATTAATAAACATTATAGATACATATTTAACGTAATTGTGTATATATATATATATATATATATATATATATATATATATATATATATATATATATATATATATATATATATATATAATATATATATATATATATATATATATATATATATATATATATGTCATGAAATCATAAATAATATAATCTCTGTCCCGATTACACCAATGCTAAAACTCATGTTTCTTGGCAATCTTTTGTGTATCAATTTATTCGTGATGAATTCGTACATAGCATTACTTCACAACTGATCAGTTAACTTAATTCTGACATTTATTTTATGACAAATTTTATTCGAATAACTAGAAAGATAATTCTATTTAAATACTTATAATATCAATAATTTTACGAATAAATTATTGATTTCTATAGAAAGATGTGAATACACTTAAGTTACCTGTTACCAATCCAAAAATTGTCTCGCAAGACAGAGTATTTTAGATTAGGCTTAATTTTATTTAAATGCTTTATGCTTTTACTTTATTTTTCCATAGGTTTCAATTTTTGATGTTATATAAATTAATATATCATGTCCAGCCTCCGTTTTGGGTATTCCTTATTCAGTAACACTTTCTATATTACAACAGCCTGTGCCTTGAAATCAAATCTATTCACTGTAAGACATACGTAAATTGGTTCCCTTACATTAATATGTGTTTTTAATTTTCATAATTTTCGTGTTCATTTAATATTTTCTCTCGTTTATCAGTTTACCTGTATAAATATTATTTTGTATGTGTGCCGAGATTAATCTTATACATTTCACAATTATAACTGTTTACTTTGGGTTTTTAATTCCTTCATTTTCAGTATATTGAGGTGGGCGGGTGTCGTTGACAAACACAAAAGAACATTGATTTATAAAATAGGCAGGCTAATCTAACGAATAAAAATTAAGTCACAATAAAATAATTGTTTCCCTAGTTGTATGGTATGTCATGATTTTATTTGTTCTTGCAAATTAAAACATGCATTCTTTAAAACAAATCAAGAAAAATCTAGCATATCTGGCAACTTGAAGTAAGAATCCTTTTAGAAAAGAGATAAAAGGTGAGGTGGTGTGCGGAATTCAATAGACGCTATTTCTCTTCTGTGATATAGATCGTCTCTAACGATATTATCTCATTCTTACACTTCGTGAGGAAAAGGTATAATAATATTTTATTTGGTACAAGTAACAAAAGTAATCATAAGTACACACAGATACATGTGTGTGTGTGTATTTTCTGTATTGAAAACTTCCACAATTTACTGCTTTCAAAGTATCTGCAACAACAGTATAAAAGAACAGGTTTTCTTACCCGATGCTTCAGTTTATTCTTGTGATACCAAGTTTCCTGCTCAGTGTTTTTTTTTCTAATTGTTGTAAATGAAGCATTCCATAGATATAAGTACTTCATATGACACATATATGTACGTTCCATATATAGGCGATTTTAACTGATGTAAATCAGTAACAGTCGCTTAAATATATAAATATTCTCGCAGGTAGTTTAACATCGCCCGAATAGACATATTTATACTGGTGAAAAATAATTGTTATTATGTAGCGATTTTAACATGTTTTTGTTTCAATATCCTAAAATGAATAGAATTATATATAGATATCAGTGAATGTATATAGTCATATATAGATCTCCCTCTCTCTCTCTGTCTGTCTGTCTGTCTGTCTGTCTGTCTCTTTCTATATATATATATATTTATATAAATGTGAACATGAAAGCCAACACTTAGAGGCGACAGGATGTTTCATGCTAGAAGCAATCAATCGTCTGGCCAGGAGACTGACGATTGCGTATAGCATGAAACAGACTGTCGCCTCTAAGTGTTGACTTCTATGATCACTTTTATATTTACACACGCTCTATCTCTGATATTGAGCACTTTATCCCAGAAATATAGCACACCTTAAGACTATATTTCTTCATATATATATATATATATATATATATATATATATATATATATATATATATATATAGATAGATAGATGATAGATAGATAGATATATTAGTTATATATTTTAATTCACCGCTTAATTTATTTTAGTCAGTATCGCTATTTGATTAGATTCTCTGTTTATATTTATTCAGTAAACAATACAATTATTTATTTTCTATCTAATGTGGCAAAGATGTCAAGACTCATTGGATCTAATGAAGGTTTCCCCAAAGGGTAAGCAGGTTCGAATCCGCATATTTTTCTACCAAGCATTTCCGAATATTCTGGTAGGTAGATAAATAAATATATATACTTTTTAATAAATAAATGAATAAAACAGAGAATCTACTGAAATATGGCTATCCAATAAAATAACGTTTAAGAAATAAACTAATATATGTCGAATAATAAATGTAAAATACATTCGTAACAGTTTCTGTCTATATTTCTGAGATGAGGTATAATGTACATTATTTACATTATCCGGAATATTATAGTCCGAATAATGTAAATAATGTAAATTCGTAACAATAATGATATATGTTCCATTTATACTTACATATATACATATATATATATATACACACACACACATATATATATATATATATATATATATATATATATATATATATATATATATATATATATATATATATATATATATATTAGCGCAGCCACTCGTTTTCTGAACACTATGATATATGACATTGTGCTAGCACAACCAACTTCAGCCACAGGGGTTCCGTCTACCCGATTTCATTCACATGTCTTTGGTCAAACCGTAGTATATATTTCTTGCACTTTACATAGAACCATGAATAAGTCATCTCCCGGTTTCGTGCTCACATAGCGAACGTAGTAACTACTTGGTCGAAGACTATATATATATATATATATATATATATATATATATATATATATACATATATATATATAAATATAAATTCAGAGTTTCTGTCTGTTTGTTATATAACTCCTCCAAGTCTTTTGGTGATATACCCCCATATCCATATATACTCTGAATCTACATTACCCATGGTACTTGATAAGTATATTTCCTTTTGATCCCTGGGGGTCACGGTGGTCAACACCTCACTGAATTTTGAATAAGGGAATAACTTCAATCCAACATAGAGTATGCCAGAAGATGGAGATCCCATCGGCAAGAACCAAATCACATAATATGGAAGTCAAGTTGAATAAGAAATCAATGATCAGTGGGTAGTGCTTTACAATACATATTTGTTGCAACAATTAACCTGTCATATCAATGTTGAAACCTTTTCATCAATCAATTCAAACAATTCTAACATGAAATCCTTGTAGATAAAAATGCTTTGTAGATTTAGTAATCTCTTGATCTTCCTTCGCTAGTGTAGCATTGGTGAATTTTCCTGGAGATTTCCTGATATAGTCGTTTGTAGAATATCTTATTTCTGAAAGTTTACGTGAGATCTGTTCTGTCGAAAATTTGTTCACTATACGTTGTACTGCTGAACATATAGTTGAGGTCAGGCCAATCCTCGTGTCCAAAATATTGTAACCGAGAAAGTGTTACCGAATTAGGAATAACCAAAACAGAGGTTGGAAAAGAAATGGTAATTTTTATAACATCAATAAAATACTATACTCGCCAGCTACGTGAAGTAGGTAAACCACTGCTACTGGTGAACTACTTAGACAGTATATTCAGTTTTATTGCAAATAAATACAATTGTGGCACGAGGCCGAAACGGAGGAAAATGCTGTAGCTGGTCTTCAGTAATATCTTATACCTAGCTAATCCGATTCACGACCCAATCGCTCATTACTATTAGCACATTTAACACAAAGCACATCCGTCACTAAACAATTGTCCGTATACCATAATGCGGCATACCCTCAGGCTACCTACAAAACGCACCCCATGATCATAAAAAATTATGGATGATTTAAAATGAGAGGGGAGGGGATGAAACCCAAAACAAACTAAATACTACAACAAAACAAACAAAGATATCTGATCCTACTAGGTCCCGTCTAATCCTCAAAAAAGAGAGGCAGCTGTATTCTTCTAGACCAAATCAAGAGGCTCTCTCTTTAAGAGTTAGTGAAAGGAGAAAATACATACGGACAACGGGAGTAGAGAAAACTGACCCAGTCGTGATGAAATGAGTGGGAGGGGGGTAAAAAAAACTGGGCTGGATGGTTTCTCAACTTGGGTCATAACAAAAATGCATCCGGAAAGAGCCCGGGAACAACACTTACTTACATTATCTAGGTACACAAATCTTGCTTATCCTAACCAGAGGAGGGTTCCACAGGAAACAAATCCGATGTGAATTAGGTAGACCTAATAAAGAAAATTAAGGCTAGCTTCATAAACACGAACCGAGCTCACCTCAGTCAACTACCTTTCGCTAATATCTGTCGAAACCAACCGTTCTCATGAGTTCTAAGCTTCAACATAAGTTGATGCTCAAAGAAACCGATCAGATCCTGATGAAAAAGACGGTTGTCTTGCATGACTTCAACCTGTCGCATCTTCCAAATCCCCATTCGGGCCGTGATCACCATCGACAGAAAAAAAAACATTCGTACCAGCCCAGAATACGGAGGCGACACATTATCACACGCGTATGCACGATCAATGAGTTCGGCCTTTTTGAGAGCGATACGAGCCGTCAACTTGACGACATGGTCCCATAGGCAGCGGACGAGAGGACAATGGTAGAAGGCGTGCGAATCCTTATCCTCTAATCCAAGCTCACTTCGTTCACCGACTGGCAAATCCGCCAAGCACCGTAGGAACGCCTTGTCACTGAGAAATGGCCTATTCTGAACAAGTTGCCATGTAAGCGAAAACTCAGGGTTCCTTAGATAATCCGCCGCTAGTGCCCAAATCCAAAAGGAGCGAAACTCCTCCTCCAACAAGCCGAGCCATTCAGGTAGAGAATCTTACGCGGCCCCCTCCACTAGTTGCCGATAGAAGACTCTTCTAGGCCTTGAAAGATCACTGGACCGAGAAATGATCGGCTAGGTTGATCGACACTCGCGAAGGAAATCCGAATGATCCAGGGTTTTCTGGAGATGGGAGGAATGATAATAAGGAAAGAGAAGGCGTCTCTTACGATCCCCGCCATAATCGAATCGCCTCTCAATGCGCGGTGTAGGAAAGTCTTGAGACACGCCAAGTGTGGCATTCCCAGCTACCCCCTCCATGACACTGTCGTTGCACAAAGACTTCGGAGAATGCGGATAGGACCGACCGCACAAGATCGACTTCCTTAAAGGCATCTAACCGGAAGTTAATCTTGGCCCCTGTCACATTTTCGTACCGTTCAAGCTCCTTCACTACCACCTCAATGTCGCTGCGGGACGACACGAATGTAGATACGTCATCGGTGTACGCGGAAAACTGGATGGACAGCGAATCTACGTAGGGCCGGACTGTACGCCCTACTCCTTAGCCGGCATTGGAGAGGCTCTAACGCCAAAGATTAAATTAGGACCTGTAGTGGACAACCCTGACGGACTGACCGAGACAGGGCAAAAGCATCCGACAGCTTTCGCTTCATCTATACCACAACGCTGGGGAAGGGATACAGGAGGCGAATCCAGCGGCAGAAATCGGTTCGAATCCGGCGGTCTGAAGGACAGCAGCCAGTTAGCGATGGTAAATCTTATCAAATAGCTTGGATTGATCTAAATTGGTCACACTGCCTCATCATCGTTTTTACATCCTCTATGATCGTGCGGATTAGAAGCAATTTGTTCTGAATTGTTTGGCGATTCATAGTGCACGTTTGCACAAATCCCAACAGAATCTTGGCAGCTGACTGCAAACGCTCCTGCAGGATCTTGGTCCAAATCTTTAACTCTGTGTTTAGTAGAGTTATGGGCCTATATTCACCTAAATCCTGCCCACCACTCTTGCCCCTTTTCAACAGCGTGATCACACCGCTGCTGAAGCTTTCGAGGATGGACCCCTGGCGGAACCAGATTTTGAACACGACAGTTAAAATTGGGACAAACGTGTGTGACAGCGTCAAGTACAATTCATAAAGGAAACCATCCAGAACCGGCGACTTGCCTCTGCAGAACTTCTTCACTGTCGCGTAAACCTCGTACTCACTAATCTCTCCCATCCAGCTAGCCGCTTCTGTCGGCGAAAGCCGAGGAAAGTCAGTCGAATAGCTACGAAACTCATCGTCGCTCATTGGTAAGCCGGCTCTCGAAATGACGCCTAAACGTCTCACACCTGTCTTCAGTCGACCTTATAGTACGCCCCTCCGGTGTTTCGACCTCAAGAATGTAGGGACTGGAACCTCGACGAATGTTTTCCTTCCGTAATTCTACCCCCATATTCAAAATTTCGGAAGACACCTTGTGTAACATATCTAATTACCTGACATATGTAGCGTTTGCTAGTCAAATGCTCAAGGGACTGGATAGGTATAGCTATCCTTAGGGGATCCCCCAAGCCTCCGCTCGAGAAAGATTATCTTTAAGGGAGTTCACATTGTTAGCCTTATCAAGTCTCTTAACCCTCTCCCATCACCTCTTCCGGATAACCACCCCACTAGTTCCCGCTACACTACGCTAATTCCTGAAAGCCACACCTGTCCAGTAAAGATAGATTGAACTTCAAAAACCCAGCCATTGTAGTCCTAAAACCGGGCACAAACAGGTTTGTAATCCGATTAGCCTAACCAGTGGAACGAGGGACAACTTAATCAATATAACAACTGATCAGTTAATGAATAAATTCTGACATTAAGTTTATAACAAATGTTATTCGAATAATTAGAAAAACATTTTTCATTTAAATACTTATAATATCAATAATTTTACCAACAAATTATTGATTTCTATAGAACGATGTGAAGACACTTAAACAAGTTACCTGATAACAATCCAAAAATTGTCTCGCACGACAGAGTATTGTAGATTAGTCTTATTTTTATTTAAATGCTTCATGCCTTTACTTTATTTTTCCATAGGTTTCAATTTTTCTTAGAAATTGATATGGGGGGTACGAAACTATGTTGGTAATAATACGTTTATTTTCCCACATGTTAAGCACGATAGGTCTAAGTAATATCAAATGGAAGCTTCATGTGAAGACCTTTGTATTAATCCAGAACGAAAGAAATACGTCGTGTATTTAAGAGAGACGTACTTCTCGAAACAAAGCAAACCCCACCCACCAAAAATATATAGAAACACTGCGTTGTTGACAACAGTTACTTTTTCGTTCAATTCCAGTACATTTTATTTACAACACCGTCCGACCTCAGCCCTCTCGCCTGGTCCTGCAAGGAAATTGCATCTGCGATTGGAGCTAAGGCCTTAATTCAAGATGAAAAAAAACGGAGTAAAGCTGATTTAAAATTGACCCACTGTTCGGATCGTTGCTTTCTCTAATTACTTTTCTCATGAAAGAATTCGTTGTCACCAACTTAAATGGGATTTTATATATATATATATATATATATATATATACATATATATATATATATATATATATATATATATATATATATATATATATTAACAGTGGGAGATAATTGGAGACCAAAGACTACGAAAGTGAACACATGTCAATTTCCGGTGTGTCATGATACATATATATATATATATATATATATATATATATATATATATATATATATATATACAAGAAAAAAATATATATTACAATATAATCAATCATATATATACATACTAAAATCAATGTGTATAGACACATTAGATTCGTTTGCACTTGAGATGGTGTCCATATAACTACAATTCTTTTTAACAATTCAGATAGAGGTGATAATACGGCCGTCTACACCATTTAAAAGTTGATTAAACCAAATCAATCTATTCCCTAACAGAGATTACATTTGGCAATAGAACACACGCGCGCGAGAGAGAACACACACAGACACACATATATATATATATATATATATATACATATTTATATATGTATATATATATATATATATATACATATATATATGTATATATATATATATACATATATATATGTATATATATATATATATACATATATATATATATGTATATATATATATATATATATATATATACATATATATATACATATATATATATATATATATATATATATATATATATATATATATATATATATATATATATATATATATATATCATAGATATATATATATGAGCACGTGATTACAAAATTTCGCTCAGGGACGCTATTCTAAGTTAGAGAATATTGGACTTTTTTGGGACGGAAGTTTTTCAACATTTCAGGAATGTATGAAAAGAAGCCAGTTATTCCTAATTCAGGATATGTTGTTCTGAGTGCAGAATCCGACTGCATTCCTAAAACATTCTCATATTATCTGTGGCAAATTTTCTAACTATATCTAAGAAGATTTTTCATTCCGCTCTTGGAACGATTGATTCGGAGAGAGTCTGTGTTTTCTGTACTAAAATCATAAAGACTTTCACTTATACGAGATGCGTATGTGCTACCTCGACGTGGTGCAGTGGTTAGAAATATTTCCTTCCTAAGCCAATTAGAACTGAGTTGCTGAGTTGCTGATTCGATGCCACTAGGTGTTCATTATTTTCGTCCTTTTGACGCATCTAAATTACACTTATTATATCTCTATATAAGGCACACATATATACCTAAAGTTCGCTCTCCCTCCCTCCCTCTCTCTCTCTCTCTCTCTCTCTCTATATATATATATATATATATATATATATATATATATATATATGCTGATTATTTTTGTCATACAAATAATCATAAATAAACAAATAATTAAAACTATACAATAATCTTAGACTAAATGCCTTATTAAAATAATTAAACACGTACATTGAAATCAGAAGTAACTGATGAGTGTTTATCGAATAGAAACCGAAATAAAACAAAAAATTAAAAATAGATAATAAGTAAGATATATTCTCAATTTAAAGAAGGTCGTCAGTGGTCATTTAAGATATATAAACATTTTTCTTCACATCAATTTTCTTCATTGTATACGTGGGCATATATACATCCTACATACATGCGCATTTTATAGATTTCGGAGAAAAATCTAGCATTTTCTTCGCAAAGTATCCAAATATTTCAACTTCTGGTAGAATTGAGTTAGTCATAAAGAAAATAACTGATGATAATTTTAAATATGCTTCATGGACTTTAATATTATCATATAGGAATAAAGGTTCGGTGCTGACAATTGAGTTTGAAAATAGATCGCGAGTGAGCATACAGAGGCGATCCCATTATTGAATTAAGCGTGACAATATATATATATATATATATATATATATATATATATATATATATATATATATATATATATATATATGGGAATATCGTGGTACTAATGATCGTTATTCCTGATCTATCCTCTATTACTCTTCGGATCGCTATTTCTAGTCTATCCTCAATTGCTATACATATCGCTATTCTACACCTTATTCATTATACTATTTCTCTATTCGGGTCACTATGCGGATTACTTGTCGAGCGAGTATTATTGAGCAAGTACAATTAGTGCGAGATTATTCGATGACGGGTGACACCAATATTGTTCAACGGCGTACTATAGTTGTATCAGCGATTACAAAGTCTCTACTAAAACGAGCGTTACAAAAGTGACAACGAGTATTCGTTGGCATTACAAAAGTGTCAACGAATGTGCATTGTCAGGTCGAATATGTTTGAGTTGAAGTACAAATCAATGTCCGATGTATTCAATATACTAACGAATTTACTGGTATTATAAATCCAAATTGTACATCGAGTCATTTCATCTATTGATTGATAACTCAAAATTGAATGTTTGTCTCACATAGATAAGTGTCGACCAGCATGCACATTGATTTTCTTAGAGTTTTTCAACGAATACCTGCATACTCTATCTTATGTTTCTCGGGAAGAAAATTATCGGCATTCAGTCCTTCGATCGAGAATTTGCATTTAATACTAAGAAATCTGAATTTTTTTACTTGACGAAAATAGATAGCCGCATGAGGTTTTCCATTTATGTGAATATGTTTTATTGCGAACGTATATGTTCTTGTGGCTGCTGCATTTCTTAAATGTAAGTAAAATTGATGAAGAATAAATTAAACTGAAAACATTTGTACACAGAGATCGTACATTAGCAAAGTAATAAGACAAATGATTTTAAACGCATACACATAAAATCGCGAATCCTACACACGCACACACACACACACACACACACATATTTATATATATATATATATATATATATATATATATATATATATATATATATATATATATATATATATATATATATATACATATATTAATTTTGAGGTATGCTATATTTAAGGGCAAAAGTATGCAATATCGTTTAGGGATAGAACGTGTGTAAATATAAAAGTGGAAACTGAGTTCGAAACAAAGTGAGTTCCAGGCTTTAAGATTATGAAACACTGTCGCTTATATATATATATATATATATATATATATATATATATATATATATATATATATATATATATATATATATATATATATATATATATATATATCTGTGTGTGTGTGTGTGTATATATATATATATATACATATACATATATATATATATATATATATATATATATATATATATATATATATATATATATATGTCATTCGCAGACGGTACTGTTTCGCTGTATCACAGCTCCTCAGTGCGACTAGACATCCGAATGCCTCAAGCCAGGATTGAAAGACAACTGATTTGGTGTCAGCCAGAGTTATCTTCACTCGGTAGAGTTACACAACTAAATCTAGCGTATTGTTTTTACAAATGTAAACAAATGCCAATCAGCCAAAGTGCTCCATTCATTTTACAGAAGAGCTTTGCATTATATATATATATATATATATATATATATATATATATATATATATATATATATATATATATATATATATATACTTTATTTTAGGATATTGCATCAAAAACATGTAAAAACGCTTCACATCTCGGATGATTCGATTCTGGCGCTGGTAAATAACTGATAATCGACAATTTATTGGGATTTAAAACAAGATACACCGTCTTTCCATGAGAATATTAAGAAAAAAAAGATTTAGAAACAAGTAAATAACATAAACCCTCTTCTCACGAGAAAAGGAAGAATAAAACAAGGATAAGAAATAAAAGGGGGGAGATGGCGACATGGTTTGTTTGGTTTTTATTCAGATCTACCATTCGGAATGATCTACGCTAAGTTTAAAGTAAGGCTTAAAATGAAAGTTAAGATGTAATCCTACGTATGGGGTCATGGCCCCCAGATTTAGAATCGTAGACGACATCCAGTTGTCATATAAGTTTCGGATTTAAAATGGCTACAATATTATACATTAGACGATGTCATTTCCTATGAAAGATGATAGGTCATTCAAGAAGAAACTCGATAAACTACATACCTGTGAGTTGAAACAGTCTCATTTTTTTAATTGTTAAATAAACCAGTCCTTTAAGAAAGACAATCAAAGTTTAAAAACACAAAATAATTAAAAAGAAAAACATGTACGAAAACTTATCTAAAATGTAAGATCTAAAAAAACTTTTAATTTTTAAACGTGTCACTGGTCATGTATTAAACATGTACCATGGCTTCAAGTTACAAATAAAGAAAATCTTAAAAATCTTAGAAATATCTTACTCTTCTCATATGTCTATTTGTAAAATGTTAATCTCATACTGATAAAAATATAAAGATCAAATACAACAGCAGACTTAGTAATGCGCATAACTTTGAACAGAATTGGTGAAATTTAAGTGTTAAAAAAAATCTTCCATAGAACTTCTATATTATAAACAGAACTATTTTAATGAAAAGAATATGCAGTATACACAATGTGTTGGAATAAGTTAAAGAAGAGATATTACATAGGTTACTCAGTCATTGACATTTAATAGACTTTCTATGATTTTCGAACCTTTGGGGTCTTCACAGCAACAAAATACACGTTTTCTGAACATTTACAAAATTATTCTAGACGTCGTAAATTACCATTCGCTTCCAAATAGCAAGCAGCAAACTTTAAGAAATAATTACAGACTAAAAAATTATTTGTGTTATTTTGATATTCTTATAATCGTCTAAATGAATAATCCTCTCAATTTTACTGATACACGTTTTTGAGATAGGTGTATATTTGTTAATGCCAGAGGATTTGTGTAAAAAAGAAATGCATTTTTATGGCGCTTTGGCTCAGCGGTTGAAACAACGAAAATTATTTTTTTAATTGTTGCGGATTCCTTTTTGGAATTCATGGAGAAAGTTTATTTACAGGCCAATGAGAAGACGTGATCGTCAAGCCCTTCTGAAAATTTGAATGGAGCCGATATGACGACGCATTATTCAATAAATTACTTGTATCTCGTTGATCAGAGGAATGACCCGCTGCAGACGAAAGCGATTAAGGATTATAGAATAACATTAGCACCCACGCTACAAAGACGGGGAACTAGTTCAGCCCAGGGGGTCATAACTCAAAATGGGGAATGAAAAAGCAAACAGATTCAAGGCAGATTCTACCCTGAGACAGAACACATCTTTCTGCGCCTCCTTGAGCATAGTTTAAACAAAACGAACATTCAAGTTAACTTTCCAACAAAGTAATACTAAATAAGCTCGAGACAAAAACCTGTGAAAACCAGAAACCCCTTCGTTCTGAGACGTCCTTATTAAATATACAGTTAAGCACTGAGGTGGGCCTTCTTTGTATTGTCTGCTTTGCTCAAGCTTTTTACTTCCTCAAATTTTTACCCTTTTTTTGTCCACTTTTAAAGATGTAAATTTTGTCATTGAATCCGTGTCTTATTCTAAAAATTTTAACAATTTTTTCCTTCTGTGTTATGGTAATTCTTTTGTGTAACGTCACGGAGGGAAATGTTTCCGCAACATTTTATTACTATCTTTTTGTGTTGAAAAATAAATGTTTTTCCTTATAAGATTTTAAGCAGTGGTTGTATTGTTTCATAATTTCACACCTATTGATGTGTCTTGTTATTTCTACTCATCTTTTCTGATGGGTACAAGAACTTGGACATGATTGGAATAACACTTTTATAAGGCAATACTAGATATTACGCCGAAATTATTCCGAAAGATTTCAAGTATTTAGATGCTGAAAAAATGCCATTGATGATTATTTCCAAATTTCGCCCTCTCATGATTTTGCAACGAAAGATCAAGGTGATACGCCAGAAAATTCTTCATCAGTTTGGGCAGCTGAGGTTTGCTGATTGTTAAAGCATCAAAATGCCAAATACATTTCATCAATAACCCTTTTTTCCTGCAGAGTCATAGAAAATAAACTCTCACTTTAAGGAATTCATAAAACCAAGAAAAAACATGCTATTATGTTTGAATGTAAATTGTTTCAAGCACCTGCAAGCCTCTCCATCATTCGAATGAAATTACTGACTTTTTAAAATATTTTTTATAACTAAAGTAATAAACTTTCTTGATATACGTTTCGCTGTTAAAAAATGATCAAATCAATATTTGCAAATATTTATTTGCTTGAAATGCACGTCACAGAGACATTTTCTTGTTTAGAGATAATTGCCCAGCAGTTGATTCTGAATAAATTATTGAATTTGATAACGAAATAAATAAAGAATTTTATGAAGTTCAGAAAAGAAATGGGACACATTCAAGTTTTTCAGGTGCACGAAATAAAATATGAAGTCATTGATATACAAAGATTATTAAAAGAAAAAATTGAAAAATGCTCTCCAAGAATAAGAAAATAAAACTTTATATTTATTTCCTAAAATCACGAATAAATCCTGGAATGTTCACAGTGAAAATCATAAACTTCATGACTCTCAGTGTAGTTTTATTTGAAAAGCGAAATCCTTATCAAAGACAAGATTTATATACAGTACTTGCATAATTCATGTTTTGTAAATTTATGCATACAGATTTTCATGAAGCTCTCTTGAATGTACTGGATAATAAAACAGAGAATACTCGTTCTACAGTAATTTCCATCAACTTATAGACAACTGATAAAGCGTCCTGAGTATGACGATAAACTACATCCGCGTCCAGGGTAAGACTATAAACTACGTTCAACAGCAAGTGCTCTGATCAGGAGGCTTTGAGGACCGTGGAACCACATTTCAATTGCTGATGTTCCCAGGTCCGCTCTGATCAGGGGTGGTAGCATCTGTTATAGGCCAAGATATGGACAAATATTTAACCTAGAAACTGAGGTAAAAGGCATTATAAAAGTGCAAAAATAGGTTTTAATACCTGAAATACTTTGTAAAAATTATTACCAGAAATAATTTTTTGAAGAAAAAAATATTACCTGCAATCTGTTTTCGAAAAAAATATTACCAGCATTACGTACCTTTTTGAAAAAAATAATATTAGCAGCTATAAGTTTTTGAAAAATAATATTACCAGCTATACATTTGG
Organism: Acanthosepion esculentum; assembly: GCA_964036315.1. Lineage (NCBI taxonomy): Eukaryota > Metazoa > Mollusca > Cephalopoda > Sepiida > Sepiidae > Acanthosepion > Acanthosepion esculentum. The sequence continues at coordinate 44,594,190 of OZ038475.1, forward strand.
AGGAAAAAATATGAACAGAAATAGATTTTTGACAAAACAAAAATATTACCAAAAAAAAAAAAAATTGTCGACATTAAAAGACCCATTGAGCTTGATATGCCGTAAAACAAACAAACCAAATCATCCAAACAAATAATATAGTTAATGTTGGTGAGCAAGTGTGAAGATCATCTTTGCAGCTAGCGGTGTATTAATATTTAAATTAAGTCTGACTTATAAGTTGTAGTGATATGGAACTAATTCAACAATAACAGTTGTAGGCTTGATACACAAAATGCTACCAACCATAGAGAACTTGTGTTCCATTTCATAAGAGTTAACAAACATGACCATATTAATTTGGTGTTAATTAAATTCATAGCACCTGTGTACAAAGACCACAATTTTCTACGTAATGTGGAAGGAGAATACTTCAATGAAATTCGTTCAGTAATGAATCAAAATTTGGTGTGATTAATGAAAAATAAAATCAATTATATTGAAATCAATCATTGAGTCATCAATATATATTTTTGACTTGCTTGAGTTTGTGAATTTCGGAAGCTTTGATTTATACTTATGTTTGCATATTTGTTAATATATCTCACATCACCCCCAAATTTATTGAAATTTCATTTTTACACACACACACACACATATATATATATGTACATATATATATATATATATATATATATATATATATATATATATATATATATATATATATATATATATATCATTTTCTTGAGCAAAAACTTTCAGAAAGGGAACTCACATGACAGGCCTTGAAAGTAAGATGTATTTTCCTTAGTCTCCTTTTAGAGTATGCTTTGTTTTGGAGGTGTCTTCTTAACAACAAAATTATCATTGGTTTAGATAAAATGTTTTGCGCATTTGCACTATTTGTGAATTGTTTTGAAATATTTTACCTCTTACAAGCCCGTATAATACGCTTAGTTCGATAATGGAAACATCTATTTAATTATTTTTTCTATTATAGAGAACATTTCAAATGCAAACGGGAGTTATTAATGTAAAAGATGAACATCTGAGTGAAAATTCCCAGTACATTCTTCCACTATGGACCATGTGCAAAACTGGAAATCACGACGCCATACATTATGTTGCTCACGCCTAAACCACAATCTTATTAAACACAAGGCTTTAGACATAATCAAAATTCCACCCACACGTTATATTATCAGGAATTTCAATTCCCTTCATTTCTCCTGTAAATGTTTTACTCTCTCTTATTCCATTCGGATGAAACGAACCTATTTGCATGCGATAAGAGAAGTGAATTCATATCTCGATTCCTACGAATCTTATCAATAGTTCGTTGTCTCACTCGCTTCATCTGCAAGACTAACAATCAAATGATAATGACTTTTATGGTGTTGGGAGGTTTTGCAAATAAACATGTGGTATTTGAAATGAAATGACGAAAACGGAATTCTATTTGGTAGTCAAACATTGACATATGACTTTGAGTAGAGAAGCAAATCCAACAACGCTTTTCAGAGAACAACAAAGAAAATGATTAGCGATGATTGAAGCCATTATGTTTCTCCTGTTGCGAATGGAGATAAATGACTTTACTTGCGTGTACAGAGCAAAAAGTACGTTAGCCCCGACAGCTGTCATAATAAACATTATTGAAACTCTCGGTCATAACTAAGGCAAGTATTCTTTTTTTTACCTAACACAGTTAAGAACGAAATACATTTTTGTCGTTTTAACGGTAACTTTTTTCCTACTTTCACATTCACTGGTCGATTTGTTATTTATGAAATATGTTACTTTTTTATTCTGACATTAAAACAAATGTAGAATTTCACAGGGTATCAAGTTGATGATACAGAATAGAAATCTATGTCAAAAGAAAGGAAGATAATTACGTAGAAATTATTTGTTCGTCGCTCAGTTTTTCAAGCAGATAGGAAAATAATACGAGCGACATCATAAAAACACTGGTCTTGATTCGATCTTTATTAATGGCAAAGAGTTTTCGAATAAATATAGTTTCAGGGAAGGAATTGAGCTAATATTTAAAAAAATATATAGTATCGGAAATAAAACTAATTTTCATAATACGTCTTGAATGTATAAAGACACTTTTTTGTAGACAGGCGTCATTTGTTGCTATACATTAAAAAATCACTATCTTTACTACACGTAAAGCAAATTTAGGTTATTAAGAGCTACTGTATTCCCAGATTTTCACTGAAAATCTGCAGATAATTGGAGTAGGTATGTTTGGCTTCCTCCGTTTCACACACATCTCTGGGCTTTTTAACAGAAAACGAAGATTTTCCGATGTTTTCTGTTTATATATGTGCTTCCAGTTCAATCTAAAGATTTCTCATTGAATTTCACTCCCAGTATCTCGTTTTGTTCTAGTGATATTAGCATGTTGGGATTAATTGATTATAAAAAATAAGATACCTGAAAAATACCGTCTTTGGCAATGTAAATAATTATATGGTTAACTCATCAATGTCTTTCATTAGGCGGTAATATTATTTTAATACCATGTGTTTCAGAACATTTGTGAATATGGATATCCCTAACACCTTCATTGTAGTCACTGCCAGTAAATATTGTCCCATTAAAACAACACTTATTATATCTTCTTCCGGTCATTCAGTCAAATTCGGTCAGTGTGTTACTCAGAGTTTCATCTTTCCTTTCTTGCTTCAAAATATTCCGCGACTTTTAGATACAACATGCATTGTATCCATACAATGTATACTAGACAATTCAGCTGTCGCTATCTTATTGTTCGAAGAAGATCCGTCTATGGTTCTATACTCCTTAACAATTCAAATTTACGTCTATAGGATTCTCAATATTCTTAGGCAGAAGCACATGCTTGGAGCATCAAGTCTGTTCTTTCTACACAATGAATCTGTCCGGTATTAACTGCTATATAGGAGACGAGATATTACATATCATTTCAGCACTCATTTTTCCTATCTCCCTAAGTTGTATGTAGTTTCTAAAAGGCATTTTTAGCTATTCCCATGCAAGTTCAGATTTCTGTGCAGCACTTTCTAAACAACACTCATTGAGCATATTCCTCTATTCTCTGGGGTCTGCAATGTATTGGTAAAATATGTCATATCTCTTTCTTTGAAAATAATAAAAAAGTAATTTCGCGTATGCACATTTTTTGGTTTTGATTTAGTCGACTGCTCATTAGAGACAGTTGGGCACCATTTGTGAGAAAGAGAGCAGCCATAACGGTATTCAATACGCCAGAAATTTGGAAACGGCATGCTATACTTACTGGCATTTGCACCGGAAGCTCAAATACGAACATGTAAGAGTGTTTGCGTGTCAATCTCAGGATATTGCAGATGATTCTGAAAGAGTTGCATGAGTCTAATTATGATTACGAAGGTGCGGAAGCTCGGAGACTTCACTCTGATCCTCCTGATGAGAATAGAAATCCTGAAATTGATAGTGGGGAGTCGCAGCTTCAACAAGGAGGCCTGCATCAAATGTCTGAGTGAAGAGGGTGGCTGCTGGAAGAAACCATATCTGGCAACACGACTATGTACCATGCAACATAACCAGGAGAACTTAAACAAAATAAAGTTAATCATGGCTGTCAGACAATTTCTGTGACCACACCACCCCTTACAACTGTAAAGTTAACTCCGCAGACTGCAACACACTTGATTATTATGTGTGAACTGAAATGGGCGAGTGACCAACAAAACTCCTTTTAACAACAAAGATGAAATGAAGGCAAGGCTTATGGAAGCATTCACCAATTTAAACATAGAGACAGTCCAGAAGAGTTGCAAGAGTTTCCGAAGTCATATGTAGGCCGTGGTTGAAGCCAATGGCGATATTTTAAAATAAATAAACGATTTATTATGTAAAGATACTTTTGTGTTATTTTGGTAAATATATGTGCTAAAATGAGATGTTAGTTTTATTTTCATTTTTGTGTAATTTAGAGGACAATTTATTCATCGCACCCTGAATATTCTGTTTTTTTGTTACTGATTACTTCATTTTTCTTTCCTTTGATAATCGAGGATTTATTCTAGATAACGTTCTGAGTTGGCAGTTAATATTATGTACCCCGATGATATATCATAATGGATTTTCTACTAAAAATCAGTGAAGTACATACAGGTGCTTAAAACCGTTAATATGCTTGAAATCTTGGAATATTTTAAATAAATCTTTCCTCTGATATATAATTAACCAATGCTAAAACAATTGGAGTGCTACACTGCTTAATCACTGAAGTGGATATAGACGCTTATAAATCGTATTATTCTATTACGTAAAGGTTTACACATTCGAGAAATTCATTTAAATGCTTCATTAAAATATGTTAAAGAAATTCCAAAAGGGAATCAAGAGTTTTGATGATAACTATTTATTGCAAACATTTTTATTAAGCGGAAAACAAAGTAATTATTAAGCTTGTACAAATATTACCGCTAACCATAATTTTACTTTAAATAGAGAAGGAATATTCTATGGAAAATATTTTTTGTAAAAACACAGTAAATTTTGTTCAAACATTACATTTAAGAAAAAGATAGCAATGGCAACTTTTGCACAAACAATATTAACATCCTCTTTTTATGGTTATATACAAAGACTTCAAGTATATCGTTCTTTTAGTTGTCTAGGAATGAAGTTGGAATGGAGTTGAAAAAAAACCGTAAATTGAAATTCGCCTTTCGTTCTCCTGAAGGAATATTCTAAAAGAAAAGAGATAATTGGATTCATGAAGGGCCACGTTTAAACAAATAATACATTGAACGAATTTTTCAGTACGCTGACGCTGACTTGTGAGTGAGAAAGTTACATTTTTACCATTGGTGCAAAAGGTGGGTGTTCTAGTTCACGTATATCAACCCGCAATAATATATCATTTGTATCCTTCGTATACAACGACATACTCAGCGAATTATTAAAAGATAATTCTTCCGATATGCTGTCAAACAATGCCTTCAAGAAAGTACTTATTGTAAAAATAGACTTAAGATACATTAATGATCTCGTTCGTATTATTGTAATGGAAATAACTCATCCTAAATTCTAAAGAAAGCAGTTAAAAAAAACGAATCGCTTTGTTAAAATATTTCTTCAATCTGTGAATATATTGTAAGATTGTTTGGAAATGTATTTCATAAAATTGATTTATTTAACGTTTGTTGCATCCGTTTTTAAAGCATGTTACATTTTGGTATTTATGCTATAATCAATTCTCGCTGAAAATGTCGACCTTAGTTGCAAGCTGAATATTATTAAGCATGTAACTTTTATTTAACTTTGGTGTTGCTCTGATTTGCGACAAAATATGTCGAAGGGAATCGAAACAATAATGTGATAAAATGAGTTATCTGTAGTATTTTGGAACGTTCTGATATTGAAAAGCGAAATCATCAGCTTTCTTGAATTTTCTTGCTGAAAGATATGGCGGAAATTGTCGTCTGCGTTTCTTCTTTTGTGCCTGGCAATTAGTCTTACGCATCACGTGGGACAATTTTATCGTCTTCGAAAGAGTTCCGAAATCGATAAGAGATCAAATGTCGAATTATCCATCACACATTTCCCTTTGTTGATAGAGTCGCCGGGTCGCAGTAAGTAACAAATCATGTCCGTTCGATTCCTCCTAACACTCTTTACCTTGCCTCTTAGCTACAGAATTTTGACTGAGCGCTGATCGTGTGAAATTTCCCCCATATAAGAATGGAAGGAGAAAGACAGAAATAGATTGAGATGTGGAAAAGACCGAGTGAAAGGGAAAGCCATCATGTGATGCAGAGAAGACGAGAGAATGACACTGAAAAAAAGAAGAAAGTCGATCTCCATGACAACCTCGTTTGATGAACGGCGAAAGAGAAAAAATGAATAAGACCACCGAGAAAAAATACTTTGATCATCAAATAAAAGATTCGGTGAAAAGGTTGGCTTTATATCATATGGCTTGGTTCAATAAACCTGATCCATAATCGTATTCAAACTTTCATACACGCATGCTAATTTCCATGAAGTTGAGCACACACACACACACACACACACACACACACACACACACACACACGTATATATATATATATATATATATATATATATATATATATATATATATATATATATATATATATATATATATATATGGGAACATTTTAAATATTTCACAATACGCAGAAAAGTGGTTATCAGGAGTGAAATTTTGAGTGAAACACAGACAAAATATATATTGATGAGTGAATCCGAGCGTACTTAAATCATGAAAAGTTAACTTTTATATTAACTATTTTACAACGTGTCTTCCAGTGCAGAATCTTACTGAAATATAAAAAAAACAGAGGCTGTGAAAGAGAAAGCGAAAACATTTTTATGACTAAGATATTCTTTCTATAATTTGATGATTTTTATTGAGTTAACACTTCTTTTAATCTGCATTGCTTGAACATGGAACTGAACTTTAAATTTTAAGTTTCATTTAAGATTTAAGATTTGGTTTCGAAACATGGTAAATTTCAGTGTCGCGATGAATGCATATAAATTAAATGATTTAAAATATAGTTTCTTCGCTGCACAGTAATAACCAAGAAACGAAGCTAAATACTTAAAACTAAATTATATAATTAAATTATATGATTACATTGTTATATTTAATTATATAATTAAATTTAAAGTTTTTAGCTTCGGTTATTGTAACATGTTTATTACTCTGTAGCGAAAAAACGTATTTGAAATCAGTTAATTTATTATATATATATATATATATATATATATATATATATATATATATATATATATATATATATATATATAATATATATATATATATACACCATCGTTATGACGTTTGAAGCTATCAAATAGAGTTCTATTTGTCTATAGATTTCCCGCAAGTGAACACTTACGTATTATAGTATATTTTTTTTTTTATGATGATGAAATATATTATCAGTATGAAATCCCTTGCTGTTCGTACCAAAATATTCATTTTCTTTACTATATTTACAAGGCTTTGAACGTTCTACTCTCATCTCACCTTCAAGTGTCTGATTTTATACTCAATAACCTGCTTTGATTTCTTAGCGGACACTTTATCCAATCGAAGGTGCGGTAGTTTGTTCAATTATCACCTACCCATAAATACGTATCTTAGTGATTAATACATATTGGATTTGCTAGCTGCTGTGATTCCTGTACCTGTTATTGGTTATGATGAAAATTCACCTACATAGTTTCAGTGCAATTGTATACAAGAGATACAAATATGAACACGACCGATGAATGCTAGCTAATACATCGAATACTGCATGCAAATAATCGATCTCATCTGTACACTATTTACATTATTCGGACTATTGTCCTCATCTTTGTCGTCATATTTATCACAACGTTACGGCCGTTGTTCGCTCCGGTCTTCTTCAGGTGGTTGGAATGCCGAATTGGAACCTTTATTTCGCTCGCTGTGTTAGACTGTGCTAGTTCCAGCTTCCATGACTAATGGATGTCAGTTATCAGTTATCTCGTGTTAATTCTCTCGCCAATTTCTCCACCGGCTTAACCAGGTATTGACACATTGGGTCCTGTCACTGGATCTAACTAATGCCTTTATCCACTGTGCCATGTGTTCTTGAGGACACAGTGCGCAAATATGAGGACAGTAGTACAAATAATGTAAATAGTGTACATAATACCTGATCTCAGAAATATAGACACATACTAACTCAACTGATTGATTCATGGAATTATTTGCATGTTATCAATTAATTGTTGAAAACCTGTGGGTAAAACTTCCAAAACTTTGTGAGTATAACAATCAAGGCCATTTATCTGTATTGTTTGTTTCTTTGTATTCATGTCAGTCTATACAAGGCGGTAATGACACTGATTCGGAGGGGTTATGAAAGTGAAATTATAATACGGTGACTTTAGGAGAGAGAACCTGAAACCCAATCCTAAATAGGACACAATGAATAAATCTCGAGGAGGGTATGTGAACCGTCCGTTAAGCGAACCTCTACGACCTCATTTTTTTTTTTTAGAATAATTAATTTTTATCTTAAGGAAAGAGTTATTTTCTGGAACACATGGATAATTTTACGACGGTAAACAAAGATACTCTATTAAAACAATCATATTAATTTTCAAGAAGAAATATTTTCGTCTCTCTGTCTATATATATTGTTACACGATTTGATATATTCGAAGTTGATCATGACTTGTCGACCTATTTGTGAAACAGTTTTCATTTATTCCTTCTCTAAACAAGCATGCATCTCCATAATTTACCAAGAAGCTAGAGTATTAGCATTTAAAAAATGAGACGCGAGTTCGAATTCCACCATGATAGAGTTATCTAGGAATAACATAAATAAAATACAAATCTATTAATTAAATGAGGGGGAATATACGAACAATAGACAAATATAAATAGTTCTAGGTGAAGATAAAATAGAAAAAAAAACTTTACTTACATACTTCCTAAGAGACAGAGAGAATCAGCAAAATACTCTTTCTTTCCTCACAGAGACGGTTGAGGTAACTTAATGTAAACCGCTTCTAATAAATATAACTGTCGAGTGGATCGAGCTCAGCAGAAAACATTGAAAGAATTATTCCTGTATTCTGCAGCATGAGTTTGATTATACATCCTTCTGATCATGTGTTGGTTGAAATGGATCTCTAAAGAGATAATGCCTTCATACATTCCTTAGGATATGTAGAACTGAATACATTAGTGAAGAAGTGGATTATATTGAAAGCGCATTCAAATATCTAAAGAATACATAATATTTCATCTTAAACGCCAAAAAAAAAAAACGAGCTCACAAAATCCATAAAATATCACGCGATCAAAAACCTGCATCCAGGAACCCAAAAGAGACTTGCAAGTATGTGGGACATAATTTGCCAGCCTAATTAAGAAAGAACATAAACCTTTAAAGAAAAATATTATGAAAACATATTTACATCTTGATCTCTGACGAAACATTAATAAAGTGCAACATGTTAGATTGAGATCCGTTTTCTATTTGTTCTTTATCCTATCGCGCAGGCGGGCACACACACGCGCGCAAACACACACATTATATATATATATATATATATATATATATATATATATATATATATATATATATATATATATATATATATGGATGTTTACATAAAAATACAAATATTCCTTACATAAGTACGCAATGACAAAATTCAGTACGGGCAATCCAACAATGAAAGAAAGATAATTTTAATGTTTATTGAACTATTTAAAACGTGTAACAAGTATTTGAATGTTGATGATTTACTTGTCGTTTTCCGCTTAATCATGTTTCCACCAACTGATAAATAGCTCAATCAACACTGTTAGTATACCCTGAGCCGGTAACATAATATATATATATATATATATATATATATATATATATATATATATATATTTATATATATGACTCTAAATTAACCTGTGGTAACGTATAGTGATCTCGATTTAAAACGCCATCTATGACATTCATTTTTAGTCACTGCTTTTATAGATTAATTTCCAGCATTCAGATTGATTATAAGTCACATACGTAAAATATATAAGCATTAGTATAGTAATAGTTATACATGTGTTATCATAGACTTCGCATCTGATTAAACATACGGATTCATCCGACCCTACAGTATGTATATTCTTCTCAAAGAATTGGACTTTATCTGTTATATTTAGTTTAGTTGTTAAAACATGCAATGCCCTGAATAATCATGCTGTTAAAGTTCAGTGAGCATCAATCTGATTTTGGTTATTCGACTTTCTGCATGGCAGAAAAGGGTAAAATGTTTATATATGTTCCCCTGTTAAATAATAGCCACAGGCACCGTGTAATAATTAATATATGATCTAAGAAAGCGTTATCATTCCGATTTTGCGCTCCCATAGAGACATACTGACAAAAGCGGAAACATGCCTGAATGCTTACACTCAAACATTTGCTGAAGCTGGTTGAATCAATGCCGTTATTTCTTTGTTGCAGCAATTCCATAGCGGCTAAATGTAGATAGTCTCTCTCTCTCTCTCTCATTTTCAGATCTCTTACTCTTTCCGTTGCGTTTCCCTTTACTACTTTTTTGTCTTTCTTTTCTGTGCTCTCTCTCTCTCTCTCGCTCTCTTTCTCGCTCTCTCTCTCTCTTGATCACTCGTTATTCAACGTCGCTGTCATGAATACATTGTCATATCGTTGTTCCCTCTTCTCGTTTTATGGTTCAGTTGACAACATCAAACATTTTCGATCGGAATTTTCCCGAACTGAAATCGGCAGGCTTCCTGCACATTGGTTTAAACCACTCAACGTACTTTGGACGTTTTCACGCTGCTTACGCTTACTGACTAGGTCTGTGTATTTTGAAGACAATCATAATTCTCTCAGAAGAGCACGCAAGAAAAAAAAAGTCAATATCTACAACAAAATGAGGAGAGCAAATAATTACTAAGAGACTAAAGAAGATTTGAAAGAATAAATACTTATTTATGTTCGTTATTCATGATATCCAGGTTACCTAACAGACGTATACTACACTGGCAAATGGACAGAGTATATTTAATAATTGCCACAATTTAAAAAATAATTCAAAACCGTGTGTTGAACACTGAGTGTTGCCTCAAATTCCTTAAACTTTTAATTTTATATCAATAAGATTTTGTAATTACTCATATAAATCTAGTTTTAATTATAAAATTATGCCTTTGTAATTATATTTGTTTCTTCTACACAGACATTTGATAATACATTTGCCTTTTCTTTTTATTTGATACTTTTAGAATTTTATCTTAAAATGAATAAACTTATCTGATTTATTATTGATTAAACAAAATATGCGTTTCTCAAATAATGTTTTTACATATATTGAATTTTGTTGCCCTATCAGATACACTATGTAATTCGAAACTTTTAAACTAGCATGAATCTAACATTAGCATACACTCATCGTGAAAGACATTTTCGAGTAGAGTCAGTTATATTTTCATCAGAAGATAGAAAATTGTACTGTGACTCCCTCGACGGGTAATTTAATCAATGGACAACAAATTGGATGTATCATAATTTCCTTTTCACATATTTGTCTCGATAATCAGTATCTTGTAATGGGATATTTCATAATTATAACTTGCGTTGGGAAAGATGACAGAGAAAATGTATGGAAAGGGAAATTAAGTTGAAATTCACCATTATATTTTTCCTTAAAGTTAATTGTTACGACTTCCCAAATATAGTGGCATTAATATGATAATTAGTGGCAAATACGAATAAAGAATTGGAACCCTAATTCTGCTGGTATTTCACTTTAAATACAAATCTCCACGTACAAAAGTATTTTAACGTATCACAATAGTGGGAATAATTTCTTTGATTTTCAAATTGATTTGATTTGTAAGTAAATAGCAGAAATTCAGTTAGAAAAGAAAATTATTTACGTACTTAATGAATGACGACGAATTTTTTATTTTATTATGCGCTTCAAATTAATTAGCTAAAGGCATTATTGAATTATTGTTTAAATTTAGGATCTAAATATGAGAGAGAATACGCATGGGTGACAAAACTGTCGCATATTTTTACTGTATGCGCAGGCCGTTAGGTTAAGAATTCGCAAGTGTAACGGAATAAAATTTCAGGATTCTAAAGATTTTTATATATACTAATATGTTTTATAAGAAGATAGAGAATTTAATAATTTCTATTACAAAATAATAGGTTTACTGGAATGGGTTAAATATTACATGTGTCGATCAATAACATACATTTTCCTTCATAATAACGTTTCAGAATTGATCAATAAAAATAATAAATGATTATATCCTTTTTCAAACATTTTTATTTTTGCATTTTCAGATCAGCGCATATTTTATACATGTGATGAAGTTTTAATAAATTTTCTTACAGACTACGACGGCCATTTATATTTTACAAATAGAAATATATTTTGTGGGAAAAGATTATTCTCATGAGATATAAATTTCAATAAAAGGATCCAGATTGTATTGAATATTGTTAACACAATATGATCTTTCACCATTTAATTTTTAATTTTATTCCTTAATAAATGTGCGGGTAGGATATTTTACTGAAATCAGATAATTAACATAGTCTCATCTTTTAAATTTTGCGTTATATTCCCGTATAGATTCTATCACATAATTAATTACAACCCACAAATTTCTACGGTTTAAACACTAATCTAAACTTATATCGCTGTACAAATGTTCATATCAGAATTGTCACCTTTCTTTTTTTATATACTAAAGACACAGTGATTAATAATATTTTGTTACATTGGAGGATTTATTGTAATACATATTGTGGAATGACCTTTAAATAACTTCATAACATAACTGAAAGTTCGATAGATATGTATACTTTAAAAAGTGCAATATAATTTGAATTATGTTTTTCAGATTTATTTTAATATGAAATTATTTATAATTATTATAAACGCTATTTTACTGGGTGCATCTCTTTGAGTCGGTACCCTTTTTATTTACTTGACAACAATATAATGTCGGAGTAAACATTTCTTTTAAATATTACTATGTTAAAGAATGTATATAAATGCTGAATTATTAAGGAAATACATATTAAGACAAACAAAATAAATATAGGTCGATGTCTATAAGCTTTCTCAATTTATTTCTACCTACTTCGCTTTTGGAGATTTAAAAATCAATACAGGAGTCTTTAGATGAAGAACATAATACATTTATTAAGGAGTCTTCCTTCTTTCGTTTACCGTTTGCTTTATCTCTGCCCTGTTAGTATTTTCATTTTAATACTTCGTTTTTTTTTTATTTAACCTACTTGACAAATCAATTGTTATTACCGTTATGCAAAATCAGAAAATAAACCAAATACTGAAATTACGTTTATCGTGTGAGCAAAGTAAAAGTGGTACTTATATTGGTAGGGCTGTGTAAAAAAGCACTAATAAATATTAGGATTTATAATACTTGCAGAAAAAGAAAAATAATTTTAAAAGAGGAAAGAAATATAAATGGAATTAGCAAAAAATATTATTATTATTATTTTTTGCTTCGGTCATTGTATATTCCGGCCTTTATCAGGTGTTTGTCGATCCGGGAAATCTCCAAGGAAAATGACGTCCTGCATCAATGCATTAGTTCATTAATTTACTGACACAGTACTTGGCAATTCAATTCCTGCGGTAGATAGTATTGAATAAGAACTAGACGAGGCATCTCTAGACATGCTCAGCGGAACGAAATCAATCTTGAAATAAAGAGTTTAGTGCGAATTCTACAGAAAGTTACCTGAATTGAGAAGTAAATGTAAAAGGCCGTAAATTACAACGGCCTAAAGAGCCAATAACAAAATACGGGGATGTAACCCGAAAATAAATAATGTCTATCATGATAACTCCTAAACATAGGAATTCAGAGCGAGAACGTTATTAAACACAAAGGAAAACCCCAGTTGTTGAAATTAGCCTTAAATGAAAAACGAAGAAAAATAAGAATAAAAAGCAGAAATAAACATGTGAGTAAACTGTGCATAACCAAAATAAAAGACTGTGATAAAGGGCACATAAAGAAAATAGATATTTTGGGGAAATTTGACATGATGGGTAAATAAACATTGTCTGTAATTTTGATTAAATTCATAGATATTATCTGAGATAACTAAAATAATATTATGAAAATTCTCTTTATTCTATCGTCACATGTGCTGTAAATCTAATTAAAAAATAAATACATTTACCATTTCTAAACAAAGAACTCGTAGGGTCTGCGAATAGATAAGAGGGAGAAAGTAAATGAAAAAATACAATAAAAGAAAAGTTCAATGTCGTGAAATGACATAGTCAACGATATGAAAGAGACAGACTCTAAGGGAATTATTTTCGCATAAAATCTATTAAGTGAATATGAAATTCTATAAATCGGTCATCATCAAATGAAGAATGCTTCTCACCATAAACAATATAAGAAATGTTGCTTGTGCTTTCAAAACTGAAGCATTTTTATTCCCAAATATTCGCCGATAAATTATAAATTTGAAATGAAAAATACATCTAAAAATGTGAATATGTAAGAGGTTAGTGCTGAATATATTTTTACGATTTTCTTTCATTGGTGACTACTTGTTTACTAGGTGATTGTTCAGGCGCATGCGTAGAAGCGATGACACATTTGGTTTATCTACGCCAATTTTCTTTTCTCTTCCAAGTCGTGTTTATTGGCCCAGTGAGACAATTTATTGGCTGGACGCCAGTAGGTTGCAACGCTCTTTACACGAAGCAGTCGTATATTAACTATGGGCCAACACAAATAAAAAACATTTGTCTTTTGTGTAGATTTGTATTATTCTATGTTTGGTGATCTCCAGAGAAATGAATCTAACGTGTATATATTTGGTTTAAAAAAGATTTGAACCAAAGATGATGCCGTTCAGCCTCACTGAGTCGGTTGCAATCGGATCAAGGACTTAGAGAAACATGAACAAAAATAAATTATTGTTAGTGCTATTTAAGGCTGTAATTTTCATTACTGGAATGTTAAAATTATCTATCTGTCTGTCATCATCATGTAGTGTCGTCATTGGGCCCACTTTCACTAGGGAACCATATGATCTTACAATCCATTACTGAATGGAAATAAATCATTTCGTCTCGTTCGAGTCGACCTGGGTCATCTGAATCGTGTCTGCGTGTGATGAGACAACTAGCTTAAATTTATTCCTTTTCAAAACGATGAATGAACCAAAGAATTGGATTCATACCAAGAACAAAAGCTATCTTCGTCAATTGGTTTCTTTTGGCCGTCCAGCCAAATGAAAGACATTTCTGAAAATAGTGACGATTCAACAGAAAAATATTAACCTTTTGAAATGACTAAAACATTGTTGGACTGTCATCTTGTCAAGTGAGTCATTATTCGCCACTTTCACGAGCAGAGCACACGTAAGCGAGTTTAAATAGCCTAATCTAAGATATTGTTTGAGCCATAAGCTATGCACTACTATAAAAGTGTTTTTTCGCTAATGGAGGTGGGATCAATGTTGTTCAGCCATTCTGAATTATGTTCAAAGTATTAATTTTTGGAACAAAATCTTACTTTTTAAGGCATTTTATTAAAGAATAAATAGCATCACAAACGATAACGCTATGAAAAAGTTTCTATTTCCTTTGCTCATATGATGATGAACATGTTCCAATCATTCGCAATATATGAAATTAGAAGAAATCTTCTAGAAAATGACGCTGGCATTGCGTTTTGAATCAACGTTTTGCAATATCTTACAACAGTTATTTTTATACCGGATATTATTCGGGAAAATAAAGACAGAATTGTTAGTAATATCATGTTTAGTAAATGTTATTTTGCATCAGAAATTATATAGGAAATATGTATATTTCGAAAATAGGTTCTTGCTTGAACACAAATATGATTATTCATATTTCCTACATATTCGGAACACTCAATTCCTATATTAGATGTATAAAATTCTCACATATTTTCCTACGTTTATTCATTCTTTTGATGATAACAATTTCATACGTATGCTG
The DNA here is from genome assembly GCA_964036315.1 of Acanthosepion esculentum. NCBI lineage: Eukaryota > Metazoa > Mollusca > Cephalopoda > Sepiida > Sepiidae > Acanthosepion > Acanthosepion esculentum. The sequence continues at coordinate 44,609,736 of OZ038475.1, forward strand.
CCATGTAACATTTTGAAGGAAACAGTGGGTAAAATGTTCGTAAGATTGATCGACAAAATTAAGTTTTTTTCGTTATTTGTGCCTGTTCAAAATACGAATTCGGTAATGTACAGGATTAAATATTCCTGAAGATTAACAGATTATGTGAGAATTATTTTACGTATTATAGCTTAAATTTAAGATTAATTTCTGATTTCGGTTTTCTGATGGGAATGGAATCAAGAACATTTAAAACTGCATTGTTTTTCCAGGGAATCTACTTCTCTGGAGTGATTCAAATATAGCAATAGGCATTTCAACCACTAGTGAAATATAAAAACACTAGACTGGCTGAATATTTCCACATTTATATTAGATAAAGAATTCAGTTGCACTCTACATTCTGTCTTCGTTAGAAATGTACATTCCATGTTTATAATTTAGGGTATTATCACTTAAATAATTCCCAAAACACGAATCTAGATTAAGATTTGAAAATGTATTTCATGAATCGAAACAGCAATTAAGATGGAATGGAAAGGATTAAGATTAGTGATTAATGCAAATCTATTCTACCATGAACACACTTCACGCTTTATGTTCTTGATGATTATTATTTAAACCGGTGTATACAATTTGAATGATAATGACGAAGTTTATTGAGTAGTTCCAAATATTTCAACATTATCGCTTTTCATGCTCTATTATTCTGGGAGATTATCATTCACAACAGTTTTTATAATTTGAAAGATAATTACTAAACATAGTGATTAGTATAAAATTATTTCTTTTCACACTCTAATATTCCTGATGATTATTGTTTATATAGTTAGAATGATAATAATTATCTTATTTTCGCCCATTATTCAAATAAGTTTATATAATTGGGATGGTAATGACGGAATGTAATGATTAGTGTTAACTTATGGAGTTATACGCTGTTATATTCCCGATGATTATTAAACATACCAGTGTATATAATTTGGCTGATAATGACTAAATATAGCGATTAGTATAATAATATCTCTTATTCCCGGTGATTATTATTCACATCTGTTTATATAATTTGAATGATAATCACTAAGTTTACTGAGTAATGCAAAATGAAAAAAAAATGCATCATTATCTCTTTTCATGCTCTATTATTCCGGATTGTCATTATTCATATATGTCTAAAGAATTTGAATGATAATGACTAAATACAATGATTAGCGTATAATTATCTAATTTTACAATATATTATCCTTGATGACTATTAACACCACTTTATATAATTTAAATGATAATGACTAACTTTACAGATTAGTGTAAAATGATCTCTTTCACGCTATATTATACACGATGAATAATATTTCATACCAGTGTATATAATTTGGATAATAATGACTAAATATCGCGATTGTATCATTATTTAGTTTCATATTCTGTGATTCCGGTGATTATTATTCACAATAGTTTATTTAATTAGAATGATAATTACTACTTACTGCACAGTGAAAAACTATTTCATCATTATCTCTTTTCACGCTATATAATACATGATGATTATTTGTCAAGCTAGTGTATGTGATGAGAAAATAAATTACTTTTTACGCGGATATAGTGACCACACAAAAATGATTTCCATCACATCCTTGTTACATACAATATTGTCGACACTCTCAGAAAATTACAATTTAAAATATGCATTGGGTTTATAATTATAAATAAATATTTCTAAATAAAACTAGTAAAATATACGTAAATACACCTTACATTTTGTGCTCTACACCAAGAAAATACCACAGAAATATAACGCTTGTATACTTTTAATACGTATCCAGGAAAAGAAGTCTATCCATAGCCTCTTGACGCATCTATGTGACTAATTACTAGTGACTCAGAAATTTCGAAGTAAAGAAAAAAAAATCAACACGTTTGCATTGTTTTCTATAATGACTGTGAATATAAGATTGTAATATATAAATAATGGTTTCTCTCCATTTGCTCACGCACACTTATCATAACATTGCTTTGTCTAGTGAAGAGAGAATCGGTATGGAGTTTTTCGGTTACTACAGTTAATAAACATGAGTGATATTTATTTGCCAAACTGCTTACAAGTGGGCGATCTTTCCTTGAAGGAGGCGTCACGTAGGCAAGAATAAAACGTCTCCAATTTTCTGAGTCTGTGAATTGACTCGATGAATGTGTCGCCGAGCTAATATTATTCTGCTAGGAAAACCTGTCATCAGTGGCCGATACTACAGATGAGAAAGATTTTTGTGAATATCTAGTGAAATATTTTGTTCATCTGTTTTGATAACGGGATACTAGATGCTCGTAGAGCAGAGTCTTTGAAAGCCAATCGTTTCTATTAAGGTTATATGACTTGGCCAACAAATCTCTGTTTATGCAGAAATGTGCCAATGTGAAATGCACTGGGACACTTGATATGAGCTAATATTCGGGTAAATCCGTTCCAGCAAACATTGAAGAATGTCACAGTTGCAGCGATGTTGGAAGCTTTTCAGGAAGCGTTGTTTTTGCTTTTGATGCTTTTTGAATCAATGAGGCAAGGGGTTACTAGGAAAGGAAGAATCCGAGAAACATATTACTAAAGAGAAAAGATTATAAATTATCTGGAATCAAAGAGACAGTTTTTGACGCTTAACATTGCATTTACATATTTTAAAATCAAAGGTGAATGGAAACCAAGAAAACCGAATAAATTTCTACATATGGCGGACTACCGGACTCCTGGTTGAACTCGGATGCAGTGATTTTGTAGGAAGATGTGTATGCAGTGCTCTAAGTCGGGCTTGTAGTCAGGGGAGTAAAAAAGAGAAAGACCATCAGTGCTCTATCAGAAGCAGCAGAAAAATCCTCAAAATGGCTATGGATTAAAATATCTGTTCCATGGAGCTCTACGACGTTGGTGAGCGTTGAGGTGCAGTTGGGAAAGAAGGAGGAAAGGAAGGAGGAAAGGAAGGAAACGGGAAATGTAGAGGGATGACCAAAGTCGCTGTTTGGGGGGAGGTATTTTTTAACCTTTTCAAAAACGCCCTCTTGATGTTCATATCTTTTTCTTATTCGGGAGGGGAGAGAGGAGTGTAAAAGTAAAGAAAGAAAAATGGTGGTGGTGGGAAAAGAAAGCAAGAAACGTTTCTGATCATAATATCTATGACCAACGAATGTGTTCCATAATTTTTCTTTTTTATTTAAAAAAAAAACTCTTCATAGGAAAGGAATCTTTTCTTGCCTGTTATGTCAAACTGTTCGTTGAGAATGTGGGTCTTTGTGTGTGGTGGACCTAAGATGGGAAAAAGACGAGCATACTGTCTATTCTTTTTTTTTATCGTCTTGGCTGAGGAGGAAGTTACGTAGTTCGTTAATGATGGGTCGCTTTTAATTTCAAGATCAGCAATGGCAGTTACTTATTGTGTCCATTTGTTGCGTGCTTAGCGGAGTTTTTCTTAGTTTTGCTTCGGAACCGACTGCCGGAATAGTACTGTTTCGGTACGGTTTCTTGGGCGGACAAGTATGGTGTTGCAACACCCGAAACTTGTCATGACCCTAATTCATAACATCACTGACGATGTGATCCTGTGCACTCGCTGGAGTATTTTCATGACAAGCGAGAGGTACCAGCGGAGAAACGGCTAGCAGAGGACTTAATGTTACATCTAGGAATTTCAACTTTGAAATGATAGAATCTAGTTGGCAATGTAGAAATGCACTTAAATTCGTTAAATCCAGGTTTTCAAAATGGGAAACTCAGTTGTGTTACGGCGATAGGAAAGTGACTGATGCTGGGATTCCCGGTCAACAAAGATAACATTGACGATTCTTGACAGTAATCTCTAGATACATAGAGGAAATATTAAACCAGATATGACAACAGTATTTGATACATGGACAAATGGTTGACCTATAAAGTTGTAAGTTAGAATTTGGCGAGAGGAAAAAAATCTAGAACGACAATGTGAACAAAGTCTTTACTAATAGGGAACCAAGCAATTGATTCAATGTAATCATTCCACTGCATCCCAATGATAAACGTTCCAATGAAATGGCGTAATGAGTCAACCTTCTGAAGACTATACTCAGTCATGCTGATGGAAGGCAAAAAGGTCTTTAAAGACGGTTAAAAGAGAGCAGTTTCGTGTTGATGGCTTTAAAATTAACTTGCATATTAACAGCCACGTTTTAAGATCAAATGCCAATAGTTTTAGCCAGATTTCTAGAAACCTATTCTTCACTAACGTTCGTTCAGTCATTCAAATCACCAGACGGGATACACGCTTGGGCGATCAAGTGTCTTTCGATTCAGGATTGACGAGGCAGAAGATTTTTCCCGTAGAAGGTTGTCATTTCTTTCCGCTGTAGACTGCTTGCCAATCAACGCTAAAAGGCCCCGTCGATCCTTCTATTCAATACATAACTCAGAAGGAAGAGATGGTTCATACCTTTCTGAAGGATATTTGTGCGTAATTAATATCACGAACAGATGTTCAGCGTTCTCCTAGATACCGAAGGTGCGTAGAGCATTTCTTGAGATGCAAGTTAGTGGGGATGGCAGCGTTGCTTTAGATTGACACATTTCATATAAAATAATACATCTAATATTATACTTGAGAGACACTCATCGTA
>OZ038475.1:44616846-44689346 GCA_964036315.1 Acanthosepion esculentum
ACGATCGTTTTATACCTCGTTTGGTTTGTTCAATATGTATGACCAAAGGCAGGCGCTTTTTACCACTTCTGTGAGCAGGCATCCTTTTTAATTTTTTTTTGTAGCTCAATCAGCAATCGCCTGCGTCTCGTCCATAATTCCTCCACCCATCTGCATCAGAGAAAAGCCATACAAATAAGTACATGAAGAGAAAGTATAAGTAAATCAAATAAAAATCGCCATGATAGAAATGAAAAGCAAAAAGAAAAATAAACATGATTACAAAAATTACGACAACTGGATGTCCAAATCAATGTGCATCCTTTGCCACAAAAGGGAAGACAAATTCATTTCTCTGTCTTTTGCAACACACCGGGACTCATTAACACCAACGCTAGAAGCCACTTTCGAATGAATAGGTAAGTAATGAAGCATCAATAGATAGATTACTTATCAAGTATTTCTAGTTTTACTGAAGGTTCTTTTTTTTCTGTTTTTTGATACTTTTCGAACATATTTCTTTCAGATTTTTTTCCCTATTTAATATTGTATTCCACTCTTTATATAATTGTGGATCATTTTTTCCCCGTCGAACCGTTTTTAATACTCCTTACTTCTGTCTTTATTTGAATATTTAAGAAAACCAATTTCATGCAATATATTCATATATTTATTTCTTTTATTCACTTCATTGTTAAGTTTTGTTCTTTGATTTCTCTGTTGTCTCTCTCTATGAGATCTTTATTTTGCTTCAAATGATATTGCTCTCCCAGCAAGACATTTCTTTTTTACTATTTTCATTAACTTTTTTCTTTTCATCAAGTTTTACTGTTACTCTTGTTGTTGTTGTTCTCCTTCTTTTTCTTCTTCTTCTTCTTCTTCTTAATATTATTATTATCATTATTATTATTATTATTATTATTATTATTATTATTATTATTATTATTATCTTCTTCTTCATCTTTTGTTTTCCTTCGTCTTTATATTCCTCGTTTTCGCCTTCCTATATTCCACCATTGTGTTTCTCCACCGTCAAACCCCAAAGAAGAAAATAATGCCAATAATGAGTTGCGTTCAGCACACACATACAAATTCTCATTATAAATTGTTTTGGAAATGGAGTCCTGTCGATTGGCGACTAATTTGCCATTGATTACAATGATCGCAATACAGGCTTCCATGAGTTTTTCTATATGCATTTTTTCGTCTCGCAAAAGAAAATGTTTTAAATGAATTACAAAACGTCAAGATCTATACATTTACACTTCCCCATCTCCTAAATGCAGTATTGTTATAGTTATACATACATATTAGAATGATACAAATATTATGGGTGTGCTTACTGCAATGCCGTGTATATTTATATTGAATGCTTTCTCTTTTTCATGTCTAACATATTCAGTTCACTCACCGCTTTACTATTTGTACTTGGCGATGTTGATGTATTTTTAAATCACAAGACTGAGCGATGAAGATGGGTATTTGTAACATCACATTGCAATTGATACTTTCTCTGTTTCAGAGAATCTATTTCAACTTTTTTTGAAAATCGAAATCTAGGTTTAAACTTCACTAGCAACTCGTAATAAACACAAATGTAATATTATAATGAGTGTTCACGAGTAATTATTTGACCAAAACCTGAATTATAATTATTACAGCGATTTTCAATGATTTCACTTATCTACTGTCGTTGTTAATAACCATATAGATTTTAAATATTTTTTATCCGTCTGATATATTTACTTCAAGGTCATGAATATCAGTTTGGCCTCATTGTTTAGTTCGGTTTGGTTTGTTTTATAACATATGAATCCATTGGGACTTTTAATGCCGAATTTTAATATTTGTCTAAATAAGAATCAATGTGTATATGATAAATTTATAGAGATAATTCTGTAAATTATGGATATTATTTATATCCGAGCTAATGCTCATCTATGCTGCCATTCTCATTATCATGAGTGTTCAGTTGTCTCTCTATCCTGTCCATTTTTAGGGTATTTCGGAAAAAAAGTATTTAATATACGGTGGTAGAGTACTTTCATTCCTCTATCCATACCTGGGGAATCTCTTCCTTTTTTTTAAAATTCAGGATAATGTTAATATTTGCTGTAGTCGTGTTTATAATCTCGCCTCCTCCAGGTATTTCTCGATCCGGGTAACATTAAGAGTATTTATAACTTCCATCATTATTTAATATACGTGGTAGAGTGCTTTCGTTAAGATATGCAAACATCGGGGATCTCTTCCTATTTTTTAAATTCGAGCCAATATCCATCTTTGTTGCACTTCTGTTTATTACGTTTTCTTCACTAAAATATCAAACACAATATTTATAAACCACACTCAATAAAGTGTTTACATCTTGAAACACACCAATAAAACTATAGAATACCCATCAGAAAATTTGTTTCATTAGTCACAATCATTTAGGTATATACAGCCAAAATATCGTGCAGACATTGTTTCTTAGTGTCAATTAAGAAGAAATAAATGATTTAAATGAAAATCAATGATTTAATTTTCTTAATGTTTGTACGAGAAATTGTATAAAACGCACGAAATCCGGCCCAAAACAGGATACAACCAGCTGTCACCAAGGTCCACGTCATGTCCCTGAAGATCTTCACGACCTCATTCAGGTCTACATGTTAAAAGCGACAATGCTGACGAACTTCAAAGAGACCGCTTCAGAATACAGCACTACAGTTCACCGCAAATTCTAACAATCTCTTGTATTCCATATTACTACTAAGCACGCATACACGTATTGGCTCTTTTACACAAAAATACATATAACAAGATAGCTTTGTTTCTCAAATACGTACACAAATACAATTTATATTCTGTTCCAAAACTAAAACAAAATGGCATTACTTTCTACTCTGTGGAGGTTGTGTTAATTGATTAAATTATATGGATCAAAAATTGTTCAGTAAATTAGGCTGCGGGATGAAAGTAACAATTTTCTCTCACATTAAAATTTCAGTATTCAATAAACATAGATTAAGAACAAACATGAGAGACGACAGGTTTTGTACAACAATGAATAAAATATTTATATAACCAAGAAGTACAAACAACTAGAGTAAAGAGGTAGTTTAAAAATTTCAAGCGTCCTTTTATATTTAGACTGAAAAGTTATCAAAGTTCTGGTATAAGTTGTTGAACTGTCCGTACAATAATTAGAAAGTGTGTTTGGGTATTATTGTAATTTAAGGAAAAATAAACAGTTCAAGTTTGTACTTAAAGTAGAGAAATATTGTTCACGACTTTTACGGAATTGTCGCTCTTTGATTTGTTTTCACTTGTCGTTCGAAGAGAATATTCTGTTATTGGAGTAAGTTGTTCTTAACAAGCTGTGTTTATGTTATTTGCAATAATTAACGTTGACCTTGAAATGTAGGACATGGATTCTTGAATCATGTTGAATGTGGAAAACTTGAGTTGATTGTTCGTGATAAAATATTGCTGTGTGAGTAAGTGTTATTTTCAGGCTGAAAATATGTTAAGGAACTTTAACGTAAAGCCTGGAACTTTGTGACGAGTTCAAAGGATTCCGATAGGCTCATTGTCGAAGATGCAAGAAGTTTCGTATTTATTGCTAACTTTGGCGGAATTAATTTTTTTGGTCAGGTCAAGAGCTAGGTCGATGTTATTCGAACAGAACTTAAATATTAAGTGACCGATTAGAAGTAGAGATATTCTAAAAATATATATTAAGCTGAATAAGTACTGTGATCCACTTTTTGCACAGAAATCGTATTTGATATCCGAGCAAGATATAAATATTAAGTTACCAATAATAATTTGAGGTTTTCTGAAAGTATTTATTAAGCTGAATAAGCTCTGTGATCCACTTTTTGTACAAAAATTGATATTGATGAAAAAAAGGTGGTAGCGGGATGTTACAACTCTATGACCAACTGCCCGTATTCTTGTTATATTAAATTAATGTTTATTTGTTGAAACTTCGTCGTCTTTTTTCTACTGGATTTTATTTTTCAATGGAAATCTTGTGATTATTCTAAACGGACGAATTAGCAGCATGCCCCGCAACAATAATTTATGTAATTTTATCGAATCCTGACACTCCGAATTCCGACATTCCACGAAAAACCGATTGGAAGGATTCCTACAGCATTTGCATGTCATCGAACTGAGAGCATTGTTTAATATACTGATTTAAGTGCTTTCATTTCGCTATGTATATCCCTAGAATATATTTTATATTACTGCTTGTTTTTAGAAATTTGTTTGCTTTAATATTACGCAGTTATTACTTATCTTTTTTCACCTGGGTACACTTTTTTATTACACTGTCTAGGGATGGATTTCACAATTTCTATATTACCATAATCAAGAATCAATAGAGACTGAAGCGTTGGTTCGTAATTATGGTAGCATATCAGTGTTAAACTTCGTAAAAAGTGAGGCTGACCTTGATATAACTGAGAAGAAGCCAGCGACAAACAATTCCAGTGGGAGAGAATATACTTGTAGTATAACATTTGGGGGGAAATTTAATATATTTTTATTATTATCATTTGAAAAATCTGATTTATGTTTGCATCAAAATCATCTCAAGTCAATGTTTAATCGAAAAAAGAGAAGATCCATTTAAGTGCTGCCATAGTTTTTTTCTCTAGATCCACCATTGAAAATAAGTCCGTGTACAGAATTTGTAACGTAAAATGTGAAAGTTACATATTGGAATGAAACATTTGTAGAGTCAGTAAGTATGTTACATTGACTTATGCCATCATTTTATTTTATTTTTCTATTTTTTCTGTTTTTGTAGTTTTAGACTGTGATGTTTTCACCTAACTTTCAATGTGAAATATGGATTTTTTTCTCACCATTGCTATTAATTATCAAATATTCTGACTTCATTCCTTATTTTTGTTGACCTGAGAATGACTCTTAATTCCGCGGTAGAGGTAGACAGATCTCACTTCATCCTGATACCACCAATAGAAAGTGAATGATTCCGGCCGCTCCACCGCCTCCTACCTCGTCCACTACATTATTCTATAAAGAGTTCAATGGTATGAGGTCGGGTGTAGTCTAAAAGCAGGGTGTCCCAGGCACGTGACGCGAGAAAACAAGCAAAGACAATACCTCTGTCTTCGGATAGAGACGGACCAGTTCTTTACCCGAGCCCGCTTTTGCAGGGGCTGGGTAAATTTTGACCCGTATCCCGGGTAGAAACGCTAGGGTTCCCCACAGTATACTTGACATTTTGTCGCATCTACTTCGCAGTGTGGCGGCCAGTACATACCAGTCGTGCCGGAGTGTGCCTTAAGACAAGACAAGAAATTTGTCTTCTGGTAGAGTGTGACAAGAACACCGTCTTTGGACGGAGGGTGACTTAGTCGGATTTCTGTCTTCGGATAGATATTTGCCTCAGAAAAACAGACAAGTTTGATGTCTGTCTTGCTACTGAAAGGACCTCTGTCTTCGGGCAAAGGGTGACTCAGATGGGGCTCTGTCTTTAGACAGAGAATGTCTAAGAAAACAGACCAGTATTGTACTCGAGGCTACTTCTTGTAGGACTAAGAAGATTCGGACCACTATCTCGGTGTGGAAACTCTCAGGTTACCCAGCAGAAACACGACCTTGTGTCGAATCTCGTCTGCAGTTGGGGGACCGGTAATTACCAGTCGTATTGGAGTCCGACATTTCGGTGCCAGGCTCGCGACGAATCTCGTCTGCAGTGGGAGGACCGGTAATTAACAGTCGTATTGGTGTCCGACATTTCGGTGCCAGGTTCGTGACAGACTTGTCGAACTCTCTACCCGAAGGTGGAGAAAAGCCCAATCGAGACTATGTCTACGGATAGAATATCGTCTGGGGAAGTAGACAAAGTTTTGAAGGGTCTACGTGGACTTTCTTGACAGAGCCTACGTGCTCAGAATTGGCCACATAAAAACTGACCTTGTGTCACATCCCTCCTGTGGGGAGGATTGGGTAAACAACAGTTTTATTGGAGTCAGTCTTCATACTAACTATACAGGGGTTATTGAAATAACCTAAACATTACGTATAGATAATACTTTAAGGAATTACGTTATACCATGTACGAGTGTTTGTTATAACCTTACATAAGGAAGTTATAATAGTTGACTACGAGGACCTTGAACACAAGCACGGTATAACAAGCACCATATTATGAATGGATTTATAATAATAGGTGACCAATTTTGGAAACAAATACCTGTGCAACTGGAGTTACAAGAATTTCAACCATGTTGGTACAAAACGAATTTTTGCAGAGATGGAGAATATTCTGCCTTCATTATTTGAAATTCAGCAACAACAGAAATAACATGAACAAAGCAGTTGCTACAGTTGCAAAAACAAGAAGAGTTGTTGGAAGTGGTTTAGATGAAAAATTCTTCAATTTCATTTAAGCCAGACGCGGCGTTAAACATTATATCATATTTCGTTTACAATCCTGATAACGGACTGACTTTTGCTGCATATTTTCACAGGCATGAAGAAATATTTGGTCAGGAATGCCATGGCTGTAAAGCTGATAAAAACCAGGTTGTTTTTAAGTAGAATAGAGACAATAGATTAAGAAAAGTACTGTCATTATATTTTGCCGCGAAAATCAGATGAAATAGGGTTTGAAGACACAGTACGCATTCCGACAAAACAATTGACAAGTGTTCTCTATTCCATGCTCGGTGGGAGTGCATGAATTTAACAAAAAAGAGGGATGAAAATTCTGTCACATATGTGTGTCCCCTCAACAGGCAATGTAAACAATTTAAGCTAACACAAATAAGTCTGGATATGTTCAAGGCATTAAGTTACGTGCAAGATTTAACAGCGGAAAAAAGCTGCCGAAGTTCGAACAAAACTTTTAGGAAAGATTCAACATTAAAATAACGTAACACTACAGCAAATAGTAGACGATTGCCAAACAATGATAAGTCCATGCAGGATTCTTAAGAACACTCCAGAATAAAGAATGTGCATTCATAAAACCTATGGAATGCATACGATAAAACCTTGTTTCAGATATGAAAAATTATATCTTGGGAAAAACTCTCCATGGAAAAATGCAGAGTGTTTTAACTGTGTTAAAAAATGACATATCAAATCACACTGTAGAATTATACCAAAAAAAGAAATTCGCTGGAAGAAATTAATACGCAATATTGTGAGGAAAAAAAAATGTTACTCGTAACAAAAGAAAAAAAAAATAATGTCAAAATCGATAATGTAAGAAAAATAATCTTACTAGATACTGGTAGTAAGATTTCAATAGTAAATGTAACCACATGGAAAGAAATTGAAAAACCTTTATTAAAAAGGACTTACAAAGTCGGAATGTTCGGAATCAACGATCATAATTACGCACAGAGATATATAAAAATTTAACAGACGTTATTTTGATATAAGGGTGACACCAGATATTTTCTAACAAGCCATGGTTACCACGCTGGCGCAATGCGATTTCGCAGTGGCATATCTGGACAATATTTTGATCAAAGGTGCGTCAAATGAAGAACATCCTGGGCATGTCAAAACTATTATGCAGAAAGTAAGAGAATACTGATTAAAACATAGACTGCATATAGGTTTTTCAGGTCCTATGGATGGTGCATATTATCTAATGGTAGTTATTAGTTTTACGAAATGGGCGGATATTTACAAGTGCAAAGAACCTAAATCCTCAGTGACAGTGAATTTCTTGCATGAACTGTTTGCGAGTTATGGCATACCACATACCATAGTATCGGATAATGGAACATAATTCAGTGGAAAAAGAAATCAAGACTTTTTCAAGTTGATCTCTATCGTACATACTACGACACTACAGTGTCACCCAACGTCGAAAAAGACAAGCTTATAGAGACGTTCAAAATAGCGTCAAATAGACCAATTCTGTACAAATTAAATAAGGAGGCATTTCAAATTTTTTTCGAGTGTACCTCGTAACACCTAACCCCAACATACCATCAAGCATGACGCCGGCGGAATTAATGTTTGCCAGAAGCGTAAAATCGGTGTTCGACAATTTATAGCCAAGTCGAAATTCATGAACGGTTAATAAAAGCGATACCAATACTTTCATGGATGGCGATGTAATATTCTTTAGAGCATACAAAGATGGAAAGGAAACATGAGAAGACGGCATAATAGCAGCTAGAATCGGAAAATTGGTCTGTATGGTTAAAATATACACCTCTCCATAACTTGTTAAATTTAGAATGTGTTTTCCTTAGAATGTTTCTTATAAATAGTAAAGTATTCACGCGACAAGAATGCATTAATCTTACCAGCTCATTTTATAAATGGCAGTAGACATCAGAACTTGTACAACTCATCACTTGCTGTGAATTCTTTTTTATTTCATATGCAATCTTTAGGTTATTAGGATTAGATAGACTCTCTTATCATCCAGTCCGCACTCCTTCCATGTCTATTGAACAGGAGTAGCGTTTCCTCCGTTGTTCTCTGATCAGGATATGGTTTAGCAGTTCTCTACATTTCTTCTACCAGGACAACAATGATTTAAATGTCTTTTCTTTTTGGTGACCAGACACGTCAGGGGCTGTAACATTCCATTGTGCCAGTAACGGGTTAGCAGTTTGCAGCTGTTCTTTCCAAATGGTCGTCATGAGCCCGAACTATTTGGTAGCGTTTAGAGAGGTTTCTCTGATGAAAAGTCACACAATATCCGGGTATCTGTAGTGCCATGTTGCGCATAGGCTGGTGTCATTGCATGTAATTCCGGTGGGCACATTATGCTCTGCACTCAGCCACGCACTGTCAGGTTTGCAATGCCATTGACGGCAGATAGTGACAGTTACGGTCGTCTTTGTTTCTCACCCCTCAAAACTTATCTAATGGAAATCACAACAAAAATAAATATTTACTACTGGTCGTAACAAATGTGACCGAGTCCTCTAAGAAGTTAAGTTCATGATTGCTGAGAGAATGAGGCATCGCATATCTTCTGAAACTTTGGCTCTCACGACTACTGGCGTCTATGTAATAATGTACTAAATAGGTTTAAGGTCACTATTCACCCCCTATGCCATCGATTCCAGGTATTATCTTCCTCTGCTGATGAAGCTGAATGCTTTACACGTAGATTCTCATCAAAATCTACTCTTAACTCATCTGGAGTATCCCTGCCTAAATTCCCACCTTAACTGATTTTTATGACATGCATATAAACCCTTCTATCGTTTCTGATATCGTTTCTAACCGTGATCGTCACAAAAAATGTGGACTCGATGGCGTCCCTGTAAAAGCCATTAAGAATTGTTCTCCCGAACTAGCTCCTTTTCTCTCTAAACTTTATAATAAATATCTTGCTACTTTCTGCTTTCTGCTTTCATACTTTCTGGAAGTCATCGTCTTTTGTTCCAGCACTGGTGAACAATCCGAGTCATCCAAATATCGGCCTATTCGCCTCTTTCTAGGAAAGTCATAGAATCCATAATCAATGCTGAATTGGTTCGTCATCTCTCATCACGAGGCCTTTTCTCAGACAAGCAATACGGTTTTCGTTTGTCCAGATTAACTGCTGCTGTACTAACGATAATTGCGGAAAGATTCTATCATGCCCTAAGGGAAACACATTGAAGCCGGGCTGTAGCAATTGACATCTCGAAATTATTTGACAGGGTCTGTCATTCAGGTGTTCTCCACAAACTAAAAAGCTACAGTATCTCCGGGCAAGATTTAAGCTGATCCAGTCGTTCATAACAAATCCTGAAATGAAGGTTGTCATGAGCGGCCACTCGTCTACATCTTTTGTACTAACTAGGGCGTCCTCCAGATCCACAGTCTTATACCTACGCTGTTTTTAATTTTCATTAAATACATTCCCGATGGCATCAGCTCCCAAATTACCATCTACAATGAAGACAATGTCATTTACTCTAGACTGGATAGTTAGGCTAATCAGACAGATAGGTTCAAAATGTGTCGGGCGAGACAATTTTTTCTCCTCGGAATCTATCATGCATATTTATAAGTTTTCCATTCGTCCATGCTTAGAATATTGCTGTCATATATGGTCGTCTACCCCTGTTATTTTCTAGAGCACCTTGATAAGATTCAATAAAGCATCAGCAATATTATTCGTCCTATTCTTGCGAATCGGCTTCAGTCATTTGCTCACCACCATAAGGTTGCCTCTTTGTGCCATTTTATAAATACTTTCATGGCAATTATTCGGATTAGCTCTTTGATGTGTTACCTAGAATATATGAATTTAAGCTCAATACTAGAATTGCTACAAGATCTCATTAAATTACAGTTGAGCTAGCTAGCTATCTGTAGCACTACGCTAACAATTTTTATATCGTACTTCTTGTTTGCGGAGCTCGTTCCGGCTCTATGCTTTCCCAACAACCTTATTCTGCAAAACATTAAATGCAATGCCAACCCCTATCTACTGTATTCCTGATCGTTCTTTTCAATTTCTCATCATTACTAAAGTTTTTGTTCCTAATTCCACTCCCCTCTGTAACCCCTTGCGTTCTAGTTAATTTGACATCTTCCTGGTGGTGATACCGATTTTTAAAAAAAGCAAAAATAAAAACAGGCAAGTTTACTCAAGAATCTAATTCAAGCTATTTGCAAAACATAAAGAAAATAAATTATTAATTATAAGCTTGTTAAAATTAATCTCGCTCCTATGCATCTTAAAATTCTATCGCTAGAATTACTTAATGAGGTATGATTTATTAATATATTCGCACAATAACTGTTCTTGTATTTTTATATATTCCCGAATATTATATACGTATACTCTGGTCCACAATATTGTTATAACTGTGAAAATATATTTATAATATTTTTTAAAGTCAATTCACCTCAAGAAAGGCGGGAGTGCCACTAGCACGAAAAGGGTGACAGAGATTTGAGACATTGAGTAAAGAGGCGTGTTTGAGGAAAGGATACAGGGAAGAACGGGAAACAATCTGAGGGTGTCAAATGTCGATTGACATTACACTTCAATATTTGAAGATTATAGTCTTCGAGGATGCAAGTAAGAGGAAGGGAGTTTCACAGACGGGAAGTGCGGGAGAATAAGCTGTTTGAGTAGAAGAGACGGTTACATTTAACCATTTGGTAATGAAAGGGTTGGACCGAGATGAAAGCCTGTTAGCTCGCTTAAATTAATGTAGTCCTGGAACCCGTGAAAGTAGCTCGTCGCAAGAGTTGCCGTGAAAATAGTTCTAGAAGATACAGAGGGAGGTCACTGCGCGTCTGTAGGATAGTGATTTTGACTAGATGCCAGAACAGGGCCTATCATCTTGCATATTCATCTCTGGATTTTGTCGAGGCCCTCGAGACGTAAAGCAAGAGCACCATACCATATATGACAACCATATTTCATGCATATGTAAACATGCAGAACCAATGCCAAATAAACAATGTTTTGTAATTTAAGTTTTAAAAGAACATCATTTAGAATTATCTTTACAGAACATCAAGAACTTAGATATAAAAACTAGAATTTTTAATGTATCATCTGACTGGAGTGCTTTCTGATATTCAGCATCATTTTATTGAGAATTATAGGCGTAATACTAGAGTGGATGCTTTTAAAACCAGTATTATAAGGTAAAACAATGATCAAAACGTTTACAGTTCTAGACTTAAACAGAATAAATATTTTCTTTTGCAAACAACTTACATGCGTTCATTTTAAATACGGTCTGTCTTTAAGTTTAATATAATTAAAGTATCTAAAACAATTGCCCATTTCTGCATCTCCTATCATTTGTCTTTCTTAATCACGAAAGTGGGTTTAATATAATGTAAATATAAATTTGTGGAAAATTTGAATTTCAATCAACATTTAAGTGAATTCATCTAATTTAAGCAATATTCCACTTATTGTCTCATATTACCAGTTTAAAGTCAACATTTCTGTGGAGAGAATCAAGCTACCAATGTAGTTTACGAGACAAGATTTCGAGATATCTAGCTATAAGCAACAATCTTACTGCATATAACGGCGTTTACGAGGCACGGTGTAATAAAAGATAGCGGCTCGGATTGAAGAATCGGAGAGCCAAGTTAGAATTCCAGTCGAATCCATTACATTCACTTATGTGCTAATACAAATGGGAAAGGTATGACTCCTCTTCTTCTCCCCCAGGTATGTGAAAATTGCAGGGCAGAGCCTTGGATGGCAACTAGTCTACCGCAGAAAAAATGGCAACCTAGTACGAGAAGAAATATGCCTTGTTATTCATATATCGAAAGATACATGATAGCCTCAGCGTGTATCACATATGGCACATAACTGACTGAATATATAAAACGTAAACAAGATTTGCTTGACCAATTCTCAAGACCACCAAATTATAAATTTTAGTAAATTTTGAATTCCTGACACACGTAATTGTATTTTAGATATGATCACTTAAACTCATGAGAGTTTTACCAATCATGACTTCTGTTAAAACATAAATAATAATGAAAAACTTTCTTATGTGAACAATATCTATGCAAAAATAATTATTTTACTAGTCACGCTTTATTTTCAAAAAGGTGTTGTGGTCTACTTATATTAAATGCTAAACTAATTATAAGTACAATTTAATTATATAATATTCGTCTAATACTTAATTTAATGGTGATATCACGTTCGAGAGACTTTCATCAGCTTCACGTTTTTTATAATATCAAATAATACCAAGGATACATTATAATATCAATTGTCAAGCCATGTGTTTTTGAATACACAGTATTAAACGCTATCATATTTGTTGAGTAATCAGTTTTTTTTTTGCTTGTCAACCCTTTGTGTGTTATTTAATGTCGAAACATTTTTTCACAATAATATTTTTATTTGCACGAGAATATTGCATTAGTATTTTGAACAATACAAACATGATATCTAGATCCGTCCATGTTCCACTTGTTTACCCATAGCTCGGGGAGTAGATGGCTACATACCTTTCCTTAGTTTATTTGCTCATAAGTGAATGTAAGTACCCGACTGGAATTTAAAATTGCAGCTCAATATCAGGTCACTATATATTACATCTTCTGAATCGATCCATATAGAATCGGTAGCAATTCTAATTACTGAAGCTGTACCGTGGTATGTAGTTATTGCCAAAAATTATGGTCAAAATATTTGCACTATTCTAACCTCCAACCCCTTAATGTAACTTCAAAATTAACCTTTCACCTCCATACTACAAAATGAACCACAGCAATGGCCAATGATTTAACCTGTGATATTGAACAGGTCACATTTCCAATAGAATGTGCAAATTAATAATGTTCCCATTAGCGTTAATTTGCAATCAGAAACTTAGACTCCCAAGGAATAGTTAAAGTTACTTCGAGCCAAAACCAAATAAGAATGGCTTCGGTTGCCCCCCCCTCTCTCTGAATTGATTTAATAGCTGGCCGAACTTGCGGCATATGCTGTGATGATGTATTTCAAGCGGTGAATAGAAATGTAAATTTTCACGTGCTTTATTGAGAATAATAATCCAGGATTATAATAAAGAATGACGAGGAAAGAAAAGGCTCATTTCACTTGTATATGTAATGAACCTTCCAAATGTCTGTTCGTTTTCGGAGAAATAATTCTTTGATTTATTTATATTATTTTATTCACTGAAAATGACTTTAAAAACGAAAAAGAATTTCTTCGTCCTCCGATATCGAGGAGAATGCTATAATACTTGCATTCACACACACACAGACACACACACACACACACACACACACATATATATATACATATATATGTATGTATGTATGTATATGCATATACAGAACAGGACAATACAGTATCAAACCACAATAAAACTGAAACTATAACTTAAAATGTCTAATACCAGTTTCTTCGTCTTTTTTTTGCAATTGCAATTACATTCTGTTTCATTACTTTTAAAACATTAATAACATATATTGTATTATGTTAGTTTTGCTATGTATTAATTGCTCGCACATTTGAAAATAAGATTTAAGGTTCCGTCTCCAAAAATAAAAACAGACAAAAAGCTATTTTAAAAATTAAAGTGGCAGTAATTTTCGAATTTTCTCATTGAATATGATATAATAAATAAAAAAAAAAATAAAAATAAAATGCTTATACTCGAAATAGAACAATACAATATAAAAACTGTCTAGTCGATATAAAACTGGCGACATGTTTGATCGTTTAGTGAAATTAAAAGAATGTTTTCTGGCAGTGTCACATGTAATAAGTTATCTTCATGCAGTCTAAAACAAAATTATATAATCAGATCGATAGTATGCATATGAATCGAATATATATCTCACTGCCTTTATATAGATATGTTTGCTGCCCAGTCAGTAAGGAATGATATGAGAATAAATAGGTTTCATAAATGTTCCTCTCATAAAATAATGATTAAAATCTGCATGTCATTTGAGAGAATTCGCGATATATTCTGTAATAATTTTATGTAAGTATATCCAAACCAACAGATATCGTATCTCTATCTTGTTTTCTCTATCCCAGCTCTCTCTCTCTGTATATTTTAGTACCTTGATGTGACGAAGGGGTAGGAAAGAACGAGATAATAGAAGTAGCTTTTGAATAGACAACTTCCTTATTCTGCGTCGATTAGAGACAATACTTCTATTTAAAATGCTACGTAATTTTCTCATACGGGTGTTTATTTTTATTATATCTTCCTCTAAATTAGAGCATGAGTGCTTTGTTACAAGACCTTAGGTCCTTTTCCTATGTAAAAGTAAAACTTAATATTGTTCACAGCCACGATATCCGTGCAAAACGCACGTTGTTTATGAGAAGGAGAGCGTCATATATCATCATCAACAACAGCATCATCATCACTATCACATCATCGTCATCATTATCATCATCATCATAATCATCGGTTCACTTTCACTTCTGGATGCGCATTTCAACAATTCATTTCTGTTCGTAACTACTTCTTAAATAAGGTTTATCAAGCAACGGTTTTATAGTCTCCATTTAGTACAGCAATGAAGAAAGCATAGGCAGAGAGTTTGATAGTGAGATAGAGAAATTCCTATCAAAGAATTGTGATACCAAGCCAAAATAATCACTGAAGAATTTTGCAGGAAGAAACACATTTTCTTTAACAGGAAACCTCGCGGCCTAGTTAGTTACACAGGCCACGGAAAAGACACAACTATATCCTGCATCTTTTCGTTTTTTTCTTGTCGGTCTTATGACCGTAAACTCATCCTGTCAGATATATCGTTTTTAAGAAATACTAAATATATCTAGCCACCTGTGTTATTGTTTATTATTTAGAATATTCTTTCTTCTTAATATTTAGCCTTAAATTACCCCCCTTAAATCTACCAGCATCATGTTACTCATTTCAAGTGCGAACGAGCCATCAGAGCTATTCTTGTATTTTCGGTTTGAGAAGGATAAACAGATTAGATCAGCAAATGCAAAATCACTCAGGAAAACACAACATTTCTGGGAAACTAATGGAATATATAATATAGAAGGATTAAATAGAAATCACAGCAGGTACACGAAAATATATTGGTTAAGTAGAATGAACTGAAACATAACGACAGCGCGCCCTTCAAGAATGATAAAACAGAATACTTGAAACAATGAAATACGATTCTTTCGCCACTAAGTAGAAACAGAAAATAAGAGAAACTAAGAACTGGAGTAAAAAATAGTGGCTCGGATTGAGGAATAGCGGAGCAGAGTTCGAATTCCAGTCGAATCCATTACATTCATTTAGGTGCTAATACCCTTGGGAAAGGTATGCATTCTCTTCTGCCCCAGCAGGACAGACCTTGGATGACAACTGGTCTACCGCAGAAAGAAATGGCAACCTACTTTTGAAAAATCTGCCTCGTCAGTCATGTATCAAAAGATACATGATCACCTAAGCGTATATCACGCATGACGGTGGTTTGAATAGAAGAAAGTAAGAAAATATTCATGCAGTAAACTAAATGAAATGGGAGCAAAGAAAAGTAGTTATCGAAGTACGTGGGTAAAACAAAAATTATCCACACGTTCCCCATAACATATCTTTAGGTTCTTCAAACCGCAATCTTCTGATGCGTGCTTATAGTTGGTACTATTGTAGTTTCATGACCGAAGGTTGAGCTTGATCGTGTCAGTATCATTGCTACTGTTACAGTGTTGTTATGGTCGATCCGCGAGCGGTGTGCACTAAGGAGGTAAAGAAAAAAAGGGAAAAAAAGTACTGAAATGAAACAGGTGTCAAGAGAAACAATAAAGTAAGTCTAAAACAGTGGTGACATACCAGAACACATAACCATATCTATATTCAGAGCACTGCCAAAGAAACCAGGCGCAAACGAATGTGAACACCATCGGACAATTAACCTAATGAGCCACGTGAAAAAGCTCATCATCTGAATCCTGAGGAATAAAGTGTGAAGCAGAATCCGACTGGTGATAAGCTAAGTGGTGCGGGTTCGTCAAAGAAACCGAAAAAAGGAACGAGTGATTTATGATTAGAATCTTATCTGAACGAGCAATACAAATGCAGAAGGACGTGTAACAGTGTTTTATAGTTTACGAAAATGTGTTTCCTTAACGTAAGCCACAAAAATCTGTTAGATCTGTTCAGCATCTTTATCATATTCGGGAAGGTTATTACAATCATCCAGACCAATAATGGCAGCGAACCTCCAGCATACGGACAGAAAATGTGTTCAGTAGATATACAAGAATAGAAAGTGGCATAAGACAAGGATATGTCTTCTCACCGGATTTATTCAACCTATAGAGTGAAGCATTTCTTAATTCTATTGATGGCCACAATCTTAACAACATAAGATATGCAAATGATAGAGAGCTGATAGCAGGCATAGAAAGAAAAATACGAAAGATCCTACTGAAGGTAGTGCAGTAAAACGGGAATAAATGACTAAGTATAAACTACAAAAAGACACAATAAATGGTCATCAGCAAATGTATGATCTCAAAATGAAAATTAGAAATAAGGGATACTAAAATCAAACATGTACAAAAAATTAAATATCTGGGAAGTGTTCTAACAGATGGGCAGCGTGACACCGTGATCCGAAGGCGTATTAGGATAGCCAAAAATGCATTCCAAAAGCTAAGCAAAATATTAAGAAACAGACAAATATTGTTAGAACGCCCCCGCAAAAAAAAAAAACAACAAAAAACGACAATGGAATTGCTTCGTGATAGCTGTCATCCTGTATGATAGCAAATGATGAACAATCTCTTCAAAGATGAAGAAAAGACTGGAAGCAACAGAGATGTTGAGAATAACATGGACCGAACATTTTAACAGCGACGAGATTTTAGAGAAAATGGAAACAAGAAGAAAACATTTACTTAACACTCGAAGAGGCAGTTGAGACTTCTGGAGCGCATAATGAGGAATGCACGCTTGGAAAAACTTGTACTCACGGGACAGATTGAGGGA
Source organism: Acanthosepion esculentum (assembly GCA_964036315.1). Lineage (NCBI taxonomy): Eukaryota > Metazoa > Mollusca > Cephalopoda > Sepiida > Sepiidae > Acanthosepion > Acanthosepion esculentum. The sequence continues at coordinate 44,634,258 of OZ038475.1, forward strand.
AAGAGATATAGAGGAAAGCTGTATGTGACATGAAGAGTTTGACTAAATGGATTGTAGATCAGGGTATGAGAGAAATATCAAAAAGACAAAATTTACTGAGAGCGAAAAGGGCCGGAAAGATGTGGATGACTATGACTGCCTATACGTGCTGAAGGGTACAGCCCATAAAAGAAGAAAACGAATGCATACTTAAAGTTACTGTGAATAAACACGAATAATCTAAACGTGAACTGGGTACATTTGAAAGTCGGAAGAATTATTACTTTATGAATGGAAAGTCAAATGATTGGATATGTTAAAAATGTCAATAGAAACAGTGAACTTCTTTGAAAATTCAACAGAAAATCGCAGTGGTGATCTAATTGTAGGAAGTCAGTATTAATAGATGAGAGTTCAATGTTTCAATATAGTCGAGATACTTACATTCACTTACGAAAAAAGGGAATTGCGAAAGGTATGAATTGCATGTCTTCTTCCCGAAGCTATGAGTTAAATGTCAGGGCAGATTGGTTCTATAGCCTTGGATGACACTCCGTCTAGAGGTAGGGAACTCTGAATCGAAATACCGTACGTTGCCCTGACGCCCCGATGGAAAAACCGTAATCAAAATCTCTATTAAACTTCAACCAACGTGATTAATCTAACTGAAAATACCTGTGCAAGGATCCACCTAATGATTGATGCAACTACTGCACTGTATTGCATTGTTGCATAGCATATTAATCGGTATCTCCGAAACGGAAATATTGTTAATAATTATTATATAATCAAAGTATAATGATGACATGTCTGACGTACACATTAAGTAAATTCCTTTCAATTTGAATGAATGATAAATCATTTCATATACATGGACGAAATAAACATTTTTGTGAAGAACAGAACAATAAGGGCAAACTCTCATAAAAATAAAGAATTTCAGCCTCTGCATAGGAATTGAAATCGTTATGCGTAAGGAATTATCGATTTGAAGAAGGGTTATAACACTCTTAATCAATACAGTTTGGCTACCTAAAAAGCATAATAATGGAAAACCATTAGAAGCCTTGCTAGTACTTAGTGAAATGTGGCAGCCAATGAAGAATAGATATGAACATTTATTAAATTTGTTATGTGGGATAAAAATCCTGATCTATCACGACCAACGAAATATACAGAAATATAGCGTCAGAAAATAAAGTAATATCACGACCATACTAAATAATGGTGAAAATTCTTAAATATAAATGTAATCATGGGATTATATGAACATATACAGAAAGTATCTGCTAAATGAAATGAAGCATTCCAAGTGTGAATTCAGTCTTGAACCCCTATGAAAGTAATGAGGTTATCATGATTAGTTATACAAAAAAAGAAATAATAAAAACTGGGTGATAGCTGGGATGATGGTGAAGGACATTTTCCCTAATATGTTGATGAAGGATGTATACGTCTGAATGTAAAATTAAATAATTTGGTTAGGTTTCTATTACACATTACCACTCAATGTACGAGATTACAACCTGGAAATCTCTGAAATTCGTAATTTAAAAAATAAGAAAAATATAAACAGCAAAAGAAAATACAAGAAAAACTAGTGCACATGCTATTATGGTATGCTTCTGGCAAAGCCGATCGTATTATTATGTTGCAACGAAAGTATAACTGGAAAACGTATTGAAAAGAACTACATCAAAGACATTATATCCAAAGTCGTCAGTATTGATGCTTAGGTTAAACTAAATTTTCTAATAAGTGAATGTAGCAAATTGGCTCAGAATGAGTAGAAAAATAGAGCCGAAAATGAAGGGACGGTGATGAATTGGCATTTATGCAAAGGCTTTGGATGCGAACATTTAAAAAAGAAACAAGAAAGTCGACTTGAGGATAGAAACAAAGTAGAATTACAAAAAATATTTTTTTTCTAGAATAGTAGAACAAATAGAAAATCATAAAGCAAATTCAGATGTATATGAAGTCGTTTGAGCATATCAAAGAGAAAAAAAGCATGAGAAAAATATCAAGATACCTGGAAAAATATCAAAATACTGAAAGAAAGAAAAATAAAATATATTTAAATATAAAAGTTGTGATAGTACCTCTGACTGTGGGAACCACCCGAAGTTTCTTTCCAACTAAGACAAGAAAAATAAATCAGTGGAGAAAGTGAAATTTATTGCTAAAACGATTGTTAAAATCAACAGTAGAACTAGAAAATGGTAAAGTTATCAGCAGGTAATTTCCAATTTTTCATAAATATTAACTATAAATATTCAAAATCATCATTTCTATATAGGCAAACATAAGACGTGACGATTTACTAAGCGAAGTTTCGATGTGGCACAAGGGCAACCTAGTGACGTTCGAACTCACTATTCAGTCGTAATCGATCTAGCAAGTGAAGCATACTATTACAACAGATCTTGGAAAAACTCTGATGCGATTCACGTCTAACGTTTAAATTAAGGGGTTAAAATGAAATGAGTAACAACCGTTTGGTGATGACAATGCAAAGAAATTGAATAATGTGATTAATTAGTGATCAATAATTGGCAGTTATGAGTTACATTTTTATTCAGCAGGCTAGTACTTTATTTATGTAAACAAATATATTGGGTCGTGTCAGACGTCTGTCTGAATTGACTATGGATTTGCACTGAGACATTATAATCATATTATGGGGCAGAGTCTGTTTAACCAATCGAAGTGCCGATGAGTTTAAACTGTAAAGTCAGCTCCTGCGCGCAGACTAGAATTTTTGTATGGGAAATCGACAATTGCCCCCGCATCAGTACTTTTCTCAGCACGACACGGATTGCAACCAATGAAATGACAGAGGCTGATACTGTTTGGTCCCGAGGTCGACAAAGGATTCATGACAAGGATGGAGAAAACGTCAAACTGACTGTTTACATCTATATACAAATTTTATCATCAGAGTATATTCTCAAATTCTTTCTAGTGCTAGGCTATGACTGGTGTAATGTCACGTAAAAGTGTTATCCCCGAAGTTAAATGAATTTCGTCTCCCTGATTTTCATTATATATATATATATATATGTATGTAGGTAGGTACGTATATATGTATGTAAACACACACGCAAACACACACATATACTCTAGGTACGTTTATATATATATATACACACCCACACACATACAAAAATGTAGGTATGCATATGCATACACATGCACGCACAGACACACACACACACACACACATATATATATATATATATATATATATATATATATATATATATATATATATATATATATATATATATACACACACACGTTTGTGTGGCTAGGCACCAATCACGCTTTATACAGTTTTATTAAAGACGTCTGACAAGGTGATGGTATTAAGCATTTTACTCAGTTTTCCTGTTTTGCTATAAGTGATTATATTCTAACCATAAGATGTGTAAAACTGACCGAAAGTTCAATTCATCCTTGCGCTTTCGGCTATTCTGTTAGCTACTATTATTGATGTTTTTTTTATGTTTCCTTTTAACGGAATTTCTAGATATTTCTATATGTATCTGGAATGATGGAAATTATTTCTTTTCATTTTTTATCATTTCCCAAAGACGATCAGCATATTGTATTAGTTTTAGCCTTTTTACGTGTAGATGAAACTAATATATGGAGATTGTTAGGTTTCAACGTCTGTTTAAATGTGTTCTAATTGTGATATATATATATATATATATATATATATATATATATATATATATATATATATATATATATAGATAGATAGATAGATAGATAGTTATCAGTTGGTGTAATCCAGGCGAATCCTATTAACAAAACATTGAATTTGAAATATGATTAAAGTGATGTATAATAATTTTACTATTTTTCGCGGCCCTGTACAAAAAATAATGTGCTTAATATATAAAAACAGATTACTGACACTTGCTAATAAACCAAATTGATACACACACACACACACACACACACACACACACATATATATATATATATATATATATATATATATATATATATATATATATATATATATATATATATATATATATGGCATTCTGTGTGTTTGTGTGTCTGTGCCTTTGTCAAATTGTTACCTCATCGTGAGTAAACCATTCATCCGATTGGCATGAAATTTTACACACAGATAGGAAATTTACGGCGTTCGTACTTGACGCCTTCGAATTTTTAGAACGTTCTTCCGATTCTTTTAAAATCTATACGGGGTCGAATATTGATTCGAAAAAATTCATCAATCTTTCAGTGATATCTACCATACTCCTGTTGAGCAATGTCCTTACTTATATTTTTGAGGTGCTGTTCTTTGTTTTTAAAATTGATATCAGTTATCGGAAAAATCGATAAAATCGATCACTTTGAGACATCCGATTCAAATCCACTGTAGCTGATTTTTGGCTCTGTTTTTCGCAAACTGCAAGGCATTTTCAAGAAAATCATGTTGAGCATTAGTTTTATCAACAGTTATTAGTTGCTGATCTTTTTTTTCAATATCGGTATAATTATCGGAAAAAATCGATAACATCATGCCACTTTTGACTTTCAATTCAAATCCAGTCAAGATATGTTGGGGTATATTTTTCGCAAATGGCGAAGTATTTCTACCAACATTACGTTGAGTATTGTTTTTATCAACAGTTATAGGTGCTGTCATTCATTTGCAATATCGATATCAATTACTTGAAAATATCGATACAATCGATCTCTTTGGGACATTTGACTGGAGTCCAGTCTAGCTGATTTTTGCCTATATATTTTGCAAACGGCGAAGAATTTGCAACAAAATTCCCATTGAGCATATTATTTACCGACAGTAGTGAGGGGCTGAATTTCCTTTTCAATATCGGTTTCAATTATCGTATAAAAATCTTTAGAGTTCCCATTCAAATCGAGTTTACCTGAATTTGGCAATTTTTTTCGAAACTTTCGTTGGATTTTGATTAATTTTATCGGCTTTAGTCGTGACAATTAAAAGCTTTTGCCCTGTGAGCTCCTTTGTGACGAACTAATACCTGAGGGAAGTCGATACAATCTTGTCTTAATAGAAATTGGCGAATACACCAATCAAACGTAGTTCAACTGAGACGTCTACACTACAGACTGTATAACTGATTATCATTCAAACACGCGTGACCATGCTTCACATAGCGGTATCTCATTGGCTGAGTCCAGTACGCGGTCGCTGATTGGTGTTCGAGACCCTAGGGCGTTCGCTGACTGGCAAAACCGATTGGCCAGTAATAATTCGCATTTGAACCTGCTGTGCACAGATGTGGACGAAGGTATCACTCCTGATCCTGTTAATCCGCCAAATGTCATTTCTCCTACCGCAATTTTTTTCTTACTTTTTTGTTTTCGGTTTGTCTGTTTAATTACATTTTTCCAAATATCATAAACAATTTATTCAGCTGTTTTACTTAAATACCTGCCTTCCCGAGTCTGGCTCACGATTTGCGATACTAAGTTAGACTTTGTACTCCTGGAATTGAGCAACCCTAATCAACCACTACTAGCATCTCTTTTCCCTTCTTCGTAACGTAAGAAACACTGCTGCCACTGCGAAATCAAGGGCAATAGAGACACTTGACCGCAGGCGCGCGCTCAATCCAGAGACGATGCTGCAACAGCGAGCGCTAGGGCTGCTGAGACACCGCTCCGTAGGTCTGTGCGAAATGCTACGAATGCTGTCACCACTGCCAGGTCGAGGGAAACATTTGACAATAGGCGCGCCTATCAATCCAGGGACGCTTTTGCAACAGCCAGGTCGAATGAGTCCGAGCTCATATCTTTTGCAAACGGCGAAGAATTTGCAACAAAATTCCCATTGAGCATATTATTTTCCGACAGTAGTGAGAGTTGCAGCAGTCAACACGCAATGTCCGCAACGCTGCATCGACTTCTGCTGCCAGAAAATCCGAGGGCCCATAGACAAGGCAAACAGACTATCAAGGGCTGCTACAAACATGGCCGCTGTGCGCTTATCTCAAAATCCCCATGCTGGTATCATACACATCGACGGCGACATTTAGCGCCTTGCGGTCGCCCGTGCTGTTACGTGTCATAGAAGCTCTTTTGGTCTTTTTTGGCTTTCAATTACGACCGCAGCATGAACTTAACTAGGCGTGACGATATCAATGTAGGGTCCATGACCTGCGTTTGCCAATTCTGCAACGCCCGGAAATGGGCTGGAGAGCCTGCCGGTCTGTGCTGCTTCTCCGGCAAAGTTTGACTGCTACCTCTGCATGAACCCACCTATCTCGTCGAGGGGATTAATAGCCAGCTCCCATCCCGACTCCAACCACTTCCTTAAAACAATTAGGCAATAAATCAATTCCTTTCAAATGACCTCATTTGGGGCTCAGGTGTTTCGAGAAGAGGTTTGGATGCCCACTTTCAAAGAACAGCGGCAGGTATACCACGGAATTGAGTCTCTGCTGCCTGAGGAGACCTCTACGCCTAAATTCCTTCAACTGTACTTTATTGCAAACGACAACCTACAAGCCGAAACACGGATTGGTATTTTGCCGCCGTCGGGAAGAGTTTCTCGCAGGGACGTCTTACTACTACTTCAGGCCATGCTTCAGAGGTTAACTGCTACATTCGCAGTTTCAGAAAATGCTTTGGAAAATGCTCCCTTTCCTTCCTTCAGCATTGTAATTGACGCGGACAAACGGCCTCATGATGAACACGAACGCCGCAACAATGCTCCTGTGTGCAACGAGGTGGCCACTATTATACATGGGGAGCAAGATGGCACTCTCAATATTGTCCTCAAATCTAGAGGCGGCGCTATTCGCAGGATTTCAGAGACCGATCGATCATATGACTCATTGCATTACACTTTACTTTTGCCTACCACTTCGTCATTCCCCCTCATCATCCGGGGGCCAACCTACAGCGTCTTCCAAAGCCTTATAGCGCAAACCCTTCTATTCATACCGTTGCATGGTTAAGGATGGAGACTTCAACCTACTTCATAGATTTAGGGATCTTTTCCAGCAGTTTGCGATTGACATGGCCGCTAAAATGGAATCGGAGAGGCTTTGTTTTATGCGGAATCATCAGAAAAAGTTGCGCTCAGACTCCTGCATACACTTACGCGACAGCCTTCGAAATGAAGTCTATCCCCGCGACCGAGGGAAGCTATGCATACTGCCCTCTACCTACACTGGGGGGCCGCGTTACATGCATGGACGCACTCAGGACGCTATGACATATGTTAGGCAATATGGGCGGTCAAACTTATTTATAACGTGAACCAGCAAACCTAAATGGGTTGAGATAACGCGTGAATTCCTACGCGGACAGGATTACACTCATTGACAGGAGTCCGCGTATTCCGCTTAAAACTAGGAAAACCTATGGACTTAATAGTGAAGGGACGAGCCCTATAGTGAAAACGCAACCACTATTTTACATTGCCAGAATTAAAAATCTTGACTGATTATGAATGGGTGACACTCTTCGGGTAAGCCCGGAACAGCAACACAGTAACCACCAATTGCACCGGTTGCAATTGATCTCAGTTATTTTGCTACCAGTGAGATTCCCAGTCTCAACAAGTGGGGATAGGTGCATAATTTCAATAATCGAAACCGCAAAACAACTAACTACAGAAAACCCCGAGCAACGCAGGGCTTTACTGCTACTATATATATATATATATATATATATATATATATATATATATATATATATATATATATATATATATATATGTATGTGTGTGTGTGTGTGTGTGTGTGTGTGTGTTTATATATGTATATATGTATCAGATGCGATGAGAAAGCTTTAGTAATTATTATTATAAAAGGAGACTCACTGTTCATATGAATATGTACTGTTGTGTGCACAAATGGTAAAATTCAATTTCAGGCGAATTTTGATCATGCTGGGTTATGCCATTCAGCAAAGAATCATCTATCTCTACTTCATTATTAAATTTCCTGTTTGTAATGCGTAACCTTGATGCGAAATGATCGATTTTCTCTCGCTGTTATATCGTCGGGCACTTTAGTTATTCTAACTACGATAATATTTCTATGCTTCCATGTAATAGACCATGAGAACAAGCAGATTTTTTTATGAAAGGAGTGTCGGGTATTTCTAAAGAGAAAGATAAACATTGCGTCAATCGTTAATTTTCTTCCAACTGTAATATTACCAATGATTTGAGTTCGTTGCAAAATCGAAGGTGTGACGGGTTATGGAAGATAATATCTAGTCATTCAGGTCTGACTTAAATCCAAGAACAAACAAACAATGTCAAAACAAGGAATGCAAGATATGAGAATGAACTATTTATTATATTTCCTCACCACTGGGGAAATATAAATCGATATTCACCGCTAACATTGGTAATTGAAGGTGCGTTTCCGCTGAGAATTTAAATAAGGCACTTCAATCTATCAGTTACGTGCAAACAACAAACAACTAAGGAAAGTGTAAGTGCGATATTTCTTAAAGTATTACCTTAATGCGTGGGCGGCTAATGTTAATTTACCAGCAAATCATATTAGAAAACTTACGATCCATATGAAAACTTTTCATTGTCCTCACGCGATGATAGAATAGGCGAAATCTTGCAAAGATATAAGAGAAAGATTTCAAGACAGTCAGTGTGAGAAAATGAAATGCCAATCCTACAAATATTTAGCAAAAGTTTGTATATACGCAATATACCGTTAAATTGGGAAACAAAGAAAACAGATCGTCATTTCAGAGACAAAAGTTATGAAAAAATATTCTTGTTCTAATTTCGGATTTTAATTACATGGTAAATATTTCGCAAATTTATATATGAATGGGGAACTAATGTGGCCGGTGAAACGAATGGAAGAGAGCGGAATAGGTAAAAAATATTATCATGATAAAGATAAATAACTACTGAAATTTGACTTTAAAACTTTAAGATTGAAATGTTAACTGAATCATAGATAAAGACGTTTGGTGGGCAAAGTAGGAGTTAATGTGAAAAGATCTCTCTGAGAGGGACATTCTCCTCACTAATGTAATACTGTGGATATAAGTGTGATTTGTCAATAGGGAAAAGGCATGGCGTATACGAGATTAAAATTCATGAACTGCTCGAACTAAAGAATGAATCTCATTTGAACATTTGACGAAATATATATTTGTATGCAAGTGAATTTGGAGATAAAGGCGACTTACGCATGTATGCAACAATATACACAAGATGATAAAGCATGTATTTGTATAGATGAATTGATATTCATAAAATTTATGCATATCATTTCTAATGACGTTCGTTAAATGTAGTGGTTATCGATGAAATAATTGGTATTGGCCTGCTGTATTAATAAAATAACTGGTACCGTTGTATTTGCTTATGCACAGGTAATACTAAAAAGAGAAAAAAATACATTCCCTGTCGACAACACAGAACTAATGAACTTTGACATGAAACAAATAACTAAAAACAATCTCTAAATATTTTACAAATACATTGCATAACTAGATCCATTTTATCTTCGCCATTTAGGTACAGTTATATAGCTTCCCACATGATGAAAAACCGCATCTCATTATCATGATAATTTCAGACAAAGCGAATATCTTTAACGCTTTGACAGTGATGTCTAAGGAAGGAACAGAGTAAAATAAATGCAAGCGTAAACATTCTGAATAAGATTATACATAATATTGTTTTGATTCTATATTATAATTGAAATTGATGAGGTAATCTTATGGGTGCGTAACGAATGCACGGCCGCAATTTTCGACGGATTTGCACCAAAGTTTACATGCACATGCTCCAAGTTAGCGGGCAGGCAAAGACCGACTTTGCATTTCCCAACTCCCATCGATAGTGGAAGTAATCGATATTTTCATGCTTCTACGGCAGTTTTCATGTAGTTTGCAGCCATTTTCTACTGGCCAGAGTGAGAGCCTATAGCTGTCTGCCACCAATAGACAGGAATATTCGATTGGCCAGCGTGAGAGCCAACAGCTGACTCACACGAATGTTAACTATCATGTTAGCATGCAAAACAATCGATATCTGCATTCGTCACAAGTGGGAACAAATTAAATCTGCATGGCACTTTGCTCCAATTGGCTCATTCGCTTGCTTAAACTCAACGTTGATTCTGATTCCGCAGAACTGGGTTGGGTGTGAAAAAGTATGTGTTGTTAACATTCTTTTTTCATTCAGTGTTTCCAGTTACGAGTCGTTTTTTAAAGCTGATCGTTTTCTTCTTCTTCTTCTTCTTCTTCTTCTTCTTCTTCTTCTTCTTCTCCTCCTCATCCTCCTCCTCCTCCTCATCCTCCTCCTCATCCTCATCCTCCTCATCCTCCTCATCCTCATTCTTCTTCTTCTTCTTCTTCTTCTTCTTCTTCTTCTTCTTCTTCTTCTTCTTCTTCTTCTTCCCTGACTCCTATCAACATGAGTGATGATCATCTCCACGAGCACATCACTCTGTGCCATATTGGTCTAACGGAGTCCACTGACCTGAGGTGAAATAATTACATTGAATCAATAGTTTCATCTACCGCAAGGAAAGCTGGTTTGTTTCGTCGCGCCAGAAGGTTTTTCGCGTCTGATGCCATCATTCAAATCTACAAATCTACCATTCGTCATTGCATTGAATACTGTTGTCGTATATAGTCTGGTTCCCCCGCTGTTCATCTCGATGTCCTCGGCAAAATCAAGACACGGATATGCAGTGTGATAGGTCCTGATCTGGCATCTCGTCTACAGTCACTTTCTCACAGATGTGATGTGACTTCCCCTTGCCCTTTCTACACAAATTTTCATGGCAACTACTATGACAAGCTACTTTCACTGGGACGCTAACTGCACGTATTTAAGCGTGCTACTAGGTTGGCGACTTGCTCCCACATTTTCGCTGTTGAAACAGTTTGATGTAACCGTCTCTTCTGCTCACACACCTTCTCCTCTCGCAATTTCTGACAATGGAACTCCCTTTCTTATTACTTGATTCCCTGATAGCTGATGTCACTTGACGTTTTCTGATGCCTTGATCCTGTTCCCAGTCCTCCGCTCTATCCTCTCTTCAAATACTCCTATTTACTCTTGATCTCACTCTGAGTAACCCCTTGATTGCTAGTGGCAATTCCACCTTGCTTGGGGTGAAAAGCTTAAAAAAATAAAAAATGATCCCTCTGAAGTACACAATTAAATAGATGAAGATAATGGCGAATATGAGAGAGAAACAGTGATGACCAAAAATTTCGATATAAATGGGATAATGTAAAAGACATGTCTTTCGAGGAAAGGCCAACAATTCCAAAAATGTGAAAGAATCATCAAGTGAAAGAAATCATTAACCTTGCTAACCAAGCAATTAGAAAAATAAGAGACGAAATGGAAAGACCGATAAACCTGACAGAAATTAATCATCATATATACGTTGCTCGGCATCGATCGCAGAAACAATAGGTGAAAAATTTAATTTAAAAAAAAACAACGTAAATGAAAAAGAAAAATGCCAGTCTGGAAAGAAATAATAGAATCCGAAATAAATAAGCTACGATGAAAATTCACACTTCTAAGTGAAGTAGACAAGGGCTCCGAAATGAAAGAAAGAAAAAGGAGATAACTGAAACGAAGCCTTGACAAATGGAATAAACCTGGCGTAACAAAAGTTAAAGAGATACTGAAATTAGAATTACAAGCGAAGGCACGCAGAATCAGGCGTTATTAAAAAAGAATCAGATTCTTCTGGTAAACAAAATCTTCAAAGAAGATGCCATTAAAATATATGCAAAATGTGATAAAAATAAAAGCGATAGAAACGACCCAACTAATATCCAGGAAATCGAGAAGTTTTGTGTAAGATATGATAAAACTGCAAAATGCACTTTGAAAGATCTACATGAATCAAGCAACAGCAGGAACAAAGCATACATATAGATTGTCAAAAATGGGCGGATATCAATATAACTGAAAAGGCGGCTGTCATTTGCAAAACCTAAAATTGCAAAGCACCAGGGATAGATCAAATAGCCAATTTTTGGATAAAATCTATCTAACAGCCACCGAAACCTCGCACGGTCATACAATGATAAACCCATAAAAATAGCCCCAAATTGCTCACGTGGACAGTAACATACCTACTCCCCAAAAGAGAAGAGACGCAGAACCAGAAGAACTATATGCCCACCACCAGCCTACGAACAATGTGTAAGACTCTCACTTCTATCATGACCGAGAGCCTATAAAACTCCCTTGAAAAAATTACTCCCAGCAGAACAGGAGGGATGTAACAGAGAAAGGTACGGGTCCGTTGACCAACTAACATTTTAATGTATCCTTACAAAACTTCGACTTTTATTAATGTCAACACTGTTTCTTTTATTTCATTTTGATTCATGCAGTTATTTTTCATGATATAGCTAAATGATGTTATTTAATTCATCGAGACGATGATTCTGCTATGGAGATTATTGATAGCATGATCATGAAGGGATTGTCTTGCCATTGTTTCTGAACATCCTACAAGGCATTTTCTTTTGATGTCTTTTTAAAAAAAATACTTTGTTGCTTCAGTGAGCTGTATCATGGTTTAGATGCACTTCTTTGCCCACTTGAAATACAATTTTGAATTTGTTGGCTTCGTTTATTACTGAGTAAGATTTCATATCTCTTTCACGGATATCGTGATACAGTTTCTTTATTTTGTAGGTATCTTGGGAGACCGATTTTTGTAGTTTATTAAAACATTTCTAGTTGACCAAATCCTCAGCGTCATTCGGATCTGGACACAATCGATTAAAATTTGCTTAAGGAGGAGTTATGCGTTGACAAGTTTGATAGTCTATAAAAAAGCATATATATATATATATATATATATATATATATATATATATATATATATATATATATATATATATATATATATATATGTATGTATATATATATATGTGTGTGTGTGTGTGTATATATATATATATATGTATATACCCGAATATATATATATATATATATATATATATATATATATATATATATATATATATATATATATATATATATATATACCCGAATATATATATATATATATATATATATATATATATATATATATATATATATGCGGGTGTGCAGAAAAATAGGAAAGAACACGTTAGGTAAATAATCCGGTGTTCCCTAGTATTTTTGCTATTATTTTCAAAAAGACAGTGCTCCATACAGAAGTAGAGCTTATATTATAATATTTTTTGTTTTAAAAATATGATTCCTTCGCTACATAAGTGTTCTCATGTTTCAAAAGCGAGAGCCGATACCCCTAATATAATTTTTGAAATGATGTTGAGTTAAGGTGTCTGGTCACGCTTTCTCGCCAAGCGAGAATTTGGGAATAATCTATAATTTGCTTAGCGCGTGTTTATAAGTGTGGTCTCTTGGAACATTAGTTGCTATGGAAACGACTAGTGTTGGTTTGGTGGTCAAAGAGCTAAGGATTAATTTTTATCTACAGACCAGTCGCTTTAGAAAAATTTATATCAAGGTACATTGCGGGGTCTATTTCGAGACTGATAGTAGGACGCCTAGCTGCTTAAAAGGCTATTTTATGGCTTTGTCGCAGGTCGTTAAGTATCGATAAGGTTGTGTTCCATTATTATCTGTTTAATCTGTTTATTTATTTGTTTAATCAAATGGATTTTTTTCGACTTCAAGAAAGGGTTTTTCTCATTAATTATTGGGCTGAGCTTTTAAGGCTTTTAAACTATAGACTTTATTTGTTTATATCTATTTATTAATTATTTAATGCGAAAATTTGTTGATGTCGGCAGAAAACCGTTAACTCATGTCTGTGGTTTAATAACTTTTCACTATTTAGAAACTTAATGATGTACAGTTTTTCATGTAGGCCTAAAGGTCATAGGTCGTCCCATGTTTTACAAGTTCTTGTTCTATTTATTATTTTCCATTCTACTTTCGGTGTTTTGTTCGTTTCATTCAGTCTTATGTACACCTAAAGAACGAAACGCATCACAAGGAAACATTCCCACTTCATAATCATCATCATCTTTCTCTCTCTCTCAGTCTATATATGTGTGTGTGTTTGTGTGTGTGTGTGTGTGTGTGTGTGTGTGTGTGTGTGTGTGTGTGTGTGTGTGTGTGTCAACAGCAAGTTTTTATCAGGTGGTGTGGCAAATTACATTATCCAATGACTCGCAACGTGATATTGCTCCCGGAAATTTCACTGAAGGGGAGGAGATATGCCAAAAAGAAAAAAATAACTTCTCCCTTTGCTTCTCGCCCCCCCCTCATCTCTTTATCTCTTACTATTTTCGTCATCCCTCAAACCATTATTAACCTACATCCGGGTCCGTAAAGACCTTAAATTAAGTTAACAACATGCCTATATTTAGAAGTTATCTCCATCCATTTAATATTTTTTACGATCCGAAGAAGTAACAATGGCCAACGTTTAATTTTGGCCCAATTTAAGAATGTTGGCACTATTTCTGCCAGATTTGATCTTTCTTAATATGCTCCACTTTATATTTGGTCTTCCATTATTTTTCCCGCAATACCCATATGTGCCTTGTGAGTTTACTGTAATACCTAGGGCTCTGCGGCCTAAATGATGATCTGTGGTTATACCATCGTTTTTGGAAAGTATATTTCGTGCATTTCATGTAAACTTTCATCTTCGACCACAGGTTTGTAAATCACACTCTCTGTAAAACTGACAACATTCAATGGACAATTAACTTAACAATTATTTTCATCACTCTCTTGTATATCTGCTCTTAAATTCCTCGCAGTTTTCCTTTTCTTTCTAAATTACAGGTACATGTATAGTTTAATTTCACAGTGTTGCTGTGGAAAATACAGTGAAATGCAGAAGGTTTAAGTAAGTTTTTTTTTATGAGATCAAAGAAAAAGTTCCATTATTTTGTTCCCCTGTAGATTAAATTGGGACTTGAAACTAATTATCTTCCTTTTTCTTTCTTTATTTTTATATTTTATTGCCACTGTTATTTCTTAGTTATTGATTTATTTGGGGGATGGCAATTGAATTCGTTTTATGTCCCTCCCACTTCAATGTATTTGTGTATATTTTTTCTTTATAGCAAATATTTCCTTTGGTGAGGAATTTCTTGACACTCTGAATTAAATTCCCTTTGGAATGTGTCAAATTATACTCGACGGTGATTGGATTTAGAGTGTACACATTTTAACAATATATTTGTTTTCATATACGAGGAAACAGTCTCTGTCAAAAGATTGAACTCAACATCTAAATATTGAACAACCTTCGTGTTCATCTCAACTGTTATTTCAAATTTTTGAAGAGGCTAAAAAAGTTCCCATTGAAGGCATCGTTGGTTCTCTCATTGTCAAGCATGACGGTCAACCAATCATATTTATATAAACCAGGTTTATCTATAGGAAGAGTTTTGTTAATTTTGCTCAATAAGAAGACACCCATCAGCTCTGAAACCTCGGTTCCATCAAATAATCATTGTGGAAGATCAAAGGTACATTTATTCGATTTTTGACACACGCTTCTCCATTGTGAACAAAACAAATTTTCATTGGTAAAGTATAATGCTCCCAGTAATCCTTTTTTTTCCGAAATAGATGGAAAGAGATGTTTTATATCATATTTAATAAATACTTGTTTGTCCTTATTCGTCAAACGATGATACATTTTGGTTGAAGTCATGGAGTGAATAAGCTAACCTTTTTTTCCTTTTCATGGCATATATATATATATATATATATATATATATATATATATATATATATATATATATATATCATATGGACAAAATATATATATATAGGTATTTAAAGGCTTCTTCATGTTCCAGTCTCATAATCTTTGTCACAATATCTATTGACTTTGTTTATGTAATTCTCAGTTTCTGCAAGGACTCTTCTGCACATTAACTAATCCAATGATCATACTAATGCCATCACTGAAATAGTTTACAGTATTGACGATACCTGTTAACTCATTCTCGTCGTTGCCTAAAAGTTTGTACCCATTCATATAGAATAAGAATATATCATTATTATTAATATTATTATTAATATTATTGTTATTGTTCTTGTTGTTCATAGAAATATAGACAACAGAAATTTCAATAATTTTACTAAATGTTTATCCAAGTGTTCTTTGGTTGAGCTTATTTTCTTTTCGTTTCAGAAAACAAACTTTTGCATGGCCAGTTGTACATTGATGACTTACGTAAAGTTCACTCGGTGTCTATCAGTATTCTACCATGATGTCATTTAAAAAATGACATGTACATTTTCTTTGACATCTATCAATACGCTCTACCTTCAAGATATGCACTGGTGTCTGATTCAAAGAAGAAATAGACTTGGGTTTATATTGCAGAAATTTATATTTACACACAAATTGAGAGATGATCTTAACGTATTTCTATATGCCTTTCCTCGACGCTAAATTCCTCTCTCGCTTTCTAACAGTTTTCGTTTTCTTTATAAAGCATCGAATCTATTTAAAATTAGTTTTCATAAAATTTAAATTCATACAAATTTGTTTTTTTACAAACCAGTATTTTTGTCGTAAGTAAACATGTAGGAATGTAAATTTAAGAAAACACCATTAAAAAAAACGCTGTTGCTTTTACTGCAACTACATTTGTAGTTGCATTGTTTATTTTCATTTTCTCAAAATTGTCTTTTTTAATTATTTTTTGAAATATTAAAGATGCAAAGATAAAGCTATATTCTAGGTCTTATCCTATTATTTCAAGTGAACTCAAAAACATTCAAATAATTTTTCCTTTCCTCCTTTTCAAAAAGAAGCCATTGTTGACGTTCGCCACTAGCAATGTGGCAATAAATAAGAGATTAACGAATTACTTTCGGTATAATAACATTTATACTTCCATTTTAAATAAGTTTCACTACGAATGGAACCATCTCTTAGAAGCAACCATATAATTCAGTTAACTATTTCCTTGGTCTAATTTTTCTATGATAATCAAGTCGTCACAAATCAATTTGGCTTTATTTCTGTTGAGGTGTGTATTGATGACATAAATATCATCAATCCACTCCAGGGCATTGTAACTATCAAAGAGAAAATGATATAACTTTTACATTGATCGCATTGCAGGAGATGGCTTCATCAATAGAGACTTGCTCTTCTCGGCCATTACATTTCATTTTCCAAGCTCTGGCGCAACTGAATTCTGAGAGCCGTTAAAGGAACCATGTAGGTCTACACAGTGATACATATCGGGTAAATAGGGAATCATTTCATATCGCATGAAAATGTGGAACGTAGAGGCGAAATTTATTTAATATCTTCTAAGACACTGATCTGCACATAAACAATCGCAAATGCGAAGTGATGGACACTGATCATTTAAGAATTCTATCCAACATCCAGAAATAATCTATTTATATAAAACGGTGTTACAGGTTTTCCTCCCGAGGCCTGCGTACTAATGATGAAGAGGAATATGCCGATGTTGTAGGTATTTATATTTCAGAATAAAAATGGTCTTGATTTTAAAAAAAATACCAATGTATACTAAGGGTTCCAAGAAATATGCCAAGAAATAAACTTATTCAAATCTGTAATTACGATCTGGACTTGCTATGAATGTAGATAAAGCGTTACCTAGAATCCATCATAAACTTCCAGTATGTGAAATTAGTAAATAAAAAAGATTCCAACCTCCTCAGTGTACTGATCTATTAAAATAAATTTAGTATAGGAGATAGGGAATACGGACATAGAATATGATTTTGCTTATGGTAGTTTCACTCAACAACGCAAATTGTTAATGAACCAAAAGATTAACATAAAACCATAGATTAAATAGATTCTTAAATAGACTTGTCAGATCGAGACATTCTTATGTATGTTAGACAAACACGTTGAGAAATATATATATAGTCGCTTATATACAATCGTTTTCTATGATCAATGATTAGAAATGTCTTTATATGAAGGAAACCAGCAAGATTTTCACATGATCATCCTCCTTCAAAACTTCTGGACTAGTGCTAAATAGTCGCAAATATATAATAGGAAACCACATTACTCGAAGACGTTCAGAAGCAGCAACTAAAATTGATTTCATATGTAAAGATAAGTGTAATTAATGATATTATCACGATGTTAATGTTGCACAGAATTTCAGTCATGAAGTAATCATGAAGAAAGCGACTCTGTCAATACTGATAACAAACCTATTTGAGAAAGAAACCTATTTAAGAAAACTTTTTGTCCTGCAAAAATGTTTTTAAACAGTGTTATTTATTATTTAAACTACGCATGCTCTGGCTGCTCGGCTAATGAATGCCGAATGTTTTCTTTATAACTGAATGCATAATATTACCATTACCAGCACCATACGCTGTAGTTGGCAGAATAGATTACATGGCCCCAATGATCATAGCATATGTTAATGCTCGCTCATCTGTACAACTAATGTGATGACGCACGCTACATCTTTTCTTACATTACTCCTCTAAGAGACAAAACCATTGGATTTTATGACTAAATTGGATGTACCTGACAATGAAACCCAGTCGTCGCAGCTCCCGTGTCATAGGAACAAGTAAACATCTGTAAAACGTCAATAATAAAGTAGATCGCGATATTGCCTACCCTAAGAGAATCTACATCAGAATATATTGTTTGTGAATATAGGTTAGCTGGAAACTATATGCAAATAATGAATAATAAATGTACTGAAAACTATTGATTTTATTCTGAATACTCTAATATTCTATTATTCAAATAATCTAAAATGTGTTTGCATAATATTAAAATTCAGCACAAATATAGAATTAACAAATCTCTTAAATAAAATCAGGTCTTCAAACATTCTATTTGAAATGCTTTCAACTTTTTCCGATAAAGCAGAATCCTTTGCCTGTATATTCTCTTCCAATTCTACTCTCGAGTCATCAGGAGACTCTTTGCCTGACTTTTCAATTAGAACTAACTCTGTACAGTGATATGTATATATCTGATATCGTCTCTAAAGACGATCCCAGCAGACACTGTTTTCTTGATAGTATCCGTGAATATATATTCCTCTCCTAGAAATATTTCACTACAAAATTCTGCAATAGAGGCATTGTTACATTTTCTTAAGCGGATTGTTCGCAAACAAATTCTGTAATTTCTATTTGTAAGAACTCGGGAGAACGGTATGAACCCTCAAAGTAACCATCCTTTAGTTTTTCACATCTCTTTGGTAAAGTACAAGTTAATCTAATCAATTCCGAAATAGTTAAGCGTCTCACAGGGACATTTTCCATACAAACAATATGGCTGTCGTTTTTCTCAGTTAACTGATGATGGTTATTATTGAAAGAACCTCTCAATCATCAGACAACAATGCCGAAGCTTGTTCTGTTGCCTTTTGTATTTTGAAGGCGTTGTACAAGTTGTGGTAGTATGGTCTCCCTCAAAAGTTGAACAGTTACGATGTTTTGGACAATTCTTTGACTTGTTACATATTTCCTTATCAAACTGCGTAATGTTTTTTTTTAAACACCACTGTTATATATCTGTTTGAATAAAGCAGGCATCGCTCAAATATCTATTCTTTGTCTACACGTTGTCCTTATATTCATTAATAACTTTCATGATGTCATGATTCGGAAAATACAGGAATGTCATAAATATTTACTTTTTATTAATAATAATTCAGAAAGTCTCGACAACATCAAATTGACAGCTGATATCAAAAATGAATTCTCCTGTGAACTGGGAAAAGACGTGGCTATATAATTGTAACGCTTGTTAATTTTAATGCCTCTAAAACGATTTCTATTAGTAAGAGTAAACATTTTTCATTTCATAAGCATGGCTGTTGCCAACTTCCCGGAGAGCAACTCGTTTTCCACTGGCATGTAGAGGAATGATTTTATTGAATCCATTAGTACGTCTGTTCCTAAGAATTTTGATCTACTATGCAGATCTAGAACATTCTTCCCCTCAGAAGGTACCTTGATTATATATAATACGTTGGTGCGTCGTATATTTCTTTCAAATCTGATTTAATGCTTCTGCTATTTATTTAGAGACTCTTAATGAAATAAAAAAATATGAATATTGAAAGTCATTGGTCCTAATCTTGCATATCACATTCAGTCACTTCCCAACCGCGTAACGTATGTCTTTAAACTTTTTTTTGATATATATGACCATGATAATACTTATGATAATCTTTCCCTTTTACTACTTAGATTTAATGAGCGGAAATAAACTACTAAATTGTTATCGCAGTCTCATTTTACAGTTGAATTAAGTTAATGTAACTTTTCTACTTCTTTCTTCGCATTTCTAGCTTGTGGAATTCTTGTCCGGAGTCTTGCATTACAGCCGACATTGATATTCAAAACTTAAAATTCCGTGCCAACCGTTATCTTCGGGCATCTCAATTCACGTTCTTTTATTGTTCACTCTTTTCAATAACGTTTCTTTTCATAATATTCAATAAAACTATGTAACCTCCTACGAATTTGTTGACATGACTAGGCTGAAAAAATAAATAAAGAGCCTGACAAAGCCAGAAAGTCGCATCGAATCTTTGTAGAGATAACGTAGTTATATGATTTATATATATATATATATATATATATATATATATATATATATATATATATATATATATATATATATATATATATATATATATATGTGTGTGTGTGTGTGTGTGTGCGCGCGCACGTGTATATATATATCCCTCTCATTCTCGTGTTTTCTTTACATACAAACATACATATATATATATATATATATATATATATATATATATAAACACACACACACACACACACACAAACACACACACATATATATATATATATATATATATATATATATATATATATATATATGTATACAATGAAAGCACGAGGATAAGAGGGATATGTATCAGACTTATTTATTATTAAGACTGTGCATGCTAGGAAACAAAAAGTGTAAGCCAAGATAATTTGATAGAAGAAGAAAAGATTGATTCGTTTTCTACGGCTTATCAACACTCTGTAGTTTATTGAAATCAAGAAAGTACTATTAGATTGTATGAATTTTGTTTTAGATAAAAATGGTTTAGTGATGCAAGTTTTATTAATTAAACCATAACAATAGATACAGATTGATAAATACTTTTCCCAAGGGTATTTGCGCGTAAGTGAACCTAACTAACCCAAAGGAAATTGTAATTTACTTCTCGAAAGACAATTCTGGTACATTGGCTGTTGCACCACCCTCACCTCAATGCTTAAAATCAAAAATGGTCACCAGCTACTTACTAACAAGTCAAGACTTGACGTTCGGTGATCGTTGATTAACTTCGGTTTCAAAAGTGTTGATGCCTTAAGCTTTGATGCAAGAATGGATACACACAAACACATTATATATATATATATATATATATATATATATATATATATATATATATA
This sequence comes from Acanthosepion esculentum, assembly GCA_964036315.1. Taxonomy (NCBI): domain Eukaryota; kingdom Metazoa; phylum Mollusca; class Cephalopoda; order Sepiida; family Sepiidae; genus Acanthosepion; species Acanthosepion esculentum. The sequence goes on from OZ038475.1 coordinate 44,655,667, forward strand.
TATATATATATATATATATATATATATATATACAGACAAACACACATACACATACCCATGCTATGGGTTGTTTGATTTTTGTTTTATCGTCAGCAGAGTATAGTAGGATCAGTTGGACACTGTCTGCGAGAAAAAGATCATCATGGCGCAATACCATTCTCCAGGAATTTGGAAACGGCTTTGCTGTACTGCTTGACATTTGCGCCCGAATCTCCCAGACTGTTTGGTTGTCAATATGAGGAGAGTGCAGAGGATTCGTAAAGAGTTGGATGAGTCTACTGGTGATTACGAATGTACGGTAGCTCAGAACACTCACTCAGATCGTCCTGATAAAAAAGAAACTCCCGAATTTCTTGCGGAGGTCATCAGACTCAATACGAATACCTACCTCAAGTGGCTTGAGGAGAAAGTGCTGTCCTGTGTCAAAAGGGTGACTGCTGGAAGACCCTATGTCTAGCAACATGAATCTGTACCATTCCACACAAGCAGGAGAAACCAGTCGTAGCTGCCAGACAAGTTCTGCGACCATATCACCCCTTACATTTGGACTCGTAACTTCCCAGTCTAAGACTCCTTTCATTATTATATGCGGAGAGCAGTTGGGCGATAGACCAAAAATATCCTTGTAACACCAAAGATGAACTAAAGACAAGTATCATGGCAGCATTAACTAAATTAATCAAATATACTGTCCAGAAGAGTTGCAGGAGATTTCAAAGTTGTCATGAGTCCATGGTTGAAGACAATAGCAAATGTATTGAACAAATTTACTTTTTAATATTTCCAGATATTTTTGTGCAATTTTGATAGTTATATTTGTTAAAATAACATGTCAGTGTTATTTCAATTTGGTGCGTAATTTATACGACAATTTATCCATCACACGTTTTATATAAAAAAAAACATACTATTTATCAATTCTAAATATATATATTCTCTTTTCTTACATTTTTCAACTTTTTCAAATATGATTAACACGTAATGGTTAAAATACAAGGAAACATTTAACAATATTTCGCTATCTATATTGACCGATTCCATGAAATATGTAATAGTATATTTTCATATTATCCATTTAGTTTTTACTAAATATTTAGCGAATATAGGTCCAGTTAAGTTACATTTTGGATGAATTTGATTATTTCAGAAAAGTAAGAAGAAGGCATATATACATTCAATATGTACTGCTAGGATATCTAACGATTGACAATAGAGCTGAAATGGTTAAGATTATACTGGAAGATTATAATGGAAGAAGTCTTAGTATTCTCCTCGGCAAAATTACTGTTCGCAATCATCTACGCCAGTGGGGAAAGTTCACTCTCACGGTAATGGGTAATATTTTGATTGCTGTTTCTCTAAGGAATGAAGATCATATCCCCATGATATAGCCAACCAACAAAATATCAATCATCGTTTTCCACATTAGGTAATTTGATTCACATATTTAAGAAGCACTAATAATGTTTCCTTGTAGCTATGTGAATCATTGAAAACCGCCGAATAAGCAAAAACCAATCTGGAAATGTTGATTCACATGCACTCTATACCCTAAGGTTATCAATGTTGGAGACTGTCCAAAATAGTAATGGGTTGACTGCTTTGTTATCTGAGTCTCGTTCCTCTTAGATGGTTTGATTTTAATAACATAAAACTGTGACGATTGCCATCAGATAACATGGAACGACACGCCAGTAATCAATATATAATATTATTGGTTAAGAAGAATATATATATATATATATATATATATATATATATATATATATATATATATATATATATATATATATATGCGCTTGGTTTCACATATGGAACATTATGTATATTTGTCTACATATATATATATATATATATATATATATATATATATATATATATATATATATATATATATATATATATATATATATCAGGTATGTGGTGCAGTTCAATTTAGATTACATGAATCATTCATACAAAAAGCAGATAGTGAAGTTAATGATATAAATGGCAAGAATCACTCTCGTAAACAATTTTTAATAAAATACATTAATCTCAAACCCGTTGATGAATGTTATGATCCCTGTTTATAAATTCCAGTTGTATAAGATCTTTGTTTTTTACTACAAGCTTTCGATTGTTCATACAATCATCCTCAGGTATAGAAATAGATATGTCTTTTTTACATCCAGGTAATAACAGGACAACGAAAGTTAAGATGTACTCCGAAATATGTTTTTTAGGAAATGTGTTATTGTTAACTGTGAAAAATTCGAGTTTCGAAGTTAATGTATTTTATTAAAAATTGTTTGCGAGAGTGATTCTTGCCATTTATATCATTAACTTCACTGTCTGCTTTTTGTATGAATGATTCATGTAATGTAAATTGAACTGCACCACATACTTGATATTAAAATAACTGATCCGGAGTGCGACTTTCGGATAATAAAGGTGACATTCCTCTATTTATTGAACAATTTAGTTCGTGCTATATTGACTAAAAAAAAACAACCTCTACAAAAGAATTCTCATATTACTATATTATTACAAAAACGCACAATTCAAGATTTTTTTAAAAATCAACCTCAGCGTTGCGACCGCACACTCGAAAAACTTTTTGACAGTCAACATTTCCCAAAAAACATATTTCGGAGTACATCTTAACTTTCGTTGTCCTGTTATTACCTGGATGTAAAAAAACATATCTATTTCTATACCTGAGGATGATTGTACGAACAATCGAAAACTTGTAGCAAAAAAAGACCTTATACAACTGGAATCTATAAACAGGGATCATAACATTCATCAACGGGTTCGAGGTTTATGTATTTTATTAAAAAAATGTTTGTGAGAGTGATTCTTACCATTTATACCATTAACTTAACTATCTGCTTTTTGTATGAATGATTCATGTAATTAATCTATATATATATATATATATATATATATATATATATATATATATATATATATATATATATATATATATATATATATGGAGATAGATTATTGTAAGATCTCATAACTCATTTGAAAAATATATATTCAAATTATCCATGGAAATTAGAAACATTATTTTCATATCTGTTGGTCTGATTTTCCCTGTATTTTCTGTATGTCTGGCTATGACTGTCTCTTTCTCTCTCTCTCTCTCTCGCTCTTTCATATATATATATATATATATATAATAGATGCATACCTACATTCTCTCTCTCTCTCTCTCTCTCTCTCTCTCTCTCTTAGAGAGCGTAGATCGAAAATGTGAGAGAGAGAAAGATACATATGTAGGTATGTATATATGGCAGTTATGTGAGCCTGTCAGTTGGAGAGGGGATATTTTTAAACATGAATATATATTACTTCCGTATTTTGTGTACAGATATTTTGTCTAAATTCTGAAATTTATCTAAGCTTTGTGAAATCTGTGTTTATGTTGACTGAATGTCAAATGAAACGAGACACAGAGTATTCTTAAAAAAATAATTTTCTATGAATTGTGAAATATATAGTATTGAAAATGACACTTCATTCAATAAAAAATTGTCACCAAATATATATTTTTTTTATTTTGGCTTTTGAAATATGCACTTTTTGCCTATACAAGATAAATTCGTTTTACTGCTACAGAAACAATGAAATTTTTAATAAATATGCACTTGTAAAATCTTTTAGGTAATATAATCAACTGGGTATAAATTTCTTCTCGTTTTTCTGTTTCTAAACTGGTTTATTCACTTTTGGAATAATATTTATTCAGCTGTATTTGTCTATTAAACAAATACACACAGTTGCAATGGTGCGCTCCTATATAGATATTTACGGAGTAAACTTTTGTGCATGTAAACTGATGCGTGTGAGAAAAATAATAAGTTCATGCTAAGATGCTTTGGGACGCTTGCAAAACTAATCCGAAAATATGGCCAATAACAGATTTCTCAGCTTGGCAAAGTATTCCGTTGAGCAAGTAATATCCTTATTACATATCAATGCGAAAGAAACTCACCTTACCAATGCCTACAATACGTCGGGGCATCTGTGAAATGAAAGGTACGATTAATTTGCTGCCTCAAACCCGTTACTATTTTCAGTCTCTTTGATTTAATTCCTCCTGTAGCTGAATACAAGGAAGTCCCATCTTTTCGATTTTCGAGAGTGTGTATCTCCGGGAACTTGCAAGCCGGATAACGTATTCTCTTTTTCAGTTTTCTTTTTTTATAGTTTCTATTAAGTCGGAAATTATGTTAAGCCTTGTTTCTAAACTAGGAACAATCCGAGTATCTTATCAATTTCGAAAACTGAAGGACACACACAGGCACGCGTGCGCAAACACACACACACACAAAATAATAAACATATAAAGTTCCTGTAAAGAAAGATTTTCAGATTCGCCTGTATGAAACTGACTCCGAATCATATCAAAATGATACAAACGCGTCTCAAAAATTGTACTTACACGCAAACGTCTATATATATATATATATATATATATATATATATATATATATATATATATATATATATATATATATATGTGTGTGTGTGTGTGTGTGTGTGTGTGTGTGTGTGTGTGTGTGTGCGTGCGTGTGTGTGTGTGTGTGTGTGTGTGTTTTGTGTGTTTCTGTGTTTAGCAAGGTTAAATTACTCTTTTTGAACTAGAAACTTCCCACGGTTAAGTCTGACAATTATTTTAATATATTTTTTTGTTTATACGCTACTTTTTTTAGATATAAATATTTAAGTAAATTCTCTGTTTATAATAAACAGTATTAACAAAATTAACCCGCCTAAGTGTCGGACTTAGTTCATTTCAGATTACATATGTCATTTGTTTATGTTAACATACGCTTCCAGCTGATATGAGTGTTCGATAGAAATCATCGGAAGTTTGTAGTCCAAAACAATAATTTAACTTTGCTAACCAGACTCTTCATCTGTAGCTAAATTATATAGCACGTCAGGCTATATGGTCGTTCCGTGAACGATACACGTTCAATTCCTGTTGTAGGACACATATATTCTTTGATATTTCTCGGATATTTAGACAGGTTAATGTCGTTAATACTGTGTTTTATAAGCAGAGCATTTATTTTAGATATTTGTATCCTTAAAAATAACACACAAATAGGAATTATAAGAAGCATATAAGAAGATGAACACGAAGTTGCATAGGGCAATTGAATTATAATACATAAAAATGTATTTTCCTTAACATAATTATCCTTACAGTTTTGAACAAATATTCTGATGCAAAAATCAGATTATTCAATACTTCACGCCAAAAAGTCTTCTGAGCACTCAACATGCTTGCTCTCCCCAGTATGCATCTGTTGAGTCGAAAACGACCGACATTTTATACACTATTTGTCGAACATGGACCCGTCAATCAGAAAAGATTTACATGTCTAATCATAGGAATGAACCTCGCAAAGTAGGTTGAAATGGGGTGTCGATTTAGTCGTAAGCATTGCCGCACTGAACTACAGTTTTCTCTATTATTGTATTATTAATAAATGTCTCCCATATGATTAAACCTGTTCTTCACTCAACCTTTTGTTACAGTCTTTTCTTACAGTATTATTAACCAAGACTGCGAGCATTATACGGACTTCACAACAACGGCAAATTTTAAAAGAAGTTCCATGTTGGACATGCGATAATGTCAAACCTTATGAGAAGTTACTATATCGGCCTTAATGAATAAGATATGATATTATTATTGAAGAATATTCACAATTTGGTTAAATTATGCAGTGTTTGTTCAAAATTATCACCTATAAATGATCAATCCTGGCCTCCTACTGAAAAGTATGGTTTAATTTACATGTTGATTACGCCAGATATTGAAATGTTGCATATCGTTGGATTGTCATCGATAGTATTTCAAAATGACCTAAAATATTTAAGTGTAGACGACATACTTCCCCTGTAACTGCAAATGTTTTTGAACAGTTCTCTAGATTTGGAGTTCCAGATAATTTAGTGACCTATAATGGCACGTAGTTTACTTCAAGTTACTTCCAAATTTAGAAAATATAAAAAGCTAAAATATTGGCCAAGACCAAATGGTCAGGTTGAATGTTTTGTTCATACGTTCAAAAGGCCGTTATAAATTCAAACGGGAGGGAGAAGAAGAAAGTAATGCTCCAATAGTTTTTAAGGGTTTATAGTCTGACCCCTAACCATAATACTGCATCGGGGATGTCACCAGAGGAATTAATCTTTGCCAGGAAAATTAAATTTGTGTTTGACAAATGACTACTTAGAAGAAAATTATGAAGCTGACATAGCATTAAATTAAATACAAAATCTTTCAAATCAGAATATAATGATTTATTCAGGCGTTACAAGATAGGAAATGAAACTTAGGAAGATAGTGAAATAATACATGGCATTGGCAGGATGATTTATATTGTACATTGTTGAAATTAGCGACGTAAAAGGCATGCAAATCAATTAAAACCAAGACACGCCACTGAAGATTCCAACGGACAATTACCTGTGAAGTTGCTGTAGGATACTTTTGACATGACAACCACAATTATGTTAACGTGTTAACAAAATCAAAGGGAATCCAAGGGAAATGTTGATGGAAACATTGTTGAGAATGTAAACATTTAAAACAGAGGTAATATGTAGAAATATGAGCAACCATCTCTCAGCTATTATTGGATATGCACTTGTCCATTCACTGTGCTTACAATGTATGTTCAGAGGAACGATTCTGACAAAGTGCAGCTCAATGAGTAGCATTTGAGTCGTACACATTGCTGCACTGAAATACGGCATTCTCTACATTATATGATCAAACCATGCCTTTCATGCCATTAAACCTTTTTTTCACTCAACCATTTGTTCCTGAGATTACTTAACCTATTAATAGCCAGAACGACGAGAGTTATAAGTACTTTGTAACGCTATCACTTGTTTCCTTTTATTTAGATCTAGAACCACTGCCACAGGGTTAGAAATGGTAAATGCTTTGGAAATTCAGGTTGATCAATATAGATTCTTCATGTACCGTGTTGTTCCTCATAGCAATTCGCTGTTATTAATCTCTTGCTCACCCATCACTGAATTTGATTTCAACAGATTCCTGGTGGTATACCAAACTTCGTAATTGTATTAATTTAAATTAATCTATAGTGAGTTTATCTTAAAGCTGTTCAGACATAATATTTCAATTTCTTTATGTTTACAACACATACATATATCCAGTTTCAATTATTATGGATCACAACACTTGACATATTTCAAAACTTATAATTCGTTTCACTGCATGTTATAAATGCGCATCATTTTAAGCATATTTTCTTGAAAGTTTTAATTAATATTATTAATACAAATGATATGTTTCCTTGAAGAGAACATAGACATGCTCTTAAGCAATTGTCAGATTGTCTTTTTAATTTGATTGTCTGCAATTATTTTTAGTAAACACCATCGTATCACAAAGAAGACATGCAATGTATCATATCTTTCTTTTTCTTGGTGATGTAAAGCTAAAAGAGATTATATCCTCATTTTCATGACGAAAAACACGTGATAATATTCCCTATTTTCCAATAGATTTATCAAGGGAATCTTCAATAGTTAAAACATTGCCTGGACTCATGAATATAGCAATCTAACCATTATTTCTTTTATGTATGTTTGAGTACTCTCTGTACAACAGAGAGAATTCTATTGGATGTTCCTCTTTGAATTACTGGAAGGGAAACAGTTCACATCAGTAAAATGTTTAGATTCTCATCAGGAAACATACAGCCTCTGAGTGTTGGAAATGATAACATCAACTGAGAACAGCATAAACATGTTTTTCTGAATACGGATGTATACGAATCTTTAACATATTATGTAAAATTTCTTTTCATGGGATGATCAGCTGGATAATTATATCGATAAACGTACAAAATCGATCGATATAATAAGTCAGTGAGTATTTTGTGCTAGAAAATAGCGAAAATGACGCTCTGGAAATAGAACCATGCAAATAAGGCGGATTAACTTCACTTTCACCTTCATATTTGCGCGACAACGAAGACACAATTGAACATGTTAAACATCATAAGACCTACTTTAAAATTTAATTTCAGAACTTCCATATTTCTTTACTAGAAGTATTAAAGTTAACTACAGGGAAAATATATCTTAATAAGACAAATAAAATCTATCTAAATCATGATAAATACTATGAAATAGTGCTTACGTCCATATCATGTAGAGACATTGTGTCTTGTATGATAACCAAATTGAAGCATGTTCGAGCTCGGTCAGTACCTAGATAGTTGGCCGCTTGTATACAACGGGTACTGCAAGCTAGTATATGAGGTTCGTGTAATCGATGAGAATTGTTAGTTATTCCAGTTGTGTTTGTTATATTTACTTACGCGTCAATAAACTTGGAAAAGGTATGTATCAATTTCTTCGCCTCCCAGTTAATTAGCAATCCTAATATGGCCAAAGCATTATCTCTAACCTCAGAAAATATTATTACAATCTAAGAATATATATTCTGGCTTCAAATATCATGCTAAAGTTTGATAAGTCGTAAAAAAACGAATCAATGAATCAAGAATGAAAGCAATTTGAAACAGATTAAACACTGTAAAGTTGCTGATTGACATCTGACCTTTTTATATCCTCCTGATATTTTTGATAACATTAAGATACGATTAATTGGTTTATTTTATTATTTTGAAGTCATCGATTTTTGCGAGATTATCTCCAGGTTGTAAGGGTATATGACAATACAAACCTCAGAGGCTGGGATAAAAGTACAAAATAAAAATACAAATATAATAAAAAAGAAATAAATCACCTTATATTATTTCACTCGCAATGATCTCTCTGTTTTCTCCGCTATGTTCTTTAATGTCTTAAAATTCCCATGATGCGTAATGGTTATAGTCGTATGAAACAAGATCAGATAAATCCGGTTCAAAACTACGGTGATGTAGATTACGTTTCAGTAAATAAATTATGACAATTCGGAATTCATTTCTACGTTGTTTTCTGAGGAATATTTTGGTAACTTGACAAAAACTTATCTTTATTGCCATGACAAGATATCCTGTGACGAAATGAGTCGGTGAGTGAATGTGTTAAACTAGATTTGCAAAATTATTTAACCTGTTGAAGAAGTAAGGGAAATGATACTTGAAACCAAAATAAACTTTGACATAGACGAGAAATTCTCCATTGGTAATAAACATTTATTTACCAACGTTAATATAAAAGAGAAAGAGAGTTTAATCGAGGTTTAGCCCTGGTAGCAGCCAGCTTCAGTCTAATGTGCTTCGGAGGAGTGTTTATTAAAGACAATTCTCTTGGACTTGATAGCAATTACATGATAACAGAGAATACTCTGTCAGATAATGTCTAACCACACCAGCTGTGCTACAACTGTTTTATTCGATGCATAATCATAATTTATGCATCATCATTTGATCTAGGCTAGCGGAAACCATATTGTTTATGGCTAAGGTTTTTGCTTATGCGTAGGTGATCAACAATTTTCTTGTTGATTGTAGACACAAGAATTTAACATGTGACACAAAGAAAACTGATGGACCAAAATCCTGACGTAGATGAGCGTCCATCCGTGTTCTTTTAAAGGGATCATGAATATGAAATAATTTATTGGCTTCGGAATCATTACTCTTACAGGTAGTGGATAAATAGTTTTGTCAGCATTAGTGTTAGCTCTGTCCTAACGTTCTTAATAACAACCACAATAATTTTATTCCGAACAGTAGCGTGTGTTGGGTTAAGTCGTTTGATACATGTGGTAACTCGAGCTGACATAGAGATATCCCAATGTTTTTTCTTCCGTGAGGGGAGGAGGATCTGCTATGAGACTGTGAGCCGTAAGGAGATGAGTATCAGCGGAGAATTAAAGGTAAGGTTTATCTCTATTGAGAATCGTGTCTGTGATTTTCCGGAACAGTGATTTTCCTGAACTTGCTGGATCCAGATATTTTTCGACTTTAGTTTGGACTGCCTGTGCATATCTGATTTTGAATTTTCAAGGACACTCTTGTTGCGATAATTCCCAAATGAAGTAAATGTTCTGCTACATTGTTCACGCTTACAGTATATTCACGTCTGAACCAAGGATGGCTACCTGATATTTCTTTGTACTTCTATGGGTTCCCTGGTTTTTCATGCCTGAAATAATCCTTTCAGAAATAACTGAGGCTAGTCTGCAAGCTCCTTCTTTAAAGAAACATGCGGGAGATGTTTCTGTAACATAAGTTCTGAAACTCTCCGAATCAGCTACCGTGTATTGTCGAATGAAAGATTACATTGGTTGTAGCATTAACTTTGATTTAGATCAAGCAGTGTTCTGATGTGCAAAAGAGAGAAAATAATTCGCAGAAACATTTTGTGGGACAGGGAATGATGAAGATGTCTAAATATTTAGAATAATGCCAAGCTATAACGGGAATACAAATCTGCTTAACTGCGATCAGGATAAAAACGCAAGCGATTGGATATCATCACAGTATTTTCCAATTCATTTGTCTGAGCACAAAAATAATTCATTTTGTCGAATATTGAAATAAACCATAAATATAAGAGGTAATTGAAGGATTACCACAGAAGATATCATCAATATTCTCAGTTATACTATAGGCCATTGCAATATCATGATTCTGAGTACGAAATACAGTAAAAACAAACAACGGGCTATGAACAATGATCAGCGTAAATCACATGAACTGGAATTCAGTCTCATCGTCTAGGTGAAAGGAAAACTAATCCATGATATAGGTTGAAAGCTTGTGGTCATATTGATGTCAAGGATCTTCTTTTATTGGTAGGAACGTGCAGTTCGGGATGGTGAAATCTTGAACTGGAATAGGATGTTTTAGTCCAGTTTCATATATATATATATCTATATATATATCTATATATATATATATATATATATATATATATATATATATATATATATATATATATATATATATATATATATATATATATATATATATATGTATGTGTGTGTGTGTGTGCTAATATATTTTTATATTCTACTGGAAAATATAATAATCATTATAACAACTGTCAAAACAAACTATTGAAATCATTAGGGATTCTGAAGAGAAAATCTACGTGCGTATCTAAAAGTAACTCCTACATCCATAACAATTGTCGGTAGAATTTCCGGTGATTAAGTGCTTTTCGAACAAACAAACCTAATCCCTGTAGATTTAATTGCTAACAACCTGAACAAGTAAAGAGGAAATATCAATAATTTTCTGTTGTGATAAACCGAATACGTTGCATTCATCATGATATCAAGACTTTACTCTCTTTGCGAGCTAATTCCCGAGAAAATTCATAGAATTTCAAACTGAACCTATTATTTAATCTACACGGGATAGATATAATAAAGATATAATAATTGGTTTAAAAATTTTATAAATATTGCGCGGATCGAAAGATGATATTTGGAGTTCACAACCGAGGAAATGTTGGGATAATAAAATAAAATTCGAATGTAAACGATAACTCATCATCTCAAAATTCAAACAGAAATTAATGAAGACTTTAAATAGTATTGAACTAAATTCGTCTCCCCGCTTATACAAACACTGAATTGTACGCATTTAATCAGTCCAGCGAAACATTTTCTTTGTAATCAAAACCATTAATATTATTTTAGAGATATCGTAAGCCTTATTAGAAATCTTTTTGCGCGGCTTCCCATATTATCTCAGTAAATTTGATAATAAATATTCCTTGTGCTTTGTCGTTTGAAATAATCAGGATTATATTCAAGAAAAAAAACTGACACATTGTAAAACACAGTTAACATATTTCGCTGTAATATTAAGGCTTTCAAATATTTTCAATGTTTGGTTAATCGGTCATATATTGGAAAGCATACTGCCCAACAATCCTTATTTTGAGATCATTAAATTTTTAATCTTGTTCAGAGGCTTTTATTATGTAAATAATGCGACGGATTTAATATATCTGAAATTATATTTGTATGGAAAAATGGAGAAAGAATTAATTGCCTGCCTTAACAAAAAAAGAGAATACGGCTGATCCATAACAGATATATACTCTTAGCCTCTAAAGTGACAATTGATATTCCGTTATAGAAATGAAATGATCGCCGTCGTGCAATATATCTGGATTTACTCTTTCAGCCAATTATTGTGTTGTGATTTCGAATATTACTTTATGCCTCGCATTGAAAACTTCTGCTTGCCTACTGTAAAAGTTTCATTCGAGCAATGGTATCGTTCTGATGACCGAAATTATGAAGTATTATATCTGGCGTTGAGAAATAGTCTTGAACATCACAATTTCCGAGAATCTCACCAAATGCACAAATGTCAGAATTTATTTTAGACTCATATCATAGTCGAAACATTTTAGCATTCATCGTACGTACAAATGTTGGTTGGTTCATTTTGTTTAGCAGCATATAATCTTGTATGGATTATTTATTGGCAAAATCTAAATATTTCCATGATAATTTTATGACTTCAAATATATATATATATTTTCAACGCTATCGTATGTCTTAATCTACAGTATTATAATGTATAATATCGTATGTCTTAATCTACAGTATAATAATGTATTGATGGTCATTTTTCTATAAAATGTTATGTTGATAATTCTACTATAAATATACAGTGATGGTCATTTTGATTTTAAAATGTATTGTTGCTAATGTTATTCTAAGTAAGTATTCTTAGTATATTTTTGTATAAAATATTATTACTGGTATTTTTTAAATACAAATGTATGTTTCTCCTTTCTTAGTGTATTTGGGAGGATGTTTCACTATGTGTCTATAGCTGGGACCCTACCAGGTAATACCAAACCTGCTGTGGGAAGTAGTTTATCGTGATGATCAGGACTGTCAGAAATGTGTGGATGTTTTCTAGACTCAGAAAAACTTCGGTGAAAAATTCAATTGAATTATCTAGCGTCGAAATAAAATAGCCCGATAAATCCTATATGTGTCATGTTGAAGGCAACATGCAAAATATATTCCTTTCTCTCTGTTTCGCTGTGTATGTGTCTATCCACATACTCACACGTTATATATATATATATATATATATATATATATATATATATATATATATATATATATATGGAATCTAATATATATATATTATTTATATATTATGTATGCGCGGTACTTATTGGTACATAATATATATATATATATATATATATATATATATATATATATATATATATATGTGTGTGTGTGTGTGTGTGTGTGTGTGTGTGTGTGTGTGTGTGTGTGTGTGTGTGCGTGTGTGTGTGTGTGTGTGTGTGAGGCGAGCCAGGAAGAAAGTGTTAGAAGAAAATAATTGTGTTCATGTATCATATATTTTATTCACCTTCCACAAAAATAAGTCTTATTTTAAGATTTCGAAAAAAAATCTTTTTTCTGTGTGTCCGAATAACACTTTATATGCTTTCGAGAGATAATATATTAACACATCTTCTCCGATAACATATAACCTAGCACAGAATGCAAGAGGAGTGGGAAAGAATAGAAGACGCGCTTTCCACAAGGGATGACTAAAAATTGACGCATCCGAAATTGTATTACAGGGACCATATTACCAAAAGAGGAAAATCAAGTTTGCGTTTTTTTTTCTGAAAGCTAATCGTTACAGTCTTTTATCTTTGCTATTCGTTATTTCTCCAGTATTAAATTTTTAGGGTCAATCTATACTAATTCTATAGGAAACACTCTGTAAGGATATTGTTTAATATACACTAAAAGCATTTTTGAAAGAAAATTACATAGTTTTGGGAATAAAAAAATAATGTTTATTTAACCCGAGGAAATATGTAGAAACGCAAAATATGTCACTTCTTCACCCGCTATCAAGCCAACATTTCAATCCCTTACAATTAAATAAAGGTTATTCGTGAAATAATAGCAACTATAAACATATTAATAATAATCTTATAGTAGTAAACTGTATTCTCAGTTTATACACAGGGAAAAGAATTTGGCAGTATGAATTATGAATATCGGTAGTCGGAGAACGGAGAACCAAAGAATAAAATGAATTAAGCAAACAGAAAATTATCATCACGTAGAGGAGACAATAAAAAATGCGTATATTCATAAGCATGTAAAAAGCGAGTGTATCTTGTGTATTTCTGCCTTACTCTTTTTCTTTTCACCCTTTTTTTGCGAAAAGTGGTTGTATGTTGTTTGTGAATATCAATAAATTGTCTACTAATCAGTTAAGTACTAACTCCTGATGAGATGTGTTAGTACACATCCAAACATTATTGCATTCGTGTAGCGTTTATTACATGTTTTTTTGTATTATACGAAAATAAGGAATATTGCCTACTTTTGTATTAATCCCTCTCTTAAAATGAATGTTACGAACGTCAGATTTAGGTTGTATTCGTTCTAATTCCACACACACATACGCATACACGCACACACACGCACACACACACACACACACACACACACACACATATATATATATAGTTGACCCAAAAAAACAGGAACTATTTAACAATCCAATAAAACCAAGAGTGATGCAAGAAAAATATTTACTTCATAGTAATTGAAATCTTAAAACATGCCATTTAAGACACAATGATGGAATTTTCATTTTTTTAAATTATGTCCTGTAGATAGCCTCCTCCTGTACGAATGCATTCTTGAAATCTGCTGTTGAGACCCCTATTTACTGATGCAACATCTCAGCTGGGATATTGTGAATTTCATTCTTGTTACTAAAATGACGAAATGTTTACTTGCTCAAGGTGACTGTCTCGCAGTGTTGCCACTTGCTCATGTCTGGCAATACGCACATCAAAAATTCCCGTTTTTTTTGGATCACCCTATATATATATATATATATATATATATATATATATATATATATATATATATATATATATATATATATATATATATATATATATATATATATAGTTTATCAAAAACAATTTTACATACATTGGGGGCAGGTTCCACACACGGAAACAAGGACAAAACACAATATAAAAGTTTGTCCACAAATCGCTCGTTTTTGAGTTACCGTAAAAATGTTTGTAATATTATCTTGACACCTCCAGTATATAAGCGCTATAGTTCAAAAGCTTGAGGTAATCACTGTTATTAATTTAAAAATGTTCCTAAAAGTAGCTGTTTTGTAGTTTAAATAAAAAACATATTATACATACTTAAGAAAAATTGAAACATGATTTTTATTAGAACTTTTGATTATAACAAAAAGAAAGAAAAATGAATAAATTTTACTCTCGTTAAAATATCTTCCTTTAGCCTTGATTGCCAAAGCATATTCTTTTGGCATTCGTTGCAAAATTGTTTACAGTGAAAGTGTGATAAATAATTCCATTCTTTTTCCAATGATTCTAAGAGGACTATTCCATTTTTCGCACAATTCTCTCAACTTCATGCCTTGCTAATTCCGGGGGAGGCCCCAAACTCTGAACTCTAGCATATATACTATATTTCATCAAATTACTAAATGGGTTATAATTACGTACAGCGAGGAACATATTATGAGGAGATGAATGATAGAAACGGTCGTATCTTACTTTGAACATGGTAAGAGATTATTGATCAGATAAACATCCTATCAAGTACCTTTTCCACATTGCACCAGTGCTGGGGAAGAAGCTGTGAGATTGAAAATTTACACACTAGTAAAGTAATTTGAGTAGAATGAGGATGTGTCGACTCAGTTTACGTGTCATAGCAGAGCTTTGTTTTGAAGGTCTGAAATAACGCAACGTAGGATTGAATTTCACCAGAACATCTGCCTTAAAAAATAACGGTAAATTACCGATGGTCTAGCAATGTTTCGCATGTGAGGAAAGGGTTCGAGTGTGGAAAACAGTGTATTAACCACATGTCGGTGAAGATTCCTTTAGAACTAAATCTAAATTGGAAAATGTGCAGTGCGCAGTCGCAGCCCAGATGTGGCGGCAATAAACCACTTTTGGACTGATCTGTTTCTTGTAGAGTTTGAACATGTCAGCAATCAAATGAAATAATGCCTGGAGAGTTTCCGTTTTAAGATATTTCAGTTCTTTCTCAAAATGACCAAAAGATGAATTTAGAAAACTGAACGAATTAAAATAAAATAAAGCTTATTAAAATACATAAAGCAACACACACGATAGTTTTTATGCTCAAAGAAGAAAAGAAGACCTCAATATCTCTGTAGTTTGGTATATTTTCTTAAACCTGGAGATAAATATTGTACACGCTTTAGAATCCTAACGGTAACAGTGATCGGAATAATACAATGAAACTTTTGACTTCCATTGGCGAGCGGGTAATATTGTTTTTGGTTGAAATTTATAAAATATTTCTATTAAATTAATTTTACAGTAAAAGTACGTTTCTCACGTCCAGTAGCGTTTATCGCTATTTCCAGTATTGAGTTGGGTTTCCAGATCTACTCTTTTATTTGACGTAATGTGGAATTACAAAATCTTGATTACGGCAATATTTTCCCAGAAGTTACAAGCTGTTTTTCATTTACATTGATCCTATTTTTTGAAAGACCTCAGGTGATGTGCTTCCTGTTATTTGGGGTATTTCTTTGTTTGTGATTCTGTAACATCAGTCCACTATGTCCAGAGGAGGAGAGTCTTTGCCAACACCCGCAGGTTACTCTCGCTCAACTCAGACTTTTAGTCATTGATCATAGAAACGTAGATTTCAAAGTTAGGAAAATAAGATTTACATGAGCTTCCGAGAATATACGTCAGGTATTTCATTAGAAAATTAAAACTACTCGTCTTTCATTTTTGAAAGAGAAAAAAAAGTAACATTTGGATCGAAGATGATAATAATGATGGAAAGCAAACTTTCTGCAAGAAAGTAAAATAAATGTATAGAGCTAGGAATAGATGAAACAAAACGTTATCTACTAAAATATATATTAAATCATTATAAGGATTTGATGAAAATTAGATAAATCATTAATGCTCAAAATTACATTGGCTGCAAAGCTATTGAGCGAAATATATAAAATTAGGTCCATGATATCGGACTGACATTGTTTCAGCATGAGGGATTTATTTCGGCAATTGTAAAGAAGGCTGATCGCGTTACGGCAGAAAATTGTACTACAGAAGATATAATTACCATATTTCTAAATTAAAAAGAATTAGTGATTAATTCAGTCGTTGATCAATAGATACTGAAATATGCGTCGTCATAATAACTGAGTAAAAATCGGAAGTGGCGTTTTATTTTATTTTGTTCATTTTATGCTATGATATGCACATTTTACCAGAAAGCCAATGAAAATACATTGGTAGGTAAATAATGATGATAAGAAAATATCTATGACATTAAGGCACCTATAATTATGAAAACACAGAAACTCATGTGTATTGCTTAAAATCGTAAATGTGGAAATACTTAATATCGGAAACAGTGTCTTTGCGGATGTACCACGTAAGATATAGAAATAAACATTACATGTTAATTCTCTCCAAACGCGATCATCTGTACTTCAGAATATGTATGTATGTGTGTGTGTGGGGTGTTATACACATATATATATATATATATATATATATATATATATATATATATATATATATATATATATGCATCCATATATACACATATATATAGAGTTTAATAATATTCGTTATGCATATATATATATATATATATATATAGAGAGAGAGAGAGAGAGAGAGAGAGAGGGGGAGGGGATATATATATATATATATATATATATATATATATATATATATATATATATATATATATATATATATATATATATGTATGTATAAGCGTGTTTTGTTGAAAACGAGTCTTGAGGTGTGGTGGTTGATTTTTTTTTAATATAAATTCTTATGTTTTCTTATAAGATTTTTCATTTCGGGAAAAAACATTATATAAAATTTGTCCAAAAAATTTGGAGGCGCTTTCGGCTATACATTAGGCGATTATCGACGGTGAATTTTATTTGAACTTTTATTGAATATATGCATTGTTCTATCTATGTATCTAGAGTTATAGGATATTTTTATTTTATTTTCCAAACATTGTCAGCAAGTTGTGGCCGTGTTCGTAATTGATATTATTGAATGTTGGCCTTTTCTTTTTTATTACTAATGCTTCCATAATGTTTAGCCATTTTTTCATATGTATGGTGATAATATATTTGTATTATCATTGAGTACCTTACGA
The DNA here is from genome assembly GCA_964036315.1 of Acanthosepion esculentum. Taxonomy (NCBI): domain Eukaryota; kingdom Metazoa; phylum Mollusca; class Cephalopoda; order Sepiida; family Sepiidae; genus Acanthosepion; species Acanthosepion esculentum. Next base: position 44,673,863 of record OZ038475.1, read on the forward strand.
ATACTGTTCGGTATGTATCTATGTCTATTTAAATGAGACCTAAATGAGCAACGATCAGAAAGACGGAACATGAGTTTTCTTGTTGAAAATGTTGCACAATATCCAATATAATTATTTACAAATTTGGATTGCTTAGGAACACAGCTCCTTAGGGGACAATTTTAAAAAAATTGTATCATTTTTTTTATAGATTAGAGGACAATTGCTAGTAAATTTAAGATAGGAAGATGTTTTACTTGTGTTTTTTATATAATGAAATTGAAAGTATAATTACAAAACTCCACAAGAACACCTAAAAATAGGAGTTTATTTTCTTTTTGTTGTCAGTAAAATAGAAATCTGGGGTGTTTATTTTTTTTATTTGTTGTGTCCGCATTCATCCGTTGTGTGTCTTCTTCCTCATTTTCAGAGGTGGTGCTGAAATAGTGCAAGCGATACCGATGGGCCTTTTTCCTATTTTTCTTCTAGTTATCCATGTTTCTTTGTTGGTTTTTATTTTTCTATTGGGATATTTCTTTTCGTGACATGCCTTGCAGTATCTGCCATATGCTGGACATTTGTCTCGCCTGGGTATGTGCATCTATCCACAGAAAAGACCATCTTTTGGCGGGTGGTTTGTCTTACTGTCATATACTTTAAGCACCTGGGATTCCTCTGCTCTCATGCCATAGCGATGGCTGGATAACATTCTATGCTGCCCTGCATATGTCAATGCACTGTTATGAATCATGGTTTGTATTTTAAGTAAGTCTCTTCTGAGTCTGTGGTCCTGTATACCAGTAACGACTTGGTCATTTATCAGCGAGTTCCAATATTGGTTTCAAAAATTAAATGTCTGTGAAAGTGCACTGAGACAGCTATAAATACTGTCAAATGATTTACCTTGGTCTTTTTTTTTAGAAACACGAAACGTTCATATGTCTCATTGGTGATACCTATTGCGTAATCCTCAAAGGCATCTTAGATTTCTTGGACGTTGCCTTCGTGTTCGATTGTCGTAAAATGCGTGCCTTGATATATTTTCAAGGCGTCATCGCACAGACAGTTCTGCAGCATTACTACTTTTATATCACTGTGTCGGTGGGTTAGATCGGGTAGTAGAGAGAAGTCCGTCTGTCTTCTGTGGAATAATTTCCCCGACTCCACATTGTTTGTGCCAAAATTTAAACGTTCAGTGTCTCTGACGTGAAAACCAGACATACTCTTGGAGACAAGGCAGTTATTAAATGAGAAATAACGGGGGTCAGGACAAGATTCAGGTTGAAAATGAACAAAACAACAAAAAATGTCCTCTTAGAAAGTCCTATTTAGAAAAAGAGAGAGAACAGATACTGGGCAGTTTGGAAAATCAACATAATCAAGTCAGTTAAACAAAAAACAAGTTAAATCAGCTGACTGCGTGGTTGACAACATGTAGTCTCTTTAAATTGCTGAGGTGTGTTTCAGTAAACCGCTGAGCTGCCACCATGTACGTTATGTATTTGTTATTAGTGAAGAGGACAAAAGAGCCAGGCACAATAACAACTTTATTGATAAGTCATCATTACGGGAAGTGCTATTTCCGTTTGTGGAGAGTTACCTAAAAAAGGGGGTCATAACATAAAGCGGGTACACAGGGAGTGTCTACACGTAACAGGTTACTATGGTCATATTCTCAAGTGATTCAGCATTTTCCTACGATCTGTCAACATTTCCTATCAATCTTTTTCTGTGTATATACAAATACAGACTTTGTGTAAATCAGTAATACTTGTGATTTCTCATCAGCGTCATTATATGAACTTTTTGCACAATCTACCTTGAAGATTATTTTCATTACTAGATTTGGAGTTCCGAATCTGCTTGCGTTTATTTTCTACGGACCTATTCAAGTATGACAATTTGTATTTTCTTTCTTGATTTATATTGTTAATTTGCCAAGAATAAATTTTGGAATATTTTATTTAAATTTCACGTTTGGTGTTGTCATTGCACTTGACGTGTCAGATCAATGAGTTTATGTTTTTAAATTGTTTGCGGGCACGTATGATTAAATAACACAGGCTCGTGTTTCCGCTATAAACGTTAAAACGTTATACTGTGATAACATTTGATCTGAAATTATGCGTTGAAATACTTTTTTTTATAATTTTATGCAGTTAATCCGAGCTGTTGCTGAAAAATTCTTGTTCGAGCAAAATTCCGAAATCTACCCAAAAGAATATCATCAGATATTTGAAGATTGTTCGACCAAGAAAAAGTTTCGGCAATCACATATGCGTTAGTGTATGTGTACGGAAGATGGAGATGGACATGTAAGCAGAGACACTCTGAGATAGAATGGGAGAGATCGCTGGAGGAAATATTGTAATATATATAATGCATTGATATATAAATATCTCAGACAAATATATACAGTTGTGTAAGTGTATACGTTAGATATAACCATAAATAAATATCGATGCTCACACCTTGTCTTATGGTGGTGGGGTTGCGTGGTCTAATGACACATGCCGTCGGGAGTTGCCAGGTCATTGTAGCGGTACCCTTGGGTGCGAATTCTAAGACGAGGCCTCAGTCATATCGCGACCAAATCCAATGACCCGAACAGTGGGACAAGTCAATAACGTCTACAGCAGATCTCAACAGCTGAACCAGATTATGAAAAGGGCTACGCATAATGGACATTCTACAAAAGTCGCCACAGGAAATTATCAATGTTTCAGCGGCAATCCATTGCAGTTACATAAATTGATTCTGCAGGTCTCATTTCATGACGCAGAGGATACTCATGAAAAGTGTGTGGGGCAATTCCTTGGCAAGATGATGTCCACCTTGAACAAATTCACATGGTCAGAACTTTCTACTACTCTCATTTTCTTTTACCTCCGACAAACAATTGCAAAACAAAACAACGATAGAAAATTGTGACGGAAGCAGATTTTGGCGAAACCGGCAACTTCTCGTCCAGAGCCTGCACAAAGGGGGTGAATATAGTCATAAACGCCATCATCGTAAATGAAGTGATTACCAAAGAAGAAATTAAATTCTTGGATACAAGATAAAGACGAAGACGACGACGAACCATGAATAATTCACAAAAATTGCGTACATGTGTAGAAACCTATCATGTGTGTGTGCTGTACGTCTGCATATCTGAAGAAAAAATAAATTCCTTAATTATGATGATTAGAAATTAATATTGTATATTTGACATCAAAAGACATAAAAGCCATGGCTGATATGCACGTGAGCAATATTTTATGTATTTTTAGTCTCGTGTAATCGTTATAATTATACTAATTAGGCAACATATAGCAATCATTTGTTCTGCAAGAGAACAAATTCTAACAGACCTGCATATAAATTTTATCGCTATATATAATTAATCCATGTACAAAAATGTCGTTAAAGAACTGTATCAAAATCGTTATTCTAGGAACAGAGATCACTAAATGTATACAACGTTTAGTCGTATAATAAGCGAATGTGTGATATAAATAAATATTTCATCTAATCATATAATTCAGTATATAAAAATGATATACATATATATACATTCCTACATACATATATATCTATATATATATATGTGTGTGTGTGTGTGTGTGTGTGTGTGTGTGTGTGTGTGTGTGTGTGTGTGTATAAGGAGGTACAGTGACCCTTTAGGAATCGAAGAGACGCATTTGAATTCCATTGCATTCAGTGCAGTGCTAATACCCTTGGGAAAGGTGTAAATACTCTTCTTGTCCCTCCAGCTAGGGGTAAATAACAGGGCAGATATGGTTCTATAGCGTTGGATGTCAACTGGTCTAGGAGAAGGAAAACTCTGAATTCAAAACCTGTGGACGATTGTCTGTGGACATTGTGTCACATAGTGCACCAGATCCCTGTATACGGCCCTTCAAAATATGTGGATGGTTCTGCACTAAACCTTCCCTGCTATAATCAAATCTCGTGCTGGTGTCGGCCTGTGGGTTCTTAGGAACTGATCTGCTCGAATTCAACAGGAGCGTCGAGTATATATATATATATATATATATATATATATATATATATATATATATATATATATATATATATATATATATATATATGTATATATGTATATATGTATATATAGATAGATAGATAGATAGACGGTGGACTCTCCCGTCGTATTCGAGACGTAGGAGACGAAAGCACTTATAATTTTGATTATAGTGATGAAGGCGTTTTGCAGAACCAAGCACGCATTTTTAAGGGCCAAATACTGGTCCCCAATCAACCGTACACGGATCATATATATATATATATAGAGATTTCCACATATTATTAAAAATAATTATTAAAAATAATTAATTTTTTTCCTTTATGCTTTTCAATGTTACATCTTCTCTATATGAGACATTCTCTGTTTTTGTGTTGGTCATTCCAATGTCTTTCTTTAAATGGTAGTGAAGAGTTCTGAGCGAAGGGTCATAAAACAATTAAGGTTGGTTTGAGAAGTGATGAATCGGGTTGTCTTATCTTTTAATGTTTTAATAACCCCTGTGTGTTCTTACATCCCTTAGATCTATTTCCGTTTTCGTGTGTTCCTGTCAGCATGCGTGTATATATGTGTGTGTGTACATTCCCCCTGAATACATACACTGTTTCACTACGAAGAATTAGTAAACACACTTGTACACATACACACACACACATAAACATACACACACACATACACACATACACATGCACACACGTACATTGTCCCACCATAAGGAATCTGTACAAACGCACACACACTCACACACAAACACACACATTTTCCCCAAGTTACAAGGAACCAGCACGCACACGCACACACACACACACACATATATACATATACATACGCATATACATACACACGTATTTCCTAAGTTGTGTGGGGTTTGTGTGAGTAGCTCCCCTGCTTTCGCCAATATGCGTGCATATACATGCATACATACATATACACACACACACATATACATACACATACACACACATACATACATACATACACATACATACATATATATATATATATATATATATATATATACATATACATATACATATATACATACACATATACACACACATACACATACACACATACATACACACACATACACACATATGCGTACATATATACATTTTTCGTGTTCCACAGATACCCGCATGTGAGCTTGCGTGCATGTATAAGAGCGGTTTGATCACTGTATTTGGTCACCATGTGTGCATGCTGTGTGCTTTTGTGTGTGGGGTCATGATCTATTCAGTTCCGGTTTGAATTTATTTATGAAGATTTTTTCCTGTATTTGTAGGTAGGAATGATTGTCTGTTTGGTATATCGGCATGATATTAAATTTACCCTGGTTACATTCAAAAATATGTTGTGAAACAAAAAGTTTTCTGTTGTCTGGCAACTTTATGTTGCTTTTGTGTAGGGAGACCCTGTTGTTCAGTTGTTGGCTGATGCCTATATATGATTTCCTGCATTTTGTGCATTTAAGTACATAAATCACATTTTTGGAGTTGAAGTTTTTGTTTATTGTGAACGTTGTTTTGGGGTTTTGAAAAGTGTACGAGTTTCCTTCTATAATGATGTCACAAAGCCCACACCTTTTTTTGTTGCATTTTGTGACTCCCTGTATTGTGTGTTGGGTAAATTTAGATGAGGTTAATATATGTTTTAGGTTTTTAGATTGGCGTTTACTTTTGATTATTTTGGTTGTTTTTATTATATTATTCAGTTTATTATTCTTGCTAAATCGGTCTAGATTTTTGGTATTTTTTGTGAATATTTCTGGATTGTTTTTGTTGTATGTTGAGACATATGCTAGAGTTGGCTCGACATTACGTTTCTTTTTATTTCTAAGTTGGTCTAGAGGGATTTTTTTTGCGAGTTCAAAACCTTTTTTTATTAGAGTTGTGGGGTAGCCTCGTTTTTTTAGAGTTTTATGTAGTTCTTCTAAGCGGGTTTTTCGGAGGTGTTTATCAGTCACTATAGTACAAACTCTACGTGCTAGGGAATAGGGAATAGATTTTAAGCAGCTTTTGGGGTGATGGCTCTTGAAATGAAGGTATTGTTGGGTGTCTGTGGGTTTGTGGTAGATATCTGTGATTATATGGTTGTTTTTATTTCTAATGAGTATATCTAAAAATGGTAATTCGTTAAAATTATATTCTTGCGTGAATTTGATTTTTGGGTGTAAGTTTTGAAGTAGAGTATGAAATTGGTTAATGTCGCCCCATGAGGATTTCCAAAAGATGAAGCAATCATCTAAGTATCTTTTCCAAGATTTAGTGAACTGGGCTTTTATATTTGCCCCATATATTTGTTCTATCTGTTCATAGAGGTTTTCTTCTAGGTAAGCTAATGTTAGGGTGGCATATGTTGGAGCCATTTTTGTTCCCATTGCTGTACCCAGGGTTTGGATATAATTTTTATTGTCAAATTCAAAGGTGTTATTGTTTAAAATTAGATCTATACTATTGATAATGAACTCTTTAGTGAATCTCGGATGTAGTGTTTCTGGATGTTTTTCAATCCAGAATGAGATTGCTTTCTTTCCTAGTTCATGGGGTATGTTGCTGTATAGGCTACTAATATCAAAAGTTGCCATAAGAGTTCCCGGATCCACCTTTTGTGGTATGTAGCTATAGGTATATATATATATATATATATATATATATATATATATATATATATATATATATATATATATATATGCACATACATACATATACATAGATATACAAATATGCATATATATATATATATTGATATATAGATACATATCTATACACATATTTACATATATATATGTATATGTAATTTGTCCATATATATATATATATATATATATATATATATATATATATATATATATATATATATTGCTGCACCCAATTTACTAATAACCGTTACACATTACGTCAAGGCTACTTAATGTCAGAAGAATTACAGGATCTAGATAAAAACACTCTGGTATAACACATGGGTTCCGCATTGATTCTTCAAGATGGCTGATATCGGTTTCAGCAAATGACAACAGAACATGAAGTTCGAGCAATTTCTCCACAATTTTGTTAAATTTAGACAACTTATGTGACGTAAATATAGATTGTTCATGAATGTATATTCATATTCCTTTGTGGAATATGTATATTAACACTTGTTAAATGTTACAAATAGAATATGTTCGGCATTTGTCGTTTACCACTATATACAAATTCGTATCTTTAGAAAACTTTTACATATGTCCTTAAAACAAATGTGTTGGCCGCAAGTATTTTCTGATGTAACCATTTATTTTTTAATGAGTGCTTAAATCTTTCTTTATAGAAATCAATTCGCTGAAGTGGGTTTTCTTTCAACGGCATCTTGATAATAACTGTGATTTGGGTCTTACAAACGTAGAGGAGAGAATGCGGAGTCACTTCCTTACGGCAGTGGTAAAGTGAGCCGACAATTTTCATGCATCTTTTGCGATGTATTGCATGTACGATTACTACTTGATGTCAGTTCTGCGTTTAAGGCCCAATAGTATCTCATGGCACGGAGCCTCCCCGAGTGGGCAGATATTAATCGAGACATGGCGTTGTTTGGTGTCGGATTTGCGATGATGAAATACGGGTAGTTTATGTTTGCATTTTGTGGCATTGAAGGCAAACGGATAGCCCCCGTCATCAAAAAGTTAGTGCTAAATTTGGTGAGCGATCATCTGCCAATGATGATCAAATCTTTTAAGAAGTTCACACGTATATCGTTGTAACATATGGATAGATTTTCACAAATGGTCTGGCTATATTATTATGTTATAAATATTATAAAAAAAGCAAAGGGACACTTGCGTTGGCCGCCAGGAGGAATATATATATATATATATATATATATATATATATATATATATATATATATATATATATATATATATGATAGAAATTGTTAGGGGGATTTGATAATTATAATTAAGTAATACATTGAGTCTGAAAGAAACCTCAACAGAAAGCACTGGACGGCCGTTTCGTCCTATATTTGGGACGCATCAGCAGTTCGCATCCATTACCGAGAATTGAAACGCTGACAGTTAAGTTTTCAAGCGAACGTCATACCAACTGTTCCAATGGGCCTCGGTGAAGAGGTAGCAAATAGGGCTATATATAGCGCCGCTCGCTCATTTATTCCGTGGTGGAACCCAACTGAAATTCTCTGTAACCATAGGACTGTGCCCTCCGGTGCCACGACTACTATCACCAAGCCGCTTAAACTGAAGCATTAGAAGCCGGATCAAGCAATGATAAACACATGAGAGAAAATGTTAGGAGGATTTGATAATTGTCATTAAGTAATTCATTGAGTCTGAAAGAAACCTCAACAGAATTCAGAAATCACTGGACTGCCGTTTCGTCCTATTATTCAATGAAATATATACATTTGATATATATTTATATATATATATATATATATTTGTGTGTGTGTGTGTGTGTGTGTTTATGTATATTTAATTGAATAGGACAGACAAGGTGTTTTTATTTATATATTATAGAATTTTTCATCCAAACTAATATATTTTTTACTTTTCGAATAATAAATTATATAAAAACTGTCCGAATATTCTTTTTATATAATAAAAATATAATAATGATAATAACAAAATAGTATATCCTAAAAACTTAAGATTATAAGATGGTTATATAATATATCACCCGAAAAGATAAAAATTATGAGATCGCATGAGAAATTGTATAAAAAACTAAAAGCACCTTTTCTCTCGTATTCAATGAAATATGAATGAAAGAAGGATTGCAGCCGAAACACACACACACACACACACACACACACACACACACACATATATATATATATATATATATATATATATATATATATATATATATATATATATATATATATATAGTGTTTTGCAACTCTTAAAAGTGCTCAATATTATGATAATATAAAAAATATAATAATAATAACAAAATAATATATCCTATAAACTCTAGATTATAAGATTTATAATACAGTTATTTAATTCATTTAAGGAGTCTGTATTTGTATATTCTCAAAGTATCACTATTTATCTTACAAATAAAGGCCTACAAGTCTCTCAGACCATGAGCTATTTTAATGCGAATTTTCACAAAGTTAAAAAATCCATGATGGTTTCTGATAGAAACTTTTTCCTAAAAGTGAATTTTCTAAAAATTTTATGAAAATTGTCATTTGTAAACTTACTAATGCTCATGCAATTATAACTGTGTTTGTCCTTCCCTTAGTTAGTTGACACAACCGTTATGACAGTATGTCATAAGTAATGTACTGTTACGTGATTCGTAAGAGAGAAAAAAGTTCTTTGTTTTAAGTGAGAAAATGAAAGGAAGAAGAGATGATGGAAACAGAGAGAATCTGATTAACCTACTAAGAGCAGATATTACACTGTAGGCGAGTACTGATGGCGGCTGTGATAGAAGTGACATTTTTCAGACGCAAAGTATCGATGGAAATCGAGTAAATTATCGCCGAAAATTCAATTAACATAAATTAAATGAAATAACATCCCGCGTTGAACTATTTTAATCATCCGCGTCTTACGAAAATTTCTCTTAAAATATTTTTTTACAAAAATTCAACAGACGATGTTATTGCAGAAAGAAAGAAACAAAAAGAAAGGAAGATAAAATGTTTTTAAACTCTCCTGCCAATACTTCATGAATAATGGACTATTCCGTTTTGATCGAGGGGAAAGTGGGGAAAATTAACTAATTGATTTCAGAGAGAAAACGAAAGAAAGCAATAACTACAGCTCAAATATTTGAGGATACGACAGCAGAATTTCTACGGATATTTTATTATTGTAGTATTCACCATAGGATTTTTCAATCATTAATTTAAGTGTTAAGAATTAAGATTTATCGGAAAATTTAACTATAAAAACCGTGACATTTTCAGGGTTCTTTCTAGTAAATTATATAGGATATAAAATGATACAATTCAATTCCCTAATAAATGAAAGTGAGTAAGTGTTGATTTGTTACTAACTTATAATGTAATTAATATTTATATTATTTTATTTCGAGAAATTAATTTAAGTGTTATATATTGTAAATAAATAAAGATTTGGAAATTAACCATATTATTTTTATAATTCATTTATATTATGGAGTCGTGCATGTTGACTTGCGAATGGAATATTTCTTTAATAAAGTATTTAGAAAAGTTGCAGATTTATATGTTGCTAAGTTTTTTTTTTGTGTATTTTGTTTTTTAAGCACTTCACCCCAAGCAAGGCAGGAATGCAACTATCATGCAGGTGGTTACAGAGAGTGAAAGTAAGAGAAATGATTGGGGGTATCGTGGATTGAGGAATGGAAAAAAGTACAAGTATCAAGATAACAGAAGATGGCGATTGACGTTGCATTTAATTTTTGAATATTGTAGTTATCAGGGAAGCAAGTGAGAGGGAAGTCGGGAAGTGCGTCGAAAGAAACCTTTAGAGGAGATGTGGCGGTCACATTTAACTATTTCAAAAGTAAAAATCGGATTTAGATGGCAATCTAATTAGTACGCTTAAACTCATGTAATCGGTGGAACAGAGATAAATCAGTAGCCATGAACATATTTGTAGAAAAGACAGAGGGGAGCCACATCCCGTCTGTGAGAAAAAGTCTGGAGTCGAGAAACCAATTCAAGACCGATTACATTACAGATCTTTATTTTGATTTTGTCGAGAACATCGAGATGAACGGCGGGGGCACCATACCTTATATTGCAACAGTATTCAATACCAGGTCGAATGGTAGAGTTGTAGACAAGTAAGATGGACTCTGACGAGAAATGCTTTTTGGCACGATAGAGTTAACCAAATTTACTTCCTGTAGGCGCATCTATTGATTCCATGAAGTTGTTCTACTTCAAGACAGTTGAAAAGTTGGTGCCAAGAAGGAACAGTGAGACGATCTCACAGAGACGAACATCACCCATGCTCATTGATTGTGGTTTCTCACCGATGGTGAAATGAAAGCAATTTAGCTATGGAGGCATTAAGATTTACAAGCAATTTCCTGCCTCAGTTAACCACTAATGTTAATGCTAATGTCCTTTTCGAGAGCAACTATTAGGTAAAATTTGTCAGCGCTACCGAGCATACTATTGAGACAGGTGTAAATAGTAGTGTCGCTTACATAGATGCCTCCTTGGAAACTGATCAAGGAGATCATTCATGAAGAAATCGAAACAGTTTAGGCCCCAGGATAGAGCCTAGGAGAACACCCGCGTTAGTATGGAATGAACAGGAAGAGAGCCCGTTCAGGACGACCTCCTTTACCGATTGGATTAATGTCTAGCGTAACTCTCAATAATTTTTAATCTAACTGAATTAATTTATCTGTCTATATTTTTGTGATGAGGTATTATACTAATTTACATTATTTAATTCTTTCTGAATGATGACTCAACTTTCTTGCCACATTCACGACGTTCCGACCCTTGTAAGCTCAGGCCTTCTTCAACTGATTGGAATTTGGAACTGGACCCATTATTTCATGCACAGTGTTAGATTGTTCTAGCTCCACGAGACAAAAAGACACGTGATCCCGTGGATAAAAGCGTTGGTTTGACACAGAGACTTGGCCAAAGAGTTGTGAGTTCAATACCTGTCTAGTGCAGTAGTGTAACAAAAACATGGAGAGTTGAGGTAAAGACAGATAACTGAGACTCCCGAAAGTGGCATGGCACGTGGAACTAGCAGAATTTATCCAGCTATTCGAAATAAAAGGATTCAGAAATTCCAATCTCCTGATGAAGGCCGGCACGTACAATTGTTGAAACGTCGGGACTATGGCAATGAAGTTGAGGACAACATTCCGAAAAATGTAAATAATATAAAAAAATAATTTCTTTAATAAACGCATGTCTCTGTGCGTGTATGTGTGTGCATATGTGTAAGACAGGGGTAGTGACTATCTCAGAATGCCTCGTAACAAGATTGGACAAACACAACTATTTTTAAGTGTCTGTGAGATTATAACGCTCGTTTCGCATATCAGGTTTATTCGCTCCAAAATTCTTCCCTGCGATTTCTGATTTCTTAAAATATATTGCTTCTTCCATGTCTCAAATTTTGTTAAGGAAGTATTTCCACGTGTAATAACAAACAGTACTTTAGTTGAGCCTGCATTATTTTATATATCTTTGCCATGCACATATTTTGCAAGAATGTATGTTCATTTCGAATTCCGTTCACTCATTTTTATATATGTAGTATATTTGGCTAATATTTGACATATGTTCGAAGCACCAGGCAGATTTCTATACACAGACACTCGTGTGTAACATCCCACCACACACATTCACACAAACAGAGGCACAAGTATGTATGTATGCATGTATGCATGTGTTTGCCCCTATATGATTGTAAGACCGCACTGGCGTGTATATATGTGAAATTGAGAACAGGAACGTACGGAGAACTGTCCAAGAACATATTTTATGGCATCTCGCCCACTGCTGATATCAATAGGTCATAACTGAGTTGCTTTTATTGCTACCAATCGGCTTCGTGGTTTTTGACTTTCAATGAAATCAGATAGCCACAGATATAAAAATGTCCGACATCGGGCCTCGCTATCACAGAGTATGACAAGTCCCACTTCTACTGAAATCATGGTACGCGTTAATAAGAAATTCTTTAGATTTGCTCCACTGTTTTCATTTGAAATATTATTTAGTTCACTTCGGAAGATGGATGCAAGAATTTTCTTATTTTCGAATTTAATATCGACTCAAATTATTCTCTAATATTGTATGGAAATAAAATCCTACAAATCATAATTAAAATGAGAAACATTATTAGATAAAATGAATTGAAGTGGGGTTTTAATATTCATATCTCAATACTATAGATATACAATATAGTAATATATATAAAATCTAGGTTACAAACAATATCAGTAATCCCTTAAACTAACGTAGTTGGAAGATGTATACTGCAGCCGTAATGGCAGTATGTGCGTTTTCCTTATCAGGGACTTGTTGTTATACAAGGCCATAGACACCTGTCCAGATATTTAAAGCATGAGGGAAAATTAAAAACGTTCATTTATCAAAGTTATATACGCGAATATGGAGAGAAAATTATTTCCCCGAATTTTAATTCTTGTAAATATATATATATATATATATATATATATATATATATATATATATATATATATATATATGTACGTCAGTTGACATTGAGGTTAGCACCCAGGGGCATAAATCTGATTCCTACTTAGACGCAAAAATCAGGCTGGTTCGGAAGTCAATGTTTACATTTGTATTTACATATGAACTATCCCTGATATTGAGTAATTTAACCCATAAACATAGCTTACCTTAAAATTATATATATATATATATATATATATATATATATATATATATATATATATATATATGTGTGTGTGTGTGTGTGTGTGGGTATATATATATATATATATATATTTATATGTGTGTGTGTGTGTGTATGTGTGTGTGTGTGTGTGTGTGTGTATGTTTGCAGAAATTTCAGTACAGTATGTATATACACGGACCATATGCAAAAAGTCAAAAAGAAAACATATCTTTGCCGATGCTTTTCGTCCTTTCATGGGTTTTATCCAGGGGAATATAAGGTTGTAATTTGGTGACAATTATTTACTTACATATTTATCAAATATGTTAATGTTTGTTATTTTTTTATATTTTTGTTATAGGAGTGATTATGATTATACCTGGTATGACATTGCTTATGGACATTACCAAACCAAAATAAATTAAATACTTATATATATATATATATATATATATATATATATATATATATATATATATATATATATATATATATATATATATATATATATATATATGTGCAAAAAACTTACACTCACTTTCGTTTAGTAGGCATTGAATTGCATCATATCACGTCCATGAAATTGCCTGAGACTTCGGCTGATCTGTTGATAATTTATGAGCACTCCTATACCAAAATATATTGAAAAACAAATAATATCCAGTTCAATCTGGTGAAACCTGGATAGGTATTACCTGATTCATTAGGATTTATTTATTTTACATTTTTTCTAATTAGCGTATTCACCATTATTCGTTTTAAATTATTACTCGCTGGGCTTTTTTTTCTTTGTACCAGAAATTAAGTTACTGGACGATTTCGTTTAACCTGGTCGGAGGCTTGTGGCTCTATTTTTTCTTCGGGTGCCGTATTATTAAAGATGTCCTATCTTGGTTTTTTCAACCACAGCGTTTAAATAAATTAGTAATATATATATATATATATATATATATATATATATATATATATATATATATATATATATATATATATATATATATATATATATACAACTGTTAGTTAACAAATGACTTTCGTTGATCTTATTCAATTTTTTTTATAAATGAAACATGTCCTATTATATATATAATGTCTCTCGTGTACAGAAGGCTAGCATGTTAGATCTAATTTATACTCCTTCTCTTGTAAACGATCAGATGTTTTACCATTTAACCGAGTAAAGTACCACTTTTGTAAATTTCTGAAACCTGTTCTACAAAATAAATATAAGAATTAACATCACGCTGAAATTTCTGATGTCGTTTCTGATTGAGTGAGCAGGGATACAGTTCATGGGGTTCATATAATCTAATTGAAACAAATTCACGTATCAGAGATATGTAAATTCTCTGTCAATTTTCCTAATTAGTTTCTACACAGCACAATCATATTTCTACAATTGTTTTGTTTGACATAATCAATAACTAGTTTTGTTAGTGTTAATAGATAATATTTTCTTCCTGATTTCCTTTAAGATTCAGTTTGCCGGGGCTAGTTTTTTTTGTAAACAGTCTCATCTCATATCGTTTAGATTATTTTGAACAATAAGAAACTCTGGTATCTCAAGCCCTATTAGACTTCTTATGTGCCGTGTCCTTTCAGGGTGTTGGTGATTGAAGCCTTCCACTATGTTCTATCCTTTGTAGCTGTCAATATATGATGTCGTCTTGGTTTTCTCAGATAAACCTGGATGCACCATTCATTTACTAAACACTTTAAATAATTTATATGTTGTTTTCTGCTATCAGACTTGATTTCAATTTTTCCTATGAGTATGAAATTCTCAAAGCCCTCTTTCCTCATTATGTAATTGTTGTGGTAGGATCCACCTAATTTGCATAGTGGAGTACCGAGCATATAAATATGGTTGGTACCGGGAAATGAAGGGAGGAATCAGGAGATTTAACCAGAGACTCTGCCCGACTGCGACTCAGTCAACACATTCTCCAGGAATGGTCTTCCCAGGAATAAACAAAAGACTATATGTAAATATTGTGTACACTTTCTTGTTTCCATACATTTTGTTCTACGTACATTGTGTGTTGCATTATTATTCCATGCATTAGTCAAGTTTCAACAGTAATCTAAAACTGTTTCTTTGGATGTAATTTATAAGTTTCCTTTTTCTATCC
>OZ038475.1:44694346-44699346 GCA_964036315.1 Acanthosepion esculentum
ACCTTTTATTTCGTTTCTCATAATAAGCCCTTATGTTTTTTTTTCTATCGCAGGAAAAATTGAGTGTTTTGAACGCTATTCCTTTGTGGCGCTTTGATTACTTGTAGCAGGAAATTTATTTTCACCATATGCTACATCATTAATCTTAGCGACGGAGTGAGAATTGTGATAGAGATGAAAAATACATATTTTGGTATTATAGATCATAACAGTTAATAATCATTACAAAATGGATACATTTCGATTTCGATTATATAGAAAAAATATATTTTAATGTCAGCGGCGTTTTTTTTCAATGATCCTCCAGGAAATATCGAACATTTTACAGTGAAGGATAATGCAGAACTTCCAATGTTATTTTCCAAGCAAAAAAGAACCCCAAAGAAAATAAGATAAGCACTATATTTCCATTGGAATTTCCATGTGTGAATGGAAACGAAGACATTACACTCATAGATACAAACGACTTTGGCAATTAATGGAGAAATATCTGAATCCTCAGATTGACTGGAAACTCATATGTGTTGCGCGAACACCTGTTAATTTTAAGGATACATCCAACCTGTGTTTAGAAGAGACGGTTAGAATAATTAAATTCGATAATCAGAGCATATTACTAAACCAAAGTAATGAGTTTAATTTCTAAATGTCGTCACATCCGTAGGCTCAAACTGATCTAAAATATTATTTATCTTGCTTAATCTGTTATCAACTAACAGATATAACGTTATTACGCTTTTTCAATCTTGTCGAATGCTCTTCTCCCAACTTAGGTTTTTATGACATTTTATCTACGCAAATTTTATTACCGATTTTTTATGTTTATCTTCAATACGTTTTTTATCATCGTTATGGATTTCCCTTCATTTTATTTTTACCTTCATTACTTTTCTTATTCGTTTATCGTCTCTGTTGTTGTTGTTGTTGTTGTTGTTGTTGTTGTTGTTGTTGTTGTTGTTGCTGCTGCTGCTGTTGTTGTTGTTGTTGCTGCTGCTGCTGCTGCTGTTGTTTTTGTTGTTGTTGTTGTTGTTAAAATAACTTCTCCATTATTTTATTCTTATTTAATTCATTATATTTATTATTTTAATAAATTATTTTATATACTGTTTTATTTAATATAAATTCAATATTTAATATTTTATTAAATTTTTATTCGATTTAATTTATATTTAATAATTAATTTATATTTAATATTTATTTTCAATTAATTTTATTTTAATTAATATATAATACATACTAATTTACATTTAATATATTTTTGTTTTTATTCAATTTCATTTTCTTCAATAATTTTATTTAAAAATTATTTTATTTATTATATTATTTGTACACTTATTTATATATCATATATTGTTTTAATTTTAATTTTAGATGTCACCATTTTACTTACTCTATCATAAAAATTGGAAAAAGTAATCTTCTCAAATGTATAATCTTTTAAATAATTTTCCTTATGTACACTAGATGTCAATATTTTAAAATACAAGTCAAGGTTAGTTTAACGGTCTCTTTTTTATTAGACACTCCCATTACTATGAGTTTGTGAGATAATTTATGTCTAGACTCTATCTACAACAACGGCTTCTTCTTCTTCTCCTCCTATTCCTCCTCCTCTTCGTTTATTTTATTTCTTCACTCGTCTGAGTTGACAAGACAGATAAACAAGGCTCTGTTGGTGGAAATATATTTTCGAATGGGGTAATGTTGTTATCTTGTTCTATATTATGATATATATATATATATATATATATATATATATATATATATATATATATATATATATATATATATATAGGTATGCCCAATTTAGGCCTTTTTAGCGTTTTTTTTTTCAGTTGAAAGACACATTAATTTGTAAATTCTTGTAAAAATTAAGTACTTGTTGGAATTTAATGAAATCTTCAGAACTTATTCAGAAATGAATGAACTTATTTTAGAAATGTTTGTCTCTTTGAAAGTCATGGGATAAATCTTTTTTTTATATCTGTTACCCACCTCGAACTTAATTTTATGAAGACTCAAAATTTTTTTATTTGAAACCAGAATTTTTTTTTTAATTAAATGCACAAAACTCTGACAAATCTAAATCATCGATTTTTTTCTTAAAAAAATGTCCAAGATTGTCCAAACTTTTACCTCAATTGTAAAAATACAAAACCCAATAAAACTAAGACAATATTTAATTAAGAAAGTTTTAATGGCTTTTCTGAATAATATATACGAAGGTAATTATTATCTGAAAGAAAAAAAATTTTGATGAAAAATGAATTTTTACATTAATTTTTTTTTGTTTCAATTTTAAATACACAATAGTGACAATATCACAAAAGGTTGTTATATATTTATAAATTAAGTTATTTCTGCAACCTTATGGAAATGATATATTATGTTCTCTACTTTTTAAAGATCATAAATTTGAAAGCTTATTAAAATCTGACAACCATTGGTATTTTAAAATAATTTTTAATATTCCAACATTGTATTTAAAATCGTCTCCTACGAAAGTATGGATGCACAGCATTGAAATAATGTCACGTGAGTAGTTTCCCTTGATAGAAGCAAGCTGTTTTCTTTTTTTACTTCAGAAATGGCTTTGATTCGTTCAGTAACAACAAAACAACGCTTCTTTTTCTATTCAAATATATTCGAATAGTGGGATAAAAGAAAATATCGACTATTTACAATAACAATAAAAAAAAAACGTCCTTGGAAGTCCACCAAAAATTTCAAGTTTGAAATTGAATGCATAAATTCATTGTACATTACTTTGGAATTATTATCCACACGACAAATTATCAATTAAAACGATTTTTGGAGTTTAAATTTTCTGGAGTTAGCTCGCTACTACTAAATACTTGTTGAGTCAAAAACCAACATAGCATGTTAATTTTATTAATAAATAAAATAAAACTCATTACTGCCATATCATGATTATTAATAAATAGAAAAAAATATGCCTTAATAAAAAGAAATAAAATCTCATTTCATTAAGTTAACCCTTTTCAATTAATGGTGTTTCATGTAATTTTTATATTCTCAGAAAAAATATTTCATGACTGAAATAATAAACCGCAATTTAAAAAAATGTATTTTTTTAGTGTTTTATTTTTACTCATAAAATTTGATTTTCTTTCATAATTTAAATGTTATTTTCAGTGCAGAATTCTTCCTCAAACGTAAGGTAAAAAAAAAAAAAATTTGAAAGTGAATTTTGTTTTTAAAATCTACTAACCAGATTCACTTAAAATTAGAACGAATTATATCACTTCTGCGCGACCGTCCGATAAATTCCCTTGCCGTATGTTGTCAATATATTGACGTACTTTCAATTAACGCCTGTCAAAATAGACCACCTCGGTTGGAAATATCTCTCTTAAAAAATTTTCTGCTAAAAATGTAAGTAATGTTTCTTTCAAATTACATTAAGTATACTTTAATCATTCTAAATTTCCTAAGATAACAAAAGAAAAAGGTGTAATTGATTTTTCATGATTTTTTAACTAACAAACTATGACTTTCCGACAGAAATGTCGATAAGTTCGATTTTACGAAATTTTTGACTCGAAAAAAAAACAAGATTTTTTAATAAAATTTTTAACATTTATAGGTTTTATCGAGCCCAGCAGCAGCAGCAGCAATCAGCCAGGTCGAGCCCAGCAGCAGCAGCAATCAGCCAGGTCGAGACCAGCAGCAGCAACAGCAATCAGCCATTTCGAGCCCAGCAGCAGCAGCAATCAGCCAGGTCGAGCCCAGCAGCAGCAGCAGCAATCAGCCAGGTCGAGCCCACCAGCAGCAGCCCACATACATTATATGCGATATCCCTTTTCAGGGCTAACGACCACATGTTTATGCAATAGTCCTTTTAAGGACTACCTGACCACATGTTTATGCGATAGTCCTTCTGGATACTACCAAGCTGCATCCCTGGCGACCGTCACCCTAAGGACGAACAGGTTGCCTCAGCACTGCCTTGTCTGCCTCAGGTCTGCTGCACTGAAACAAGACGATCTTTCGATTGGCACTCCTCGATATGAATTACTCAAACACAATACCTGTACATACTTTTGCCAAATTAGTGAATGAAATGTGGCTTTGATTTAAAACCCTCGCTTTAAAAAATCTGAAAAAATATTCAGAAAAGATTTGGTCTTTCCTCTTTAATAACAACACAAATATTTAAACGTTAAAAATTGTTTTATCAATTTGGGGACCTTTTTTCGTCAAGGTATACCACTTTTTAGCGAAATATTGGACATAACTATATATATATATATATATATATATATATATATATATATATATATATATATATATATATCTATATATATATATATATGTATGAGTGTGTATACATATGTAGAGAAAATATATACAAACACAAAAATACATAAATGTATATACGCAGTATATACATGTACATATTCACACACACACATACACACAAATATATATATATATATATATATATATATATATATATATATATATGAATTAGAGAAAGATGAAAAAGTATGGCCATTTCGCCCTAACAATGGGCTTATGAATTGAAGGAGTTTTATCAAAAAAATATATACATGAAAGGAGAACAAAATGCACTGCGGCGAGGCGAAATAACAAAAGAGTGCATTAATCGCACCATATTTGATGGATATATGCAGTCGATGTATTCTCTCCATGTAGTAGAATATGATATCGATAAGCACGCGTCGATTACATGAGAAACCTGCAAAAATAATGACTCAAATGTGCATTTAGAATTGATACCAAATTATAATGGCGATGTTTATGAAGCATTCATACTTTTAGAAAAAATAATATATTTATATATGTTTCTGTTTTGATAATTAGAATGTACCCTTCAGAAAGTCCCTTTCCCCTACTGTCCCTAGGAAATAGAAAACAAGTGTCACTTGATTATATCACAATATAGTATACACATTTGAAAGATATTTCAAAATATTAGTAAATGATTAATGAAGTACAATGTAAAATTAATTATG
>OZ038475.1:44709346-44846846 GCA_964036315.1 Acanthosepion esculentum
ATTCATTATACCATTAATAAATATCCCCTTGTTAATTTATAAATTTACAAAACACTTTCGTTGATTACAAAACTAGTAGTGATAACTCCAACCTAAATATATGCCATTCAGCTCTGGCATATTGTTTGAAAATACCCCCCGCAAACATTCCCAATTGATAATGTTTGGTGCCAAATAATGGTTAGTAAATAACAAAAGAAGAGTTTGCAGATAAATAGTGTATTGAACAATAAATACAACAGAACTGTTGCACAACATGGGAGTGTGTGTCGGATGACCAGCGTTCAGTCTATATCACAGACCCCCCCCCCGAGGCTTACTTCTCCTACAAACTTTATAGTAAGTGGAAGAGTCCACAATAGCCTCATGAGAAGGAGCAGACCACAACACTACTATAACTATCGTTTGAATTATTACCTCCTTCCTCTTCATCATATTAATATCTATTCTAAATTTTTGTCCCTCATTCTTAAATGGCTTGGAAATGCTGTACCTAAATACTTGAACGTTGTTGTCGAAAATATTTGTTTCAGATCTAGCCATTACATTAACACCTCAACCATCCTTCACCAAACTTCTATCAACAACCACTATTGTTTCGCTCTGTCACCTTTTTGACTTTATGTATTTTTTTATTATTTTTTTCAATCAAATTGAAAGAAATGAAGTGAAGTTTCACATGCGGATTCCTTACAAACAGAATTGTTCATAACCATTTTGTTTCTCACCTGGCGAAGTAGGATTTTAAATGGACTGAAGAGAATGTGCATCTTTGTAGCGAGTAATTTGTTTTTCATATCACAAAGTTACAATTTATACAAAGAATTAAATATCAATTTTAATGTGATTAATGCCAAACCACTTCTCTAACAGTATTAAATGAGGCGTTAACTTATTGTCATTTCCTTGAATAATAAGATACTTATATTTGAGTTGTTGACAGATGGGAAACACATGACAAGTACTTTCGACAATTTCAAATTGTCATCTTCAGGATGCACTTTTTCCATACATAGGCAAACACGAAACGGAATATGTGTATAGGTTTGTTTGGTTTTACGGCATATCACCCTCAATGTGTTATTTATTGCCGACAAGATTTTCATTGCTGGCAATATTTTCCAAAAACGCATTGCCGGTATATTTTTCCCAAAACAACATTGCTGGTAATAATGTATTGCAGGTAATGATTTTTTCTTCAAAGATTTACGGTTGACAATAAAATTTTACAAATGTTTTGCTGGTATTAAAACCTATTTCTACACGTTTCGACCCCAGTTTCGGGGATAACTATTTATCCATAGCTGGGACCCTAATTGGTTTTGGACACCTCGTCCATTGGAGTAAATTTGTTTTAGCAAAGAAAACATTATTTTCTTTTCTTAACTTTAAACGCAAAGAGATTTAAAAAAAACAACTTTACTTACAATTTCTTGTGATTTTTTTAAGTTCGCTTATATATATATATATATATATATATATATATATATATATATATATTCTTTTCCGTGTAAACTTTTTTCGGGCACTATGTAGCGTAATTCAAGTGTATTAAATTACAGGAGAGAGAAAGAAGAGCAGACGTCAACACTAGTTAGCGTGTAGAATTTAATTTCTTCCCTCCTCATTGATAATCCGTTTTTATAGCGAGAGCCGGTGCCATTTCTTGACAAGGCTTGTAACCGTTGATTACTCCAAAACAATCATTCATCTGTGGTATTTTTGTGTTAACTAACATATTATTATTATCTTTGCATATCATTCGTATGATATATTTTTCATGCCTATTTGGCTACATTGTCAGCATAAATATGCATCATTACTTCTCTTGCAAGTCGAATGATTGTTATTCCTCTTCTGCCGTTGATAGTAAATCTACTTTCATTTTATCTATTGCAAATTTATTTTTGTTTCTTCGACTTCATTGCTACTCATTTCTTGAAATCTGGTATTTACCATTTCGGTGGAAGTCAAATAAAGGTTAAACGAGGTAGAAAAAAAGTTATCGTGTTCCTACACAATTAATTCCTGCAGTTTCATTCACAAGTCATGAGTTACCTCAAACCCAATATAGGTGTATTACAAATGCTATACTATTGAGATTTAGATTTTTTCTACGAATTAGAATTTAGTTCTAGTTGTAAGAATGATGATGCTTTTTTTAATTCTTTAATTCAAGCATGTTTATCAAAATTATATTTATCGTTTAGCTTACCGACAGACTTCGGAAACATGCAAAGGAGTCTATATTTAAGAAACGGCTTTGTTAAGCGGATTACAACAAATTCTCAATAAACATATTATAATAAAAAATATAAAACAGGGAATTATAATATGAAAGAAGGCAACATAATGCATGTTGAAGCAAATCAACTATAAGACAGCGACAAATTTTAAAATAACCCCCCCCAAAAAAAAAACAAACGAACAATACAGAAATAGTGTCTACCAAAAATGTATAGATTCAAGAGGCTATGTCTTTCTGACTTCAAGTCTCGGTAAAAACAGGAATTGTCCATTTAATTGACAGAGAAGAAATCCTAACATGCTTCTGTAATATTTGTTTATTGATGTGGGGAGCCGGGTTTTATCTGTCGTCCTCCGAATTCGAAAGTAACAATGTCTTGCAGATTGGCGAATGTATTTTGCGTATCAGAAGGTTAGGTTATCAGAAATGTAAATGTTCACAAGCATTCATCCACAAAAAATATATAAATAAGAACATTGCTGGTAAAATAATTTAGGAGAAATCAAAAATTAGGACAACGTGAGTAAAGGTTTAATAAATAACATTCGTTTATATCAATTGAACAAACACAATCAAGGTAGATCTTGCTGATCAAGTGCGACTAGTTGTAATAAAATATGTAGAAGGATTATGCTGAGTTTCAATGTGTGTAGGTTTGTGGTTAAGATTTGTGTATGAAATTAAACAAGATGTTTTATCGTATTATAAAATATATTTTGTGGGTGTTCAGTCACGAGTGTGTATGTGTGCGTTTGTTAAAATTACTGTTCAAATTCTGTAAGAGTTGTGTACCTTTAGCCGTTGTGTTGATGTTGGATTGAGATTTACAAATTCTGTTTTAGTAGTGGGCTAATTCTCTTTCTTTAGTATGTTGTAAGTAATATTCCTGAGAGAGCGTAGTGCTGTTTGTTGAGACAGAAGAATTAGCGCGCGAAAAGTGTAGTTAGGTCAAAGTTTTGACTAGCGTGGATTTGTTTAGCATCTCTCCAGGATTGAAGTTCTGACTGTCCGAATCGAACCGAAACGCGTCTATTTATTGCGTTTGTGATCTCAGAACCGGCTCCAAAAGCGGAACGCGGGAAAAGGTATTTTTGCTCAAACTTTCTACAGTTTTAATGTCTCAGCCAATGAAAAGCTTGTCTTTTCTGAAATTAAGATATTGATTGGTTAAGAGGTGATTATGCGTGAAAAGTGCATTATCCCGGAGGGGTGACAGGTTGGTATGGAATATTCCATCAAATCTAAACGATACATTTGTGTAGTATGTAACATATTGACAATGTTTTTTTCTAAACAGTTATACCACGATAAATTAAGATTTCAAAATTATATAACTGATAAAAAAATGGAAAATTTTAGCATGAAACTAAATGCAATACGCCAACTTTACTTCACATTAATTATCCTAAAAACAAAAGTAAATAACCAACAACAATTTATATAAAACAGATTTTATTGAAGAGTTGACCACCTGAAGCAAGTATATAGTGTTTGTCTGCCGACAATTCTGACGAAATCATGTGGATCAATTAGATTTGGCTGGCGTCTTCGAGGACGTCGAACAGTATTTGTGTCGGAACATAATTTCATCAACATAGCATCTAATTTGTTTATAGTGTATGTAAGTTCAATGTTACGAGGCGTCGACTATTTGGTACCAAGCCAGTCGGTAGACGCAGGTAAACACGGGATATAAAACTAAAAATGTACGTTTACAATCAGACATTATGTCTGCTGAGTTAATTCCGAAAACAATTTTTCCACCAAATGTGTGAAATAAGAGTAAACGCCAAATAGAAGAAATGAAGTCCCTGGAATGAGGCCTTCATTAAATGAGCACTGACTCGAAAAAAATATCTGTCACTATATTCTTGTTTCTTGTGAAATGATTGTATTCATCGGAATGGGCAGAGGAAAAAACAAATCAATGTATAGAGACAGAAAAATTTACTTACAAACCGTGTACGCAAATGGTGTTATATCTTACATGACAGTGATTTCTGAAAAATTTTTCACCGACGAATAAGATAGTACAGGCAACAAATATGTCGTTCTATAGATAAATCCCGAGAATTCCATAAACGGCTTATATGAACAACGATCAAGCCTTAAAGAAAATGAAACCAAAACGAACTCTTATACCAATAATCAGAAATGGGCAGTAGAAATTTCTGAAAAACATAATGAGGAAAAATGGAGTTTTTGCTTTATTTGAAACTCACAGAATTCACAAGAGTCCGGAGCAAATAGTATGACTAACTTACTAATGAATTTCAGTTTATTTGTTAGATGCAGTAAAAATTCTATATTTTAAGTTTATTATTCAGAATACTTCTCCTATGTACTAGTATCCTTATTAATTTGTCTTCACAATTTAATTAGAATAAGGGTGAAACCCGTATGTTATAATTCCCGCCAAGTATCATACACGGGTCCTGTAATAAATTTGATTTTTATTTTTTATCAATTAAGATACACATTATATACGTGCCTGCATATAAATGCTTGTGTAGGATATGAGCGCAGAATAGCAGTTATCGGTGCGAACAGCGGCATAGTCATGCCGTGTTAAAATTTCTCCGGACCCACCGCGTTCATTTTCCCGAAAATACTCTTCAGAATAGTGTGTAACTATTTCATTTCTAATCAGCTATGCGTTAGCAGGGTAGACCGGGCTCTCAAACTTTGGTTATTAACCAATCGAGAAGGACGATACTGAATTTAAACCGTTTAACCGCTTCCTATCTAATACACTCCCTAATAACTTATTTTCTATGGAATCTACAGCAACATAAATCTGGTAGTGAAGCTACGCCTTTACTCTTCGCAGTACCGGTATAGAAAAGGAAGCTGTAGTCTGACACAACGGCGGGAAACCATTCCAAAAAAAGTAAGTATCCAAATCAGTCCAGTATTAACGACACGTGTGACAAACTTGCTTACTGTCATTCCCCAGATAAATTTAGTAAGTGAATTATCCTGAAAACGTCACATGAATGTTTACATGCTTATAAAGTTCTCTAATTATAACTACCTCTGACACAAGGTCAAGAAATTGGATTACCTTGATATATATATATATATATATATATATATATATATATATATATATATATATATAGAGAGAGAGAGAGAGAGAGAGAGAGAGAGAGAGAGAGAAAGAAAGGGTTTTTACGCATGGATAAAAATTACTGTGTAAAGCAGGAGTAGCTGAGCATTCGGTATTTACTCGTTCCTCCCAGTAGGACCAGAAGCGACACAAGGTCTTTTAAAAGCTAAACCCTCTGTGATGAATGTCTTTCCCTGATAGTTATCCTAGAATTAGATCGTATGATATTTTCGATATTTTATATGAGTAATTTCTTCTTGTTTTGTATTTATTCGAGATTTGTGTGAACATAGCTCTCCACATCATCACTTAATTCGTCATTCTAATGAAAGTTCCTGTTCTGCAATATATTTACACAAACCTGTCCCTTTGCTCTTGTTGCTGTTAGAATGCCCTGTAATTGCAAAATCTCCAAGCCGTCTTTACACACTATGTGCACAACCCATTTCTATTGAGTCTTTCTTGCATATATAAGTGTCATTTTCACTTCTATTTTGCTTATGATGTCCACGTGGCACACATTGTTTTTTTTATCGATAGTTATAATCTGACTGTCAAACCGAATATTTGATGCAGCAAGTCTCATCTTTATTGCTAAGGTAATTCCCCAGCATCCATTAAAGCATTGGCGGAAGGATATTACATAGGAATGTAACGCGCTTTTTTATGTACCTAACGGCATTTTTCCTTCTTTTAATACTTAGCTTACCGTCTAGATATCCTTTTTTCGATAATCCGATGCACTCCGGATTTCTGGATGAATAAGAAGGAAGATTGATTTGGGCATTTTCTTTACAAGAACTACTGTTTGTGGAACAAGCTTTTCTTATCTTACGTGCAACCAGCCAAATCTGCGAACCTCTATCTTCAGTGACTCATTAAAATTGTATTGGGTAAGAAATTAGTAAAACACACACACACACACGCACAAAAACATACACACACACACACACACACATAAACACACACACACACACACACACACACACACACACATATATAT
Source organism: Acanthosepion esculentum (assembly GCA_964036315.1). Classification (NCBI taxonomy): domain Eukaryota; kingdom Metazoa; phylum Mollusca; class Cephalopoda; order Sepiida; family Sepiidae; genus Acanthosepion; species Acanthosepion esculentum. Next base: position 44,715,707 of record OZ038475.1, read on the forward strand.
ATATATATATATATATATATATATATATATATATATATATATAGGGTGACCCCAAAAAACGGGAACTTTTTAACAATCCAATAAAACCAAGAGTGATGGGAGAAAAATATTTAATTCATAGTAATTAAAACCTTAAAACATGCCATTTAAGAAACAATGATGGATTTTTCATTTTTTTAAAATTACGTCCTGTAGATGGCGTCCTCCTGTACGAATGCATTCTTGAAATCTGCTGTTGAGAGTCCTCATTGACTGCTGCAACATCTCAGCTGGGATACTGTGAATTTCCTTCTCGTTACTAAAATGGCGAAATGTTTACTTCCTCAAGGTCACTGTCTCAGAGTGTTGCCACTTGCTCATGTCTGGCAATACGCACTTCAAACATTCCCGTTTTTTTCGGTCACCATATATATATATATATATATATATATATATATATATATATTAAAAGCATTCCAAATCTTTTGAAACATCTTTTTGAGACAAATACTTATCACTGCCCCAAATTATACTATTTTTCCTAATAACCAAATTTACCATGTTTTGTTTATTACAAATCGAAGGAGATGGCGGGAACAAGTCTTTGAACACACCCTACTAAACACGTTTTGTCACAGCTGACTAGTTAATAGAATGTCGTCAGAAGGGAAGAAAATTTGGGAACTGTCCATGCAAAAATAAAAAATGTGTTGAAAGTGATGGGCATCGAAACTGTCTCTCAGTTGCCTTGAAGTCCATACCTTTATGCCTATGGCACTAGGACTGTCCTCCAATCTGAACGAGAACCTCAGATACATTACTTCTGAAGAAACTGTGAAGATGGAGGAGGATCTGAAAAGGATCCTTGACATCTTCAAATTGGATGACTTCCATGGGACTTCACGAAATGGCTTCGGCGATACAGTAGGTGTATTGACGTCAAAGGATCCTACTTTGTAGGCGATTAGAGTTTCGTAATTCACTGATATTAATAAATACCTCTCATGAAAATAAAAAAAATATAACTTCTTGGCCGCAATTCGAATTTTGCCAAATTATTCAAGTGTTCCCATCAGTTCAAATATATATTTATGTAAGTCTGAATGCTACATTTATAACCAAAATTATTTTTGTCCTTTTCATGTAACAAATATATTGTTGCAATTTTCTTCTTTTTCGACAATAAATAAATAGACAAGTTCGAACGTAATCATAAGTATGAAATTTAAAATTCGATGAGTAAATTACATTTTCTCCAACTATTGTATCTTCATACGATTTAATATTTTTTAAAAATCAAAGTTAGAAAATTTATATATTTTACTTAAAATAAATATAAAGAAAGGTAATATCAACTGCATAAAAAGGAACTAATCGATTTCAACTTCCGGCCAATTCTGCTGCTTTTAATTTTGAAATGATTCCCAGAAAGGCGTAATAACCCAACTTATTCTCCAAAGTCTCGTTTACGCAGCAATGTATACATAACGCTCTAAGCTTAGGTGCCAAACAGCAAAAAAATAAAAATAAATAAAAACTGATTTTCAAATACTGGGGAAATAATGGTTAAAGTAATATTCCCGTTATAATTTCACGAAATTCTTGGCAAATCGCAGGTAATATAGAGGAAACATTTTCAAGATCTATGCTATAGTAGGCTGTGGCATCTAAAATAGTTGATGTTAACTTTTATAAAATTGATTTGTAAAATACCGGCCAATTTCACAATTGAATTAATATTAGTAGAAGCAATAATGGTGCTGTAATCTACTAGATTAAAATCCATAAAAGAAGCGCCTTTTTTCGTCTGTATTTGTTAGTCAACCAGGATGGATCAAGAAGAAAATATCAACTAATGCTCGGAATGTTTGAGTAGTTTCATTTATCCATTAACCACTAGATGACAAAATGAAAGCTTAACGTGCTGAGGAGAAATGAAAGTAAAGATCGGAAAGGATAAAACCCATTGTTGTCGCCATCAGTTACAAACAATGATACTCTTTTGTTTCTGGATTATTAAATTTTGAGTCCTTTGTTTACCTAACAATATGTCATGAATTACCTTCATAAACACAGAGAATTAATATTCTACAATTGCAATAACTTTGTGCTCTCAACGGTCCCTAACATTGTTAACAGCCTGCCTTTATTATTATATCAGTTTTGAATGTTCCATGCTTATTTTAGTTTGCTTATTTATTAAGTTTATCCAGGAGACCAACTTGTAATACAATTCATATACATTCAGACACGTTTGGTAAAGGCTGATTGCGTAGCGTACATAACATACGTTAACAAATTGAATATATTATTAATTAAGTGAATATAATTTATTTGACTATCTACTAAAATCAGAAATTAAATAGGATTACAGTAATCTTGTTATCTGTCGTTTCCCAGTTGAAATTCGTCACTCTTCACTTATAAGTGATTATACACAATCAATTCGCACTAGTCTTACAACAGCTATATTCATTCTAGAATAGATAGAACTAATTTAGGCCGAAAAATAACTTTGAAAGCTGATTTTGAGGGGAAATTAAAAGTCAATGATTGCAAAAATAAACATTTTAAGTCTACATCGTAATAGCCACAATAATATAATCCTGACTTCATATGAAAGAAAAACTTTAAAAATACAACGGGATATTACTCCATTTATGAACTGATTAATTGACATTTGACACATAAATTCTGTTTCATTCATACACAAATACCCAGTTGAATATGGAAGTATTATATTCGCAATATTAGTAACATTTCCGTAATGAACTTATTAAATCATGTAGTGCAGGTCAGTGTTGCCCAGTGTTTAAAAATATAATCTGGCATAAGTTAATATTTGGAGTCCAAAGAGTAGTTATCTGTTGTAGCATATCAACGAACGATAATGTGTATGTCCCCATTCACATAAATACAGTAGTAAATACTGTATGCTGGTCCGCAGTTGGACATTCGTCTCCAGCTGTGCTGGTCAAATTCTCTGCCTCCGGGCAGAGAGGATGACCAGGCGAGGCTATGCCGAAGGGCAGATTCTCGGCTCGGGAAACAGCCGTTTTATACGTGGTCTATAGTGAATTTTTGGCAGAGCCTACGGGCTCTTATACCCCACTTTAAATTCGGCCTTCTGCCATATCTGACCGCGTGGGGCGGTTGTTAGTTATCCTGCAGTTGGAGATTCTTCTCCAGTTGTGCTGGTCAAACTCTTTTCCTCTGGGCAGAAATGATCCTCAGACGAGGAAAATGTCGAAGGGCAGGGTCTTGTTCGGGAAATAGCTATACGACCTCGTTTTATACGGGGTATACGGGAATTTTGGCCGAGCCTACGGGCTCGGATACCCCACATTAAATTCGGCATTGAGCCACATCTGACCACGTAGGACGCTTGGTAGATCTCCCGCAGTTGGAGATTCATTCTGCACCTAACTTGACTCACTTTTAGCAGTTGACTACTATTTCTACGCGCCGCTGACGAATCTTTTATGTGTTGTTCTTGTCCTACGTATTATCGTTCATTGCCAACCTTCATGTGATTATTCTATTCAGTAATAATTCCTAGGTTAAAACAGTATCAAAACTACTTAACAATGCAAAATAAACTGTTATAGCAGATACATAAATATTTAAAACCTTTTAGCAATATTAATACATCATTTAAAGAACAAAAGTCTAAATTGTTTACAAAAGGAAAGTTAGAAACTCTATACAGACAATAAATAACCTTCAAAGTCACTCATTAAAATTTGACCATATTAAGACAGCTATGAATTAATATTTCATACCAATGAAATATTAATTACCTGTGTGGATAAAATTCATTTCCGTTTCTATCAAACGAACCAGCCAGTTTGACAATTACGTATTTTATGTTTTCATACTAGTCATCAGATCGAGTATCCTCAAAATTACATTACTTAAATCGAACAAGAGAACAATCCCGACGTATACTACTTTATCTAACAGTTATTGGATTTCAGATATCCAACTGTCAGAAAGAAATAATCTCTTCCAAGAAAAATAAATAAATATCAACAGGAAATAATAATATTTTAAACGAACAATTAATGGCAATTTTGTTCTGTAAGAAACGTCTATTTCACTATTGCATTGCCAATGATTTATTTTCACTTTGATGTTTGATCCAACACCGTATTTCATATTTATCTCGAAATATTTGATCTGCCTGAACAAGTTAGAAAATTAAAAAGAAAAAAGAATTGGGGAAGTTATATTATTATATATTATAACTTTTATGAGAGCCCGATGAAACGAACAAAGGACTATTACTCAGTCTTCGATTGTTTACCATAATAGAATTCAAAAGCATCTACGCGGTCTGTGTATGATGAATTATTCGCGATATACTCATTTTCTCCCAAACGAAACGTCGCGATTTTCTCGGTACTTTATCACTATTTGTAGGGCAAATATTTCGACGGTCTACCCACCCTGGTTCCATCATCCTTGAACTTTACAGCTTGAAACTGACATGCTGGGTATATAAGATATATCATTCTCATTCGTTTGGTATTCCATCAGTAATAAGTAAGTTATATTTGGGGGACAGGATATTTTCTCAATCACAACAATCTTGACCTTTTCAAATCTATGGCTAACCGTTATCTTTCCTATATAAACTTATAAACTACATTTCATGCCTTCATAACCTTATGAGCTCTGCTTCGTGTATGATCATTAATATTACACGACATAATAACCCTATTCTTTGAGTGGCTTTTTGGGTCTGGTAGTGTGTGAACAGAATTATAAAAATAAGACAATATAATGCAATGTCCATCTCTATTACACTTCTATCACACTTGATCCATAATAATATTTCGTTTTTCTAATTCTTCCACAGAACTTGTATCTTAGTGACTATGCTGCCTTGCCTCGGGTGAAGCCGATAATAAAAAATAGTAATCGCTAAACTAATAGCCTGATAGGAACTATCTGATAAGTATCGTTTATCTTTTCAGGCGCATATAGAAGTTTCTAGCGACATGCTCTCGAAAATTGTCTCGTTTCTAATATTATTCATTAGAACTTTGGATAAATTACCTCAATTTAAATCTAATTACATTTACTTGATTTTTGAAACAAGATGAAGTAGAGGAAATATGATCATAACGTCCATCGACGTGATGCTTAAATTCTTGAGGGGAGAGTATCTTCTAACACGGAGCCATCATTCGTTGGTGTGTAATTCCATATAACTCCCAATAACCCTTTGCTAATTTAACGAATAAATCCTTGAAAGGTGATCAATAGAGAAGGTTTAATCTTTGGGCATTTTCTTAATCCATATTCAAACCAAAGTAAATTAAGTTGTCTACTCTCAACTAAGATGGAAACTGATAACCCCATCAAGAACTTAGGCCTCTGCGGGCGGCTATGGTTGTCAATATTATGGTCTTCTTATTAAGCTATATATTACACACTAAAATGATTTATGGAAATCATAAATATATATTACGCTTATTGAGAAACTTGTTAGGAAACTTTCCAATTTGTTTTCGCAATGACCTTGTGTATGATCAAATTACATAGGCAGAGCATTCCATTGTACTTTCACTATTTAAAAATAACTATCTTTATAAAAACACCATCAATAAAGAAGCATTGCATGGATTTGGATTGTATAGATCATCTATTGTAGGAAGGGATGTACCTGCTCGTATTTTCTAACAATATGAGTATCCAAATATGTTATAATATTCTGGTTGTCAATGAGATAATATTTGATTTATTTCTGGATCACTTTTCTTAGCAGAACGATCAGAGTGAATTGTTCCAGCAGCAGGATCTTCGGAATCCTAATTAGACACATTCAACTCTTTCCGAATCCTCTGCACTGTCTTCAGATTAACACACAAGACTCTGAAATGTTCGTATCGGCGCTTCTGACGCGAATGCCAAGCAGTACAATATGTCGTTTCTGTGGGTGTGAATTTTGGTATTGTGCTTTTTTATTTCTCACAGGTTGTGCCCAACTGACATTTAATACTGTGCAGACGACAAAATAAGAAAAAATCAAAGTGCATGCACTAAATTTAAAATATAATATGGTGACAATTTCTAAACGAGAAACACACACGCGCGGGCACACACACACACACACACACACACACACACACACACACACACACATATATATATATATATATATATATATATATATATATATATATATATATATATATATATATATATATATATACTGAGGTTAAGATAAAGCGGCTCAATGGATATTGCGGCCAAGAATGAAGCCGACAATATCCACTGTTTTGTTCTCAGTGTAAAACTCTCTCTCCCTATATATATATATATATATATATATATATATATATATATATATATATATATATATATATATATATATATATAATTCTTTTTATAGATACACATTTTTAGGTAATTCCTCTGTTTATTATAAACAGTATTGACATTTATATTAAAATAATTGTTGTAAACAGTCCATTTATATATATATATATATATATATATATATATATATATATATATATATATATATATATATATATATATATATATATATATATAAAGCCTGTTTGTCTGTATCACAGCTACTCGGTGTGCTAAACAAACCATCCGATCGAAACCCGACGTATTTGACATAGTCAGCAATCCTACACTTAAACTATCTCCGTACAGCTTCGAAAGCGAAAATGTAATGTATTATATACGGATGTATATAAACGCCAGCAGGCAGAGGGCTCAATTCCCTAATGAAAAGCGGTGCGTTAATAGCGCCGGCGGCTCCTACGGTTTTGAAATTACCCTTTTCTCTAGAATTCTTGATCGAATGACGAGAGCGTTCCTATTTAGGAATATCTCTCTCGCTCGCTCTCTGTATATATATATATATATATATATATATATATATATATATATATATATATATATATATATATATATATATATATATATATATATATATATATATATATTCTTCTAAAAGGAAACTATAACATTTACATAATGAAGTTCCAGTGACAGAATAGTTAATATAATTTTTTCTTTGCTTTCTTTGTCAATATTGCACGTGTAGAAATACTCTGCACGTATATTTACAATTTATCAATATTTGATTAACAAAGATTTAACGGTAGTTTATGTTGTTTTCATTTGTCTCAGAACAATATCCATTATATATGTTTTTCATTATGGAAAAAAGATGTGCCTCTATACAAACTTTTGAGTTATTGTATAAGTTTTTTTATATGCATCTTCTTGATTAAAATTTCTCAGAATAAATATAGGTTAATGATAACCGACAAAATATCTCTTTGCATGAAGGGAATGAGATGTCTGTTCTTCTTGCTCTTAAAACGGCTTTAATTTGTACTCATGATTAAATTCATAAATCGTTTCATTTATTCCGATTCCGATTTACTGTAAAATATCGAATGAACTCAATGCTTTATTAATCTTACATTTCAGAAGCAATTACATGATATTCATCGGAATGTATATTATATGGCAGTGGTTTAATAACAAAACACTAACAAACTAATATATATCCACATAAAATGTTGTTTTAATTGTTGACAACACATATTTAAATATATATACATATATATATATATATATATATATATATATATATATATATATATATATATATATATATATATATATATATATATATATATATATATATATATATATATATATATTCTAGTGAGAAATAAGGGTTTTAACTGGCTGTAGTAAATTATTTTATGACATAACATGTGGCAAATTTAAAGTTTCAACAAAAAGGAAAATATACATTTTCAATATTGCATATTATTCTGTTCATTTTGTAGCTCACCCCAACGAAGGATAGTAATTCAAGATAGAGTCAGGCAAAATCTTAAATATTAAGGGATTCACGAAATAATCATATAAGGAAGATTGTATATAAAGAACAGCTTTAATATAAAGATCAGTTACCATACAGTATTCAATGACATAAAGAAGAATTCAATTTTTCATTACCATGTGTTTTCAGGCCGTAGGCAATTATGATTCACTGCAGATTCTTCTTCTGTATTATCTGCGTATTGCCATGCCTCTTTGGTAGAGGATAATATAATGACTTAAGTCACCTTCACCGTAATATTGATTTCAGAATAGTTCCTCTTCCCAATTGTTTAATTAGTTAACACTCAAATTGAGTCTGGTTAGATTACCTTTCTATTTAAATCACTAGTTGTTCTTGAGGCGACGGTGGAAACAGGCTTTACTCAAGGAAATTTAATTCGTCTTGCCGATTCCATATTTCAACATCGTATTGAACTACTCATATATACAATTTTCATTTTGCTATCTCGACGGGTACAATGGTTATCATGCTTGTCTTCCTAGGTCAATTATGAGTATTGAGTTCGATCCTCACTGCGCACCCTATATTCCGGCAATGTGGCACATCTAAGCAACACTTAAAAAATAAAAGTCGCACTTCGACCTTGTGTAATGTCTAGCAAAATTGTATCGCTAGGCAAATTACGACTGAATAGTAAGTTAGATCCGCAGTGCGCCATAAATTCGGCTTGTCCCACATCTAAAAATCTTAGAAAATCACCAGACAATTTATATTTAAATTCGCAAATCCATTTAGATGTAAATTAAATTATTTCGATATAAGAACCTCATATCGCTTGCACTGAGACTTACTTTATTGACAATGTAATAAAGGATTTATCTAGGTTCAAATTTAATATACTACTTATGACAACAAACATAAAATTATGGTAACGTATTCTACAACGCATATGAAACCAGTCTCTAAAGAAATCCAAGTTTGTTTAAGTCAACTATTCGTTAATTTAGAGTTAAACTGTATAACAAATACCACTTAAATTCAATCGTGCTTATCTTATGCCAGACATTTCATGGGTATTAATATTTATTCAACACACATAACCCTTAACCTTGCATACAATTAATACGATATAATCTTCAGTAATTAAATAAAAATGAATCGAAATTGTTGCGAAATTAAATAACATTTACATATAACTTTTATCGATCTTGGCGACGACATCTCGTTCCGAAACCTATTGACAATGTATCTTACCTAAATGAATATATCATCATGATTATCAATTTTCATACCAATTTTTACAGGAAAGAATGATTTCTCTTTGAACTTTCTCCGGACACCCTAGAAATATGTGAAATTAACCTGAAGCTTCCAATATCTTCCGCTGAATTGACTGTTCCAGGGTATCTCCGTCTCTTTCGAAAGGACTCTAGTCTCCAAATGCATGCACTTGGCATTTATGTTCGCGAGCATATTTCACTGGAAAGAGAGCTGTCTCGTGTGACACTTGATTATTCTTACATTGGCTTCCGAATTCTAGTCCTAAACTCAGTCAGTTATCTATTCCTCCTTTATCGTTTCCATTTATTATGGGACAGCTTATTGCTAGATATAATTTCTGATATTATAGATAAGTCCCTTTATCTAAACACATCTTCACAACCTCAAGAGCTGCGGAATCTATTGGCAAACATTTAGCCTAATTCAATTGTTTCTAAGAAAACGGCTAATGAAGCTCATGATGATTGGACACGCTTCTAGCTCATATAATATTATTTTAGAGGTTTCACCTTCGAACCAAGGCTGTTTTTGAACTTCATGAACGACCTCAACGATGTCATCAGTTCCGAGCTAGCCATCTATGGAAGTGTTTACATTTGTCTTAGTAGCAAGTCCGACAGAACCGACGAAGTCTAACTGGAAACTGCTCTCGAAAAGGACATCTAATCTGTTTTATTGTCGAATGTAATGACGTAAATTTGAACTCTTCCAAAACAAAACTGCATTTATTTACATACCACAGAAAAGCTTTTTTGTCTGCCATTAGTATGCTTGATGCAAAATGTTAAGAAAGCCACACTTTGAGTTTTCTTGGGCTCACGTATTTCACTGGCATGAAGCAGAGTGGTTCTATTGAATCTCTTGCTAGATTTAATATCTGGAAAGTTGTTTAGCTGTGTCCTGACAGAAAATTATTCTGATCTTGTATATTTATAAATTTACCATTCGTCCGTGCATTGGGTACTGCTGTCTTTTCTGGTCTTATGCTCCTTCTAATAATCTCAACGTTCTTGAGAATATTCAAAGAATGGTCTTTAATGTAATCAATCTTAACAGTGCATATAGAAATGAATCACTTCCTCGTCAACGTGACATTGATGACATCTGTCTTTCCCAGAAATATACTCATGACAATTGTTCTGAGCAGCGATTCCCCTTTGTGCATCGTCTACACGAGCTTTAGAATTCTACTAGATTGGGTCTCACTATCTTACTGTTGAACAAGCTAGATACAACAATCAGTTCTTTTTTAATAGTTATTTTTTACTCGCTATTGTCGCCTACGTAAAACCTTTCCAATTTCTTGCTTACCTGTCATCTACAATCATTAAACATTAAAAGTTCAATGGTTCTTGCTATATTATGTCTTCCTAAATCTCGTTCATGATTGTCTTTTCCCACACATCTCCTCGCTAAAATATTCTCATGCTCTGTCACTTCCTGTAAACTCCTTCGTACTAATGATATTGGATGAAAAGTTTTGCAAATTTGCATATTATATCTATCTATCTATCTATCTATCTATCTATCTATCTATCTATCTATCTATCTCTTTCTCTCTCTCTCTCTCTCTCTCTCTATATATATATATATATATATATATATATATATATATATATATATATCACTTGGTGTTGAATTTTATATTTACATTATTTATATTGAACACTTTTAGCGGTAAAACATTATTTTTGTCGTGTGAATTGTTTAATTTTCCATTAGATATTTAATGTATATATGATCACTAGATAATGGCGATATTTCAATATGCAGAATGTGTTTTAAATCATTTTAGATATTACCATTTGGAAATAAAGTAAAATTCAACAGAAAATGCATTTCTTATCCTATGGCATATAAAAGAACTTTATTACGGAAGTAAATGCATTTGCGCTGCATTTCTATTCATAGAAATTTTTAAATGCGAATTTAACAATATTGTTAACATTGCAATAAATATTTGGCATTGAAAAGCAAATTTATATCAGTGTTTTGTTTTGTCTACAGACCATTCTTTAGTGTCAGTTTATTTGCTATATCAGCAAACAATTATTTCACACCTTGATAAGAATTTTTTTTATTTGAAAATACTATATTTTTCTTAAATACTTTAACGTCTTTATTTCAGATTTTCAGAAAATATAAATCAGTAGATTGCAATTTTTAACACTGATTTAATAATTGTTTCAGGATATAGGACGATGAAAAATATAAAAAATACAGAAACTAGCGGAAAAACTAGCCATAATTCCAACAAAAATTTTAAATACATAATTTTAAAAAGAAATAACGATTTAATAATCACCAAACTTACATTATGCACAGTACAAATTTTCATTTGACGATCTTCCAGAAAGAATTGATTCGAATTTTATATTGATTTTTCCCAGCATAACCTATATTCTTCAAACATAGAGCAAAATGCAAAAAAAAAAAAAAAATACACACAAATTCTGGATAATTCGTCCTTTTCCGATTTTAGAAATGCAACTTTATATTCATATTTACTTGTAGGAAAGTAAATAGTGAGTAAATAAGTTGCTGATAAGCTTTCACGATTTATCAGTTTTTTCTTGGAAAGAGTTATATCAAAAAAAAATGAGCTACTACACCTCCGAACTGCTCTATGTTTTACTTGGGAAAACTTGTACTCCGAATACCGGAATTACCCTCAGAAAGCAGCGGCATGGTTACAAGGGAGGGTTTCCCTGACGGTGATGATATTCCCATCAGAAAAACTGATATTTAAATAATTCATTGCGTATTTCAACGCTGTTTTTTTTTGCAAACGATTATAGAGTTATTTTTTTCAAACGTTTAATCAATCTGCAAATATACTATTATGGACAATTATCAAGCTTGAAATCATTGCTACTTGGCCATGAGACATTTATGCAGATTCACCAAACAATGGTGGCTTTTTTTTAGAAGAGAGCGTTATGTTACGAATCCAGTCTGACATGTTTTGCTTCAATCTAGTTCGTAACAAACATAAAATACTAATCAGTAAGGTTAGGAGCAATAAAAATATGGCCGACTTGCAAAGAAGATATTGACTGATTAAATATCAAAACTTATGCAGAACAGATTTGAAAATAATGAATACTTCATAATCGCCATATATTCATATTACAGGTAAGTGTTAATAAACATGAAATAGGCATAGGGTTGATATTAGATAATGTTATGATAGTGTGTTTTTCTGAGATATTACACAGAACTACTAGCTAAACTAAAAAAGGGAGCCCGTTAATAGCAATTATCGTTATATATGAACAAATAGCGCAGGGTAATATATTTAAGAGGACAGGTTGAGCCAAGAAATAGGCTCTTGTAAAATCATCAAATGGATGACAGATAATAGTAAAAATAGAAAATACTCCAAAAGTGGTGGTAACACGTATCGGGTTATCTCCTCTTCGTTTCGTAACCCTTCCAACAGGGGTCTCTCTCTCCCGGGAGTATAAATACGGGCTGACCTTTCGCCTCTCTCTCTTTCCACGGCTTCGCCCACGTGCGACCAAACTGCCTCTCCTAGGACTAGAAACCGCGCACGTAGGGCGAGGTACAAAATCTTTCTCTTAACATGTCCAGTATGTGAACTCTAATACACAACCAGCGTTTCCCATGTTCAGGGAACACGCTAAAAACAAAATTCACCCGTACGGACATTTCAATTCAACACACACACAATAACTTTCCATACAGCCACTAACGTTTTATTCATGTTTTAAATGATGTATTTGTAACTCGTGTTTTAACCTGTTTGTTAATAATATATATTTGTTTTGTACATATATATCTGTCTTGTTCGTTTTATTTTGCTTTCTTTGGACTCCATCATAGTCCAACATTCCCATGTAGCGGGACTGGCCAGCAGGAAGTCTTAGTCTTAGTCCAGAGATTTTATCCTCACATTAACCCGCCGGTCCTCTACACACGTTAAAAAAAACATTTTTCGCAGTGCGAGAGAGGAATCTACGCTGGAATATTCAGAAGGGCGAGGAATACTAAAATATGAAGTAGGGTCAGTACAGGAGAAAATGAACAGGGACAAAAACAGAAACGATCGTATCCGAAATGCTCTCAGCGTTAGAGGAATTCGATATCAAGAAGATCACAGAAGTAATAAACAAAATATACAACAGTGGCCACCTACCGAAGTGCCTCACTAAATATAACTTCGTAACATTATTTAAGAGACCTGGTGAAAACGAATGCATGAAGAAAGAAAGTGTTGTCATCAACAAGTGAAAAGGCCATAGAATGCGAGTTCAAATATCTAGGAAACGTTTTCAAATCACCTAAGACATCGGGTGTTAACGCATACGAATTACATTTGACAATCAGCTTAATAATCCAGGTACCCAAACTATTAATGTCATTTCCGATTAATAGAGCATGAAGAAGATTTACATCGAAAATATGTCACCAGACCCAGAAATTCGATATTGAAAGAGAGAGGGGGAGAGAGTGAGAGAGAGGGGGTTCCCCCTATTTCATAGATTACCCAACAAATTGTATAGGTGTTACAGAAACTTTGCTTCAATTTCAAAGGTTAACGAAAAACAAACATGAAGATAAAAAAAGCTTCGTATATATAAATGACATGTATTTTCTGTTTTCATCATGGATTGAATGGAGAGCAAAGTTTCTTTTTTCCTCTTATGATCATGTGTCAGTTTTTTATTAACGTGTGAAATTGGGGAAACCTTTCAGCCCCACCTTCTATTTGAGAACTTAGGCACACGGATATACTGTGAAAAGATGTTAGAATTATCCATAACTTATAATGAGAGGAGAACCGCCTGCGCAGGGACTGAAAATAAACTGAATAGAATACAGAAATAATAAAGGTACATATTCGGAGAAGACGGAATCTGCAATCATTAGTCAAAGTAAAATCCCGGAATAGAAGTTAACACATTGAGATATAAACATCAAGCTTGTGGAGCTAAAATATCTGGGATCCGTTTTATCAGAGGACGGAAAATGCGATACCGATTTCGGAACCCACATTTTGCAGGCGTAAGTTGTCTACAAAAAGCTAAGCAAGGAGCTCGGAAATGAGAAATATTCATTAAAACAAAGACAAGACATTTGATTTGCTATGTGGCATCCATCCTCTTATACGAGAAGGAATATTTAAAAGTTCCCGTACGAATAAGGAAAAAAGTTATAAGCAACAGAAATGTAGTTCAACAGAACAATAATGAAAATTCAATGCACGAACCAATAATGAAAGTAGGAAGTCTAAAATAAAAAGACTAGAAAAAGAATAGTTATACTCAAAATCAGGGAAAATGCAGCAGAAAATCCTTGAACACATTATGATGAAGGAGGGCTTGTAAAACCTAGTCTTCCCGAGGAACATTGAAAGTAAGTTTAAAAGGGAAAGACTGCGAGCCACGTCTGACGATCTTGTGTGAATAGATGGCGGAACAAGAGGTGGGAGGGTGCCTTAACAAATGCATGATGACCGGGAAGAACCACATTGCCTAAAAATATGTAAATGTTAGTGATTAAGTTTTGGTGTGTAGAATTAATACAGTTTATTTTCCATTTACGTCTTCCAAACAATGTTTTCTCAAATACCATATACATGTCAGTGTTTTGTTAAATATAAAATATTCAGATAATACATTGGTTGGCATATTCTACACATATGCATATATATATATATATATATATATATATATATATATATGCAGAAATATAGTCTTAAAGTGTGCTATATTTATGGGGTAAAGTGCTCAATATCAGAGATAGAGCGTGTGTAAATATAAAAGTGGACATGGAAGTCAGCACTTAGAGGCGACAGTCTGTTTCATGCTAGTGCAATCGTCAGGCGACTCCTGATATATATATATATATATGAAATGAATACTTAAGCTTTAAATATCATTTTTGGAAATTTTCCTGAGAAACATCGACGTTCAGAGAAAATTGATATTTAAAAAATATATATGTATGAAAATTATCTGATGTTTCTTAAATCTTTCATATATATATATATATATATATATATATATATATATATATATATATATATATATATATATATATATGTATATGTGTGTACAGAGAGAGAGAGAGAGAGAGAGAGAGAGAGAGAGATGGATAGATATAGCATTTTACACTGAAATTAACCGTTATTACATTCACTGTTATAAAGTTGAATAATTTGTAAATGTCCTTTTGAAAACAGTTATTTTTCACGAAATATATATCTTTCTGATTGTAAATATAAGTTTTCCCGTTGTTTATATTTGACTTACATTCTTTGTCAACTATTCTTGTTACATGTTATTTAATATATAGGATTAGGTGAAAAAATAAAACGTTTTCAAAGAAACAGTATAACATATTTATAACAATAAAAATTGTCCTACAATATCCGACAGAACGTGACATCTAGGTAAATGGCTACGTGCGTAGGTCGATATATAGGTAGAAAGATACGGTACTGACAGACTTATAAATATAGAGTAAATTTGAAAGGAATACGTGTTTGCATATATTCGTGAGCTTTAAGAAGGAATCAACTGTTCCAAGAGAATTGACTTGCACATAAACGTTCTCTGATCGTATATCAAGTTCATTGTACATCTTCTCACTAATACAGGCTGACATAATTAAAGATCAGCGCTGAGCAGCCGTTTCATCATAAGTTAGTATTGACAGCGGTCGTTATGCAAACGTTGGGTGTAGGCCGGTTGCAAGCGGATTGTGGGAGGAGAAGATAGGCAAATCGAAAGAGGGAAGCAAGCGGTGCAATATAAATACAAAGGGAGGGGGTGTAGAGTGAACTTCGGAAAAGAAAGGAAAGAAAACGACGCCAATAATGCGTATTATGTGAGCGACAACAGTTATGCGTTATCGGAAATGATGCGGGAAATCAAATTCACAAGAACAACTCACACCTCGTGCTTATCGTGGAAGAGAGACTATTGTGAAAACCGGCATTAATATCGGATCGAGGTGTCCGCACGCCTTCGTCATAAATAGTGAGGTGAATTTCGTGATCTGTATCATCGTGAGCGCCAACTCCGACAGAGTTTTCACTTAACTTGGGACCATAAGATGTCTCCAGAATCCACAGCTCAAATTTGCCAATTAATAATTTGAAGCCTTTCATCGCGAGTCACGGCTAATTAGTGCGTTTCTCTGGTGGGTGGGCGAGATTCATTGTTTTTGTTTCATTTCGAACGGACAGTTAAGACTCAACGGCTCATGGTTTACTTACCCATTCTATTTTTGTGTATTAATTGAAAAGATATTCAATCTAGATGTAGGGGGTTTGATCGCAGTATAATTGATGTATTATTCTAATATATTCATCAAATAAATCAAGCTTATCCTGCAGCTAAGATAAGTTCTTTGTGCCGTACATTATCAATATCTGTTGCATGATTTATAAATGATACAGTCTTTATTTATAAAGTTTTGTTCTGAAATAATAAATATTGCCTTCAATGTTTCAGTATCTTGAATACTGATGTGCTTATCTACATCTTTTTTAATGATTCACTCCAATTCTATTGAATTAATTTCTGTCGTGGCATAGAATTTTTAATTAATTTATTTTATTCGAAAACCTTTTGGCATGGTGAGTAATTTTAATCTTTGCATCATGGGAAGAAGCAGTTTTTTAAATATTGTATTTTTAATAAAAAGTACCATTAAAGCAAGTGGTTTACTTAATAGGGATGCTGTAATTCTATAAATACAAAAAATGGTTGCAGATCATGCGGATATGTAGGATAAATAACGCAGGACCTGCGGCTTATTTGTTGTGATCCGGTAAGAAACCGTTCTGTAGTACGTTCCATATTGGGAAAGAAGCTTTCTTTCTGGAACTTATTCATTACGAATGGAATATGAAGTTATGGAATTTGGGTCGACTTAGTTTACGTGGCATTGTGTCGTTTAGGCTCGATGTTGTGGAAGCATATAATGTCGCTTGATTTAACATAAGCCATTAAAATAGATTCACATCACCGAGTGACTTGCAACTTACCGTAAAATAGTTTGAAAGGTGGAAACAATGCTCCACTCAAAAATGTGTTAAGCGGCAGTCGAGGCTAAAAAGCGGAGAATCGTTAGCTCCATTGCAGATGTAACAGAAATATTATATCTAATTTAATATATCAATCTAATTATCAAGATGTGAACTGCTACTGCAAAGACGGAACTTGTGACTAGACAGTATTGTTTGTTCTAAATTATTAAGTGGTACTCATAAGCTGCAATATAATTTACATATATATATATATATATATGTATGTATAGACATGTATATATATACATATATATATATATATATATATATATATATATATATATATATATATATATATATATATGTGTGTGTGTGTGTGCGTGTGTATATGAAGAAATATAGTTTTAAGAAGTCCTATATTTATGGGATAAAGTGCTCAATATAAGAAATGAAGCGTGTGTAAATATAAAAGTGAACATAGAAGTCAACACTTAGAGGCGACAGCATGAAACATGAAACAGAATGTCGCCTCTACGTTTTGACTTCTATGTTCACTTTTATACATATATATATATATATATATATATATATATATATATATATATATATATATATTATTTATTTATATATTTATTTATTTATTTATTAGACATCAGAGAATGATCTCTTTCATGAATAAAATCTAAAGCCTAAACATTCGGGATTGCGACCTGTATCAGAAGAAGTCTTTGAGTTTAAGAACTTCCAATATTACCTGAACTTATCTTGAAACGATTATCGATTCTTATAGGATTTATTATTTTAATAACTATAATAGTAGAGGATAATATTACTTCAGATTGAAGCTGTCAGCTTGTAGCTTGCTTTGTGTGAGTTCACACTTTCGTTGCGGTAAGAACTTAATGTTGGTAGTTTGATTCTATTCATGTCTTCAACAAATGTTCATAATAATCTGCATAATTTTATGTTTTATATTCTCTGCATCGGATTCTCCAAACATCTTATTGTTCAATCGAATCTTCTTTGGCGTATGCTTTTACTTTTCCTAACTTGTTTTGCGTCATTCTTAAAGATTGATTTTCTTGTCTGTGCCTTGGTAATTGTCCATTTAACATTTAAATTTGTGATTTCAATTCAATGTTTTCGCAATTCTCGAGGTTGTTTTCTCTTCACTCAGTATATTTACAATAATCTGTTCTCCTTTTGAGTTTATGTTCTTCGTATGATTCATGGCAATAATTAAATGTGTGAAATGAGAGAAGAATATCACTATCCACAGACACAAATAAAAACACACTAGCACACACACATATATTCATTAACAACGCACTTGGATGAGAAAAACTTTACGCACATCGACATATAAAGATAGGAACAACTTCAGAATACTGCAAATTGGTTCATTAGGAAAAATAGTATATCCATTTATAGATTCTCATTTATATGTTCAATGAATGAAACTTTTAAATATTTAAAATTATATGTAAAAATAATTAAAAAATGAAATATTGTAAAATGAGCATTTCGAGAGTAGACTGGAGAAGCATATAACAAACAGCAATATTGGATTTAATCAATAATTTGTAACGGAATTTACACTAAATTGTCAATAGGTTCGATAACTGTTATTAATTCTCTTCATGTCACATTTGTTGTACAAGCTTCCTGAGTAGAACCTAGAGCAATATTTTAATTCTTAGATGAAGTGCATGCCCATAAATATTTATTGACATACATTCCATTGGACGCAAATATCTATGTACGCAATGAGGATATATATATATATATATATATATATATATATATATATATATATATATATATATATATATATATATATATATATATATGTATGTATATATGTATATGTATACACACACACACTCACAGACACATTTACACACACACACATACATATATATATATATACATATATATTCACGCCTATACATATATATATATATATAAATATATATATATATATATATATATATATATATATATATATATATATATATATATATATATATATATATATATATATATATTATAAACCCACACAAGTACGGAATATAAAGCATGAAACATATTTAAAAATATACACATTATAACCAAAAACCTTTGCAGTTTCTCTCTTTTTTTAATATATACACTTTCCTTTATATGATAGTAAATAAATCCCACGTATAGTCGATGAAAGATATACCAGAGATACAAAGATAATGATGAAGCTAACGCAAATAATGATGTTTATTGTACATTGCTTTTTCTTCAGGACAAATAGAAGCATTATCATCCATTAAGTATTACATCGGCCTACTCTACTCGCGCGCGTGTAAAATCTAAAAATTCAGATTTACTTCGAAATTCAACGTAATAAATTACTCCAATTTTCTTAAGATTTTTTATTTCTTTATTGTTAACGCAATCGGCTTAATTATTTAAAAAAGAATTAAATATAATCATTTTCACGTGTTCTAAATTTTATAAAACAGAGTGGCGGAGTAACATCGTGTTGAAATGCAGCAGCTCATTATAAAGTTAATTCGAAAAGTACACGTAAAACCTTTAGTGTGATGTTGCAGCATGCCGTCCATTTACATCTCCACAATTCTCTCATAGCATTAAATGCAGAATTCTGAATGTAAACAGGATTCTCTACAAATGCTCTCGTGTCGAGCGAACTTGGTGGCCGCGCCATTTATCTGGAATCTCCAGTGTGCTATTTAAACCGATTTTCTGCAACTTGTACCTGATGACACGGTGTACATTACAGCTGGAGTAAACCAACGTTTTTCGGTTTCATATAGGCGATTTGTACGTGCCACTGATTAACAAGTTATTAAATGAAGATGCATCTAACCTGTACCTTACCAGCAATAGATTAAACAGTTCTCTGATAATAACCGCAGTGTATGACATCATGTGGTGTGCACCACATGCAAAGTCTCATAAATGCCCGAATAAATTGGAAGCATTACTCTTCAGAAGGAGTATGCCAATCTCCAGGGTCAAGTTAGCGAGGTCAAAAGCCAGCGGAGACACTGTGTCCGGTGTCGACCTTTTAAAAGCGACACCTTTTCACATATTTTATGAAAACCAAAGATATCTGAAATGACTTACTAGATATGTTCCTACTTCGTTATGTATTGGATTTGGTTGTTTTATGAGAGTTTTGCTTGACTTTTACCCATTGTAACTGGGCAAAACTGACGATTATTCTTAACGACCTACGGAGGATATTGCCATATCCATTTTAGACGGTGTATCTAGTATACTCGATACACACGTGACCCAGTAGATCGAAGGATACTCAATGTCTCCCCAATTTCAGATATTGAATTTTTCATTCCTTTTAAACTTCTAGAAGTTTTAGAAGCGGATTATTCACGCCGCTTTATCATGTGCAGATTAGCATGTGTTAAGGCTGAGTCATTGGAAAGCTAATGATTATACCTGATAATGGGTGATTATATGACATCAAAGTAGATGTGTATAATTTCAAGGATATCAAATGTAGATGGGATACTGTTTAGGTCGCGTCTCTACAAATTTTCATACGACTTTCTTGTGAGAAGTATACTAAAATAGGCTTGTAAATTACACACGGCCTGCCATTACAAGGAAGAAGAATATTTTATTTTTATTGTCTGTAATATTTTATATTTAGTATCGCTGAATCCAATTTGTCAGTTGCAAATCCATGTGCAAGAATTGTAATTTGATGGATTCACTTTGCAGAGATTAAGTAAGAATAACTTGGCACTTAGTTCGTCACAGTTATTACGACACTCAGTATGGATCGAACTTACTGCCTAGATTTTAGCTCACTAAGAATTACTCGATGCCGAAAATAATCTCGCAAAATTAGACTTTGAGTTCTTGAGGCTGTGAGTTCAATCCCATTACTCACTATGATATACTAAAAGAAGCATGTAGAGGACCGTGCGGGGTGAAATCTGAGGAGATATCTCTGGGCTAAGATTTCCTGCTGGACGGTCCAGCTACATAGGAATGCTGGACTTTAATGAAGTCCAAAGAAGATAAAGAAAACAAACAAGACCGATATGCATGTATGCAAACAAATATACATTAATAACAAATTACAATGACATGAAGACAGAAAAGTTACATAGTGTTTGTATGGAGAAGTTATGTGTGTGTTGAGTGTCCGTACGAACGCGTATATTGTTTTTAGCGTGTTCCCAGAATTTGGGAAACGCTGTCTCTGTGCGATGTCACATATTGGTGTAAATGAAAAAGAGAATTTTTTTTACCTCGCCTCACGCGCGAGGTGGCGGCTCAAGGCCTGGGTCGAAAAAAAGAGATAGAGAGAATGGTCAGCCAGTATTTATAGTCAGGGGAGAGAGGCCCCTGTTGAAGGATTAAGGAAACTGAGCTGGAGCTAACTGCGACAAGCATAACAAATGTATATGTTTACACTATTTAATAGGGAAAAACTTTATTTAAATTGTCCGTAGTCGAATTCCTGCCCAGATATTAAGACCCTGAATACTATATTCTTTCATTTTATTTGGGTTTTCATGCCTGTTTTACATTTGGGCAAATTGTCTATTCCGTAAACAGAGAAAATATGAAAAAAATCTGACAGACAATTATTCGTTATTATAAATTTCATTTAAATTCCTTTTCTTTTCATTCGTGACAATATCGCATGCTCCTTACGACAGAATGAATGCTTCAATTAAATATCTGTGCACAGGCACATAATAATATAACCTGTGTGTCATGCTCAACACAATCGACAGGTGCTTATTGTTCAAACAGAAACTGACTTTCAGTTTTAAATCAACATCTGACGATTTTGTTGTATGTGAAACTCAGTGCTGATGGAAGATCTTATTTCTTATTAATATAAATTAGACTTCTGTTATTAGACATCGAATACAATTCCATTAACATGTGCGATATTTTATCCAGAGAGAACAAGAATTAAGAAGTCAAAAGTCAAAATATCCATTTACATTTTTGATAATGGAAGTGTACGGGGAAGGAAGAATGAAGGACATAATCTCACAAGCCATACATACATATATATATATATATATATATATATATATATATATATATATATATATATATACACGGGTATATATATGAGCATTTACGTAAATATGTATGTGGTGTGTATGTATACATATATTTGAGAGGTATGTATGTATATATGTGTGTGCGTGTGTGTGTGTATGTATGTGTGCATATATATATAAGTTAAGTGTAAAAGTAATTTTTTTATTATTTCTTACATATTTACTTCACTCTTTTTTCTCTCTATATCTTTTCTGGTAAGATGAACTATTAAATAGGTCAATGTCCTTACCCCACTTCCTCACTGTTAACTATTGTAATAAAATAAATTTAAAATCGTCCTTATATCTCCCTTCCCTCTCTGATTTTGACCATGTCTGACACAATCTCTCTCTCTCGTCTCTCTATATCAACTTAAAACAACTTAATACTACCCCTCAAAAGTGTAAAATATATATGCAAATTTAAATTCATTTTTTCTCCATTGGAAGTTTTGTTTGATGAACCAGGGGAAAAGAAACTCCCTGGGGAAATAAATTATAAGAAATGGACTTTTAAGTTGTCTGTTTTTTTATTAACTTAATCTCTCTGATTTGAGCTCTCCGGATTTCATCCTTCCTTGGGTTTATCCAAGCGGATTACCAAGATTTTCCTTACTGAAATATATATATATATATATATATATATATATATATATATATATATATATATATATATATATATATATATATGAACATGAACAAGATACATAAGTATGACCTCATATACTGTATGTAATTATGAATTTCTTTGATAAACTAAATTTCACGTGTGGCTTACACGTCCGTATCAGATTCACAGATGATTAGCTCAGCTCGTACATATTTTAGCATATCTTTTATATCGAGAAAACCTTGCAGCTAAGGTAAGCTACGATTTTTGTAGAGGTGGTGAATTCTGCAGCATTTTATGCATCATTTCTAATAAATTCTATAAAGTTTTGATTATTAATCTATTTTTTAATTCAATACTAAAAATCTTTCACTGACTTTCTCAATATGCTCAGTAGAACTAAATATAAGTCGTTACAAATATATGCTTCAATCGTCCTATGTTTACATGTGGTATTAAATATTACAGTGGCATCAATTAAAATACTTCTTGATTACAACGAGGTTAGGCCATCGTTACTTTAATAAAAAAAAAACTTATTTCGTTATTCGAATGTACACCGATTTCTTTATGATAATTTATAACTATTCAGTCATTTATGAGCCATGCGTGATACACGCTCAGGCGATCATGTATCTGTCGATGCATGACTGACGAGACAGATTTTTCCAGCAGTAGGTTGCCATTTATTTCTGCGTTAGACCAGTCGCCGGCTATAGAACCCGTTCTGTCATGCTATCTACCCATAGCTCGGGAGAAGAAGAGGATTTCCCAAGGTAATTATCATGTAAGTGAATGTAATGGATTTGACTGGTATTCGAACTTGGATCTCCGTTTTCTCTGTCTCAGCCGCTATCCATTACTCCACCTTTTCCTAATAGCATTAAATGAAACATTCGACGTTGATTCCGTAAATGAAGAAATCAAAAATTAGTCTCTAATTTTGCTCAGAGGAGAAGCACCTGTTGTTTATTCTTCTTTAAATGGATGTTAACTCTTTACTACCGCGTTCGAAATCTACCCTAATTATTATTTTTGATTTGAATTTGAATTAAATATGCAGATGCTCCCTATATAATAAAATCCGATAATATATTGTAGCAAATGCTATAACTTTCTTAGACTGAAATATTAATATTCTAATTTATGCATATTTTCATTTACTATGCATCACGCCCCTTCAGAACGTTGGCGATTATATCTTCTCACAATGTCCTTTCCTTTCTAGCGCTTAATACATTCTGTTTTTGTTTTTTGTTATTTCCGAGTAGGTTTTGCGTTGTTTTCTTCTGTCCCTCTTGCATTCAATCTTTCCTGTGAGTATTAAATTTTCAAAGCCCACTTTCCCGATTATTTGCTTAGAAATATCACATGTATTTTTTCTGAAGTTAATTATATCTTTTTTTTGCATCTGGAAAACTTTGTCTTTGCTCACATGTTCGGTGTATTGTATTCTCAGCTGTTTTTCTTCGTCCGTCTTGCCTTCAATAAGTCCTATGAGTGTCAAATGTTATTTCCTAATTATGTTCCCTCAAATTACAATGCTGATTCCAAGTATCTAATTGTTCTAATTTTCCATTAAACTTAATCATTCCAATTATTTCTCATCACCTTTCTGTAGAACCTTGGTTTAGGTTTATATTGTTTTAAGGCATATCAACCTCAATGGGTTATTTAATGCCGACAAAATTATTTGGGATAGATTCATGGGAATAGAATATGTATTCTTTGTTTTAGATTGGTTTAGTTTATTTTGTTTTACAGCACATCAATCCCAATGCCGACAATATTTTTTATTGCTGGCAATAATTTTGTTTTTTCAAAAATCCGATTCTGGCAATAATTTTCCTTCAAAATTGTATTGCTGGTAATAACCTTTTCAAAAAAGCACTTCTGGTAATAGTTAACTATATGCCCATATCTGGGACCCTAACAGGTGCCACTACCCTGGGTCAGGGCGGACCTGGGAACACCAGCAATTAAGAGGTGGTTCCACGCTCCCCAAAACCTCCCGACCAGAGGCCCCGCTACTGGATGCAGTTTATCGTCGTACCCAGGACGCGGATATAGTTTAACGTCTTAACCTGGACGTCTGTAGAATCTGCTTTCTGCAGCTTCACGTCACTTCTTCATCTGTGAGGAGATTCTCCATCATTCACTGTAATACACGAGGAATGATATTATGTAATTCAGTAATGTTTTTGTTTCTAACAACAATTTTCTTATTTTGAGCGTTTTACTTAAAAGTTGAAAAGCATCTTTTGATACGGCCTTTAGATTTCAGTATTGCGCATTCGGTCATCTGTTTCGAAAACATTTTAATTGTTTGATTTTCGTATCCCCAATTTGTAACTTGCAATTTCTTTTGTCCCTTTTCCGCGCATCTCTATTTACATAGAGATCAATCTCTTCAAAATAAATCACTTCTAAATTAATCACTTCTAAATCAATCTCTACTAAAATATCCAAAATATGTCTCATTGTACTTTTACGAAAACATGTATTCTATTCTATGAAACAAATGCGTTCATTTATTGTGCTCAATATCCCTGAAATTGTTCAGAGCAGGAAAAATGAATTTCTTCCACCAGCTTCTTGAACAAAAACGTTTTTCTTTTTCTATTTCCGAGTTAATTTTGCTACAAGCCCGATTCCATAGAATCGTAATTATTCCATTTGTTATATGGCTGACCAAGCAGATTCTTGCGGAGAAGTTCTTATTTCTTTGCCATTGGGAATTTTAGAAACTTTAGAAAAATTGATCTGCTTAAATAGTCCGATACAATATAAATTAGTTTCTTTAGGGAAACTAAAAAAATATTTCCTAGATTTCTTGTGCGATTTTACTCTCAGAATTATTTTCTGTGCTCATTCAGGACCTTAAAGAATGCTGGCTAACTCACGTGAAAACAATGCGAATGGACGTTACATATATGCAATTCTTTTGATATTGAAACTAATGTTTGTCAGTTTGATCAACCACTTAAATATCCACAAGATTAACATAATATCAGATTAAGATTACGCATGCAAATCCCTCAACTCAAGGTGACTTAAAATCTAAAAACTATAATCTCAAGTTTTGGCAGATTCAATATGAAAAGTGTGAATTCGTAGAAGGGGTTGAAAATATCGGAATTTTTTAAGAATGTGTCAATATTTCAAGCTGTTTAGAAGATCATGGCACGCTGCATCAGTCACCCACTTTGGGAGCGTCTTTCGTAGGAATGAGGCAAAACATGTCAGTGATATCTAATGAGGGCATGAGTACCAAATCGCACATCGACAATGAATGCAGAATTGCAACTGAAGTGCCCATATATAAAATATGATATTTACTATATAAAATAAACATAAACATCCGTGTCAGAACAAAAATCCATTTTTAAGCTAGGAGCATTTTAAAGATGAAATACTGGACAAACATAATGTGAAAAATGGCAAAGTCCTCTGTCCATATTTCTGAGATGAGGTAATATGGACACTATTTACATTATTTGGACTATTGTCCTCATCTTTATCGCCATGTCTATCACAACGTTTCGGCGTTGTACGCTCCGGCCTTCTTCAGGTGGTTGGAATATCGAACTGAAACCTTTATTTCGCTCACTCGGGTAGACTGTTCTAGTTCCACGTGCCATATATAATGGATATCAGTTATCTTTTGTTAATTCCCCTCTGATAGTTACTCACTGTCTTTACCAAGTACTGAACTCATACTCTTTGGGTCCTGTCACTGGATTTAACTAACGCCTTTATCCACTGTGACATGTGTCCTTGACATCCATTAGACATGCCACGTTGAATTAGAACAGTCTACTCCAGTGAGCGAAATAAAGGGTTCAGTTCGAATAATGTAAATAGTGGCAAAGTCTTATACAAAAGAAATAATCAAAGGAAAAACGGGCAAAGTTGAAGGTTCCATACTTTTGTTATAAATGAATACGTAATATCATATAAAAGTTGTTAAGCAATGATTTAGGACAGAGCAGCGAAAAATATAATGTCTTGGCAAAATATTTAAGAACACCGGGCAAAAATGAAAGTTTCTCTATCAAAGAAGATTTTTATATCATTCACTTTTTGCCATTGCATACAAAATGTATTTATAAGTAATATTACATCGTTCATATATTTGAAATACTGAGAGATATTTTTCTTGCTAGCTAGGAATGTGTGAACCTTTCTAAAATTGTTTCAGTAATTTTTTAAAACTGAGTTAAAAATCCAAATTTACTGACATTGAATAGCCCAAATTGCATATTAACAGGAAAAGGAGTACTCAGATATTCGCAATCAGAATAATTTGTATAAGAATGTAATTTACAATGTTATCGCAAATAAACAAATTAATGTCTCTTAATCTAATACAAAAATGGAAGTCACAGTTGAACAAACCCCAAAGATGATCAATTCATAAAATCTCTACTTTTCATGATCTCTGAAAATTGTATGCAGTTTCGAACCGCTC
Source organism: Acanthosepion esculentum (assembly GCA_964036315.1). Taxonomy (NCBI): domain Eukaryota; kingdom Metazoa; phylum Mollusca; class Cephalopoda; order Sepiida; family Sepiidae; genus Acanthosepion; species Acanthosepion esculentum. The sequence continues at coordinate 44,742,971 of OZ038475.1, forward strand.
CGCAACTTAGGTGCACAGATGTTAGACGGAAGGTCACCAGGAAAGAGATATGATTAAGAATATACATTACAAACTTTGAAACACCTTTCAAAATCAATTGATATTAGAAAAAAACGTGCATATTTCCTGGATCCTGAGCAAAACATGAATAGTCAAATGTATCTGTTGCATAGTAACGTATAGATTGAAAGACACGTATTTGGTTGCAGCACATGACGGCTCTCCGTACCAAAATGCAAAGATTGTGCTAAGAAGTCAGGTCATTAAATTCAAATGGACTGGCATCTCACCTGACTTCAATCCCATAGGAAATTTGTCGAATTAGTTGAAGTGAAACATTGCAAACAGGCATCCAGCCAGTATAAAGATGCTTGTAGACTTATCAAGAATTTCTGGAACAACTGGGTTGTCAACAGAATATTTAAGAATTGCATAGATTGTACGCTAATACGTAAAGAAACAGCTATCAAAGAGAGACAGAGACATGACCAGTAAAAATGTCATTTTATAATGAAATTAATAGAAAATAAACTGCTTTTAATAATTTTGAGGCATTGAAATAAGTATTAACTTTTAATTTTTATGCTATGGAAATTCTATTAATTTATGTCAATTATTGGAACTTGCTCTTAAACTTTTGGCCATGACTGTATTATGCACTAAATTCGCAGATATTATTAGATATAGCAGATTGTGTGATATTTTAACATGTTTGTTTTGTTTTACGGCATAACATTAATGGATCATTCAATTACGACAACTTTCTTTTCCTGTTAATAAATTTTGTTTTATCAAAAATCTATTTTTATTAATATTTTTTCATCAAAAATGTATAGCTGGTAATATTATTTTAAAAAAAAAATGTATAGCTTGTAAAAATATTTTTTCAAAAACGTATAGCTGGTAATATTTTTTAAAAAACGTACTACTGGTAATAGTTTTTTTTTTCTTCAAAAATTTATTTCTGGTAATAATTTTACAAATTATTTCTAGTATTAAAACCTGTTTTTACACTTTTATAAAGTTTTTTTTTTAGCCTCAGTTTCGTGGTTAACTATTTGCCCATAGCTTGGACCCTAACAGGGGCTACCACCCCAGGTCAGAGTGAACCTGGGAACACCAGCAATTAAGAGATGGTTCCACGCTCCTTAAAGTCTCCTAATCAGAAGCCTTGCTGTTGGACGTAGTTCATCGTCTTACCCTGGACGCGGATGTAGTTTATTGTCATACCCAGGACGCTATTGTAACATCATATATTAAATGGACATACATCGCATGAAACAAAGATCTTGCTTAACAATACAATATTGAAGTTTTAGAAGTGTTATAAGAATGTCCCGCCAAAAACGCTGATGTTAAAATAATCGAATCTACTGTGACGCTTTAATAATTTATGGCATGCTAAATTTTATTGGCGGGAAATTAGAATGCACAGTGAAAGAATAAGCTGTAAAACAAATTGACCAAATATTTACCACAAACTAAATTGTAATTATTTATTCAAAAATGTTATTTATTTCCTCCAAACAGTAAATTGTACACGTAGAAAATTATCTGAATCCCACTCAGTTCTGGAGGAACTCTAGTACGAAATATATTAAGACGAACTTCATTTGGATGCTTAATTATTAAATTTAGGCTGACCAATCCAAAGAAACATCTTTTGTGAGTGTTTTTGGAAAAATAAATTATAAGTGAGGGAAAACCAGTTAAGCTACGGCAATGGTAAGTTATAACTACACAGATAAAGAATGCCGAGTGGAGAGTCTATATCCAAGAACACCAGGAAGAGGAAACTATTATAAGAACATATGAAAAAGATTCCAGCATCAATATAAAAAACATAATGCCACAACCGTTCCCAGAAGTGGAAACGCATGCAAATGATCACCAATAAAAACGAGAAATGTAATAAATCAATTAAAGGCCAATGGCCGCATCACGTCGAGAGAGTTGAATTCATCTCTGCCAGCATCTGCATTAAATTAACATGTCTTCAAAGAAATTGAAATGGAATTTGTATGGCATTCATTGGAGGCTTGCTAGAATGAAGTTTCAGCTCTCAACGAATGATAAAGCTGTCCGTTGACATTTACCAGTCAACACACCAGAAGAATCCTGAAAATTCATTTTCTAGACATATGTGTGAAGTTGTTTAGTCACAATAAGACGGAGGATAATTTAGCAATGTCTAGGAAATAGGAACCTCATTCCGATAGTTAAGCGTGGTGGTGAAAATTTTAAAAGCTGGAATTTCTTTTTTTGTCATCGGATGTGGACAATTCAAGATTATTCAATTAAACATGCATTCTCTGTTCTATGCCAAACTTCTGGATCTGAACCTCCTGCCATTATTCTGGCTGTTAAAACTTGACCGAAGATGAGGTTTGACATATGTAAATTACCCTAAGCATAGTAGCAAACATTGTAATAAATATCTTTAAAGAAAGAGGACGCGTAAACCGGGTTGGCAGAATCAAAGTCCGAATCAAAATTCAATAGAAATCTTTTGGTTAGACATCCAATGAGGAGTGGGAAATAATCCCCGACAGGAAATACAAGATTAGATTTAATATAACCAATATACATCAATCTATACATATTTAGATGAATACATCGCTTTGTCGAGGAACTTCAAAGATTCGTGATAATACAGCATAAAAATAGACAATTAACACATATTTATGTTACGTAAGTTTTACAGTTTCGTAATGTCCTTAGAAATGTTAATCAATCACTATAATTATTTCATATAATTATGAAGTATACATATTTTATATTAAAAAATATAATAAAATATTGAATGTTATATATATATATATATATATATATATATATATATATATATATATATATATATATATATATATATATATATATATATATATATATATAATTTGAACAGGTGCAAATCCCACTCCTATATTTAAAAAACCTATTATATTAAGAACTTTAACTAAAACTTCGTAATTGCAGGTTATATCAATTGTAAATACGTTTATTTTTCTAATTTACTGTCTTTGTCTTATTTATTTTTAGAGTTTAGTAAAATTTAAGCTAAAAGCGTGACCTCTCCAAGTTCGAAAATTAGCAAATTGTTGGAGCTCAAATGGCAGAAGTCTTCGTCACTAAGTTTGCTAAGCTGTTTGGTTTTTCAACAGCTACCATATCAAGAAATATGACGCAATTCAAGAAACAGGGTAAAACCTCAAGCAAGCATAGCAATTCGGGCCGGACTTGCAAACTTACTGACAGGAACCGACGTGCATTGAAACGCAATATGTCGAAAAATCATCGGACTACTGCGGCCAAAGTGACTGCTGAGTTAAGTAATCATCTGAATAGGCCAGTTACTACTAAAACTATTCGTCGCGATCTCCATAAGGGTGGATATCATGGAAGAGCCGCCGTAAGGAAACCTTTTCTCTCCACTCGCAACATTCAGAAGTGGTTGAAGTGGTGCAGAGAACACAATGCATGGTCTGCAGACCAATGGAAGCCAGTTATATTCTCAGACGTGCCCTGTTTTTCTCTTTTCTCTTTTCAGGGCAAGTTTATGTGTGGCGGCAGCCCAAAGAAGCTTACAACCCTGACTGCCTTCATCTAACAGTGAAGCATGGTGGTGGATCAGTGATAGTTTGGGCCGCTATATGACGGAAATGACTCGCTCCTATAGTTGTACTGCGTGGTAGAATCAACAGCAAAGATTACTTCAACATTTTGGGTGATCATGTTCATCGAATAGCCGAGACTTTATCCCCTGATGGTGATGCATCTTCCAAGACGATAATGTTCCAATACATACCGCTTGAGTGGCTAAGAATTGGTATGAAAACATGAAAGCTAGCTATAAGATATGGAGTGGCCTCCCCAATCTCCAGATATCAATATTATTACATATTTGTGTTGCATTATGGAGCGACAAGTTAGGAGCCGCTATCCTCCACCATCTTGTCTTAAAGAGCTAGAGCAGGTGTTAATGGAAGAATGGCTGACAATTCCTGTGGATGAAGTCAAGAAGCTGTACGATTCCATTCCTAGACGTATGACAGCTGTATGTGAGGATAAAGGAGGACCAACTCCATATTAAATAAATTTTCTTTGAATTTAACAAGTGCTTCAATTATTTGCCCAACTCCTGCATATATATATATATATATATATATATATATATATATATATATATATATATATATATCCCGAAAGCCTTCCATGTGTAAACAACGTGAGTGTTTGTTGGGGCTCGCTGTCATTTGCCTCTAGCTCCTTTTGCTCATTTTTCCCCTCTTCTTCCACATTTTCTTTTATTGTACATTTTCTGTGTTTTAATTTAAATCAAATCTCCCGTTGAAAGCCTGATGAGCGGGAGCGAAACCGGTTGCTTCGCCCGTTTTTAATATGTCTAGTAATATCAAGCTTCATACGTTTATTGGTGTGATATATATATATATATATATATATATATATATATATATATATATATATATATATATATATATATATATATATATATATATATATATATATATATATATATATATATATAATAGAAATTCAGATATACCGCATATGAATAACCATTTGACCCCGAAAGAATTAACCTTGCAAGGTTTGTCAAACCAAGGACTTTGGAGATAAAATAAAATAAATAGGTAGCTTAAAGATTTTTAAACATTAAAGAAACAGGGAGGAAGTGGAAGGGAATTATGACAGAAAATATATTAAAAGAGAAAAAGACAAAGGATATGGGGAGATAACGGAAATATTTCATAAATTTTTATGAATTTTACTTAATAAATTGTCTTTATTATTTCATTAATTAATTATTATGTTAATTATCTTATATTATAAATATTATTATTTCCTATGTTATATTTTAATTACCTAATATAATGTTTTTTGGAAAATAATTATGAAAACCTTCTCTAATTTAAACATTGAATTTCCTTACGTAGTTTTTCCTTATAGAAACCAGATCTTAATAATTTAAAATATGGGTAAAAGTTATTTTAACTGGTCTCTGATTTCCAATTCTCCTTATCATCATGGAGATTTGTATCGATGATTTGCTGCGTCTGTAGTTGTTTTATCCTTTCTCCCCTTTCTGTTGTTTCTTACTCTTTGTTTTGTCTTGTTCTCTTTTAAATTTTTTTCTCTTACTTTGTCATTTTCCCTTCCTCTTCCTTCCTGTTTCTTACAGTTGAAACATCTTCAAGTTATATTTTATTTTATTTTATCTCCAAACACCCTGTTGTTGACAAACCTTGCAAGGTTTATTTTTGCAGAGGGAAATGGCTATTCATATGAGGTATCTTTGAATTTCTATGATATGTAATTTATTTATATATGCTCTGTAATCAATACATTGAGCTCTGATTGTGTATCAATTGTAATATTTTATATTATTAGGATTCACTTGGATTATTTACTGACAAATTTATACAATATATATATATATATATATATATATATATATATATATATAGAGAGAGAGAGAGAGAGAGAGAGAGAGAGAGAGAGATCCAGGGAAGATGAGAGCGAATAGAATACAATTCCAACGTCCGTAAGAAATAATTTGAAAGAGGGTTCAATACAGAATAGAGCAATATTCTTTATTTTGGGGTATTACATCGAAAACATGTCAAAATCGCTTTACTGATGTTTTCTCGCCAGTAATTTACAAACGCCGGATGAGTCGCCTTATATACGCATCGAAACACGGTTGCAATTGTGTAGCGACTTTGAAATGTTTTTGTGAAGGAAAGAGAAAAATAAAGTATATAAATATATATATATATATATATATATATATATATATATATTAATTCGAAACTTTCATATGATATCATGCATGTTGCCAAACTCGTTTAAAAATATCTAAACTGACAACAGTGTACAACGGAATTCTCAGATTGATGAATAAAATGTCCTCCAGCAAATGACGTTTATAGATCTTATCGTCGTGTATACTCTTTTGAATATTGTGCAAAGGTGCTACAGAATCAGTAACAAAATCTGTACCAAATGACAGAAATCTGATAACTTAAAGACTTTCACGAACAACACAAACTAAGATGGATACCACATGAAATTTGATGGGAACATTTTGGCATAACTAATATGTTGAACTTCCGCACTAAATCAAAGAAACGGTTCTGAAGAAATCGCTCATCACTACTGCAAAGAGTAATAACAGATACTGAACCTGAGACAAATATTTTTCAGAAATATATTAATAGAAAGATTTGATAATTTTCAACCGAAATGAATGGTGAATGTTTCCTTCTAAGGAAACGGCTTCGGTTATGATTAACATTATCATCATTATGTTTGATATCAGTACCATTTAATATACTACTTGACTTTGCATGGTCATTTGTGTTTCAGCATTAATTTATTTAAAATATTTTCCTCGCAAATCAACATGGTTTATGAATTATAACGTCAACAATAATTTCTATCAAAATAAATTTTAACAATCCCCGACGTCTCCCAATAAAAGACATGCATTTTAACAAGCCTGAGAATTTTCGTAATGTAATTAACGCTTTGCAATTCTCAAAATGGGAATATTCAATATGTGAATTAAATTTACTCTAATCAGTCTATTTGAAATTATTATATGGATTCGATATTTTTCTCAAATTAAACGCGTTTTAAACAATTTGGATATAATTAATGTAGATTGCATTTTTACGATTATATTTTCTCTGTTCCTTCGGATGCTGTCATAAGTTATTATATTGAAGCAACGGATAGTTCAATATATGAAATTGTTGTAACGTATTAATAGATAGTGCGATAAAATTTGCTATTAAACTGAAATAATCTTTCCAGGTTTTTTGGCTGAACAAAACAAGTGGCTGTTTGTGCTATCATCAACTTTTATATTTTTCCCTCCTGATTACGGATGCATTAGTTCTGAATTTTAAAACCTTTTTTTTTTCTTTATTTTAATTTTTTGTTTAGATGCTTTGAATACATTTGTTTTTCCAGGCCTCTATGTCAGGATTGATACAGACATTATGCTCCAGGTTTTCAAACTCGACAATGGCGCGAACGAGACCATTGCACAAAATAACTTTGTTTGACGAGAGAATGAGTTTTCAGGACGGGCTTTGACTTCTTCTATTCAAAATGTCTATTTTTATGAATATGAGTTTCGGTATAAGCCATATATTGTTTGTAAATCATCATCGGGCATTGGAGAAATAAGGATATAAAGAGAAAGGGAAAGAGAGATGCTCGTCTCCAAACAATATTCTGGTGTTGTGTGCTCGAACGAAACAACGGATGTCCTCAAGGACACACGGCGCAGAGTCCTTGAGAACATCAGTCTATGATTTTTAGAGACGTAAAAAATTAATCCTTCACTATACATCATTTACCAAAACTCATATTGCAGTTTTTGTTATTGTTAATTTCTCTAGCACTCCGTATTAGGGGTTGACATATTGTAATTCTTTCTATGCTTGGCTGGCTAAGGAGATTTTTGTTGCATAGCATTTGTGCTGATTCCTTAACTTTTCATATTTTCCAGTGATATTCACTGTCTATTATTTCAAGCTCATCGCACAGGTGGCAGTGAGCAGCGCTTCCCATCCACATATGCTCAGCTACGCCTGATTTTTCTATTTCCCCTCGTGTTACGGCTTTACGATATTCCTTCAGTCTAACCTTAATGCGGCGTTCTGTTTCTCTTTTATATTTCTTACCACAGCTGCACCGTAATCTATTACATAAATACAGTATTACGTAAATATGTGTGCTATATTTTCCGTTCTTTTTTTTTCATTTTACTAAAGCATCGGATTTGTTTTTTAAAAAGTTAAAAAATATATATATATTCCTGAATTGAAAAAAAAAAACAAAGAAGTATATTCATAAGAGGTTAATTTTTTTTGATTCGAATCGTGAATTCTCAATTACCCTGTGTTATTACGAAAAGAAAATAGACACTGAATTTTATTTTATGCGAAAGAGTGCAGACAGTCACAAGGGAACATAAACACGAGAGGAAGAGCTATTTACTGGAGAAACACAGCTTTTTTGTTTAACAAAGACAGTGTCAAATGAAAGACAAGGAAATCAATGCAATGAACTGAAGCACTCTTTCCTGGACTCCATCTTACTTTTCAAACCTGAAACTAAGAGTATCTAAGTAAACAGGTCTCATTTTTAGAGGCAAACTGTTTGAAAACTTAAGAGTAACTGAAATTAAAACATGCCTTCTGGGAAACGCAGGAATATCGATAAGAAATACATTTCTTTTGATCTAAAGTGTCTTATTCATTCGTTCGTACAAAAATGACGATTTACTTCTGTTTAAATAAACTATAGGGATCATATGAACGGAAATCTACGTCTAAAAATATCTGCAGAAATATTGATATGTATATCATTATGAAACATTATTTACTAATTATTATTTCATATCTACGAAATAAGCTTTCTTCGTAGATTGCAAATCATTAACATAGTCATATCATCTATAAGGAAAAGAAAATTTCGGAACTCCTATTTATATCTCGAAAATACTAATCGTAAATGTCAACAATCGATTTGGATATTATATAATCCAATATGATTTTCTTGAAAGATTACAAAAGAAAGGAAAGTGGTTATACTTTTGGCTGCAAAGACGAAAATAATGAGAAAACCGGAAATAATAATTACGAATGATTTTCAGAAAAAATAAATAACGTGTTTTAATAAAATTATCATGAAATACACAATCATAAAAAATATATATAACCATTACTATCTACTTATATTAACATTTTGTTTTACTAATTATCAATCAATCAGTAAGTTAAGTGCTATACGGGATACTCGCTTGGTCGATCATTTCGATTTATGACTGATTAGATTTTTTTTTGGCAGTATGTTGCCGTTACTTTGGCGGTAACCTGACTATAGGACTCAGTCTCTCCTACTTTTCAACAGATAGCCAGGGAGAATAGAGATGGAATCCATCTTTTTTCAAGGTTATTTGCACGTGACTTTAACGAAACTAACAGTAATTCGAACACGGCTTTCCGATTTCTCGTTTCGATAACGATATCCATTACACCACAACGCATATCACTCAATAAAAGGCCCAAAAGCCACTTAAGCTAGAGCGATAATTGTTGATCTGTGCGTTACGAGGTTTGAAATCGCTGATTCAAATGTGCTCATATTGTACTTGCAAATATGCATGAATTTGATATTATGAAACAGCATATTTTTAAAAAGTCGACAATTCCTATTTATCTACAATGGAGTCAACTTTCATTATTCGAATTTGTGTGAGCACACACACACACACACACACACACACACACACACCTATATATATATATATATATATATATATATATATATATATATATATATATATATATATATATATATCATAATCATCATCATCATGCTTACGACACTGACTCAGGAAGTCGGATTCAGCAGAGAGATCCACATCTCTTGAAGGTTTACAAGGTTTTTTTGACAAAATGTTGCTGATTTTTACCCCAGTGACAACAGGCGCGGGGATGCTGATTGAGAGAAATTCAAAATTTACGGCTCAGCCGACAGATATATTCATTGAGGCCTGTCTCCTAAAGAAACCTGACGCTATAAAATATCCACTGAACAAACTCCTTTATTCAGTAGTATAATAGCAGCGTTTTTAAGAAACAATCCACTTCTCTCAGGAAGTTACATTTTATCTTGACTAGAGTTTCACGCACTCAGCATAAGTCTCGTTGCTACCTGATTGTCATGTACGCGGCAATGTAAGTACACTGTTTGTAGCGATGTTTCAGTGACGAAAGCGCTTGGAAAAACGTCGAATAAAGAGCTAATGATGTTGAGATTCGGCACCATATAGTAAAATTGCTGTATACCTGATTTATAGAATTATTCTCGCCTTTATTCTTATATTTCTTTTTATAAATATTTCCCAAAATTATATTTGTCTTTGCTAGTCTGTTCTAAACAAAGCTGTCTAGTTTGGCATCCGTGGAGATGTTTCAGCCGCGTCGGTATAGGGCTGAAAAGCTTTCATCCTTTGGAACCAAAATGTAGAGGCGCCATGTGAGACTGTTGCCAGTGTGAAGATTCTGGAAATATATCAGATCATTAGCAAGATATCATAGATTTAGTTCTTCTTACAAAACTGGATGTTATATTCTCGAGGATTCATTCTCCTGGAATGATTGTCATTCTACTTTGTAAATTATCATGCCAAAGTGTCTGTTCATATCCCAATATCTGTAGCAGAATTGATTTTGCTTCTGAATATATGTACTAAACGGATCCAGTGTTACTTGCCAATCATTATATCTTTAAATACCTTGATGTGTATAAATATTTACAAAATATATCTGTACAATACGAAAATAACGTTCGCCATTTCATTCTTGCAACTTGCATTATTCATGCATTCATGGAAACTTTCTGCATGTATGACACAAATATATGTATGTATATATATGTATGTATATATATAAATGTATGTATATATATAAAATGTATGTATATATATAAAATATAATAAAAATTTAGGGCACAATGTAATGTAAAAATCGACAGAGCTTAAATAAAATAAAATAATAGTATAAAAAATCCGTTAAATCTGTTACACAACGGATTTTAGTATATATATGTGTATATATATATATATATATATATAGATAGATAGATAGATAGATAGATAGAGAGAGAGAAATAACATTATTATTTAATATATATTTTAAAATAAGTTGTATTTAGGCAACAAAAATACATTCATATGAATTTTATTAAATAATAAAAGGAAAGTTTACAAATTTTATATAGTTTTTTCTAATTTTCCGACTTACTGTATGTCAGAATAACTTAATAAAAATTTGCACCGACAGACTTTGTAAATATTGTTTAATATAATGTTCACGCTAATATGTGTGTGTGTGTGTATGTCCGCGCGTGTGTGGCTTAAAGCTCACAGAATTCAGCTTAGCAACCCGGCATACTGTGAAACTGGCGGCCAGTTTTACTGCATTATATGACTTTGTTTACTTGTCATCCCACTTCAGTTAGTATATGTGCGCTCGCTAATCAGAAATGTATTGGTAAAACAATTAATGTTGATTTCTAGGGGTATAATTTCTTATACACTAGCACATTTGTCCACACGCTTTCCCGAACCTATTATGGCACTGTGCCTAGTTTAAAGTACACAGGATTATGAACAACAACTGCTCAGCTCATTGGCACTTCCCTAATGAGACACATTTGACGTTTCGGGATTAAGTTTACTGTCCATTTAATCAGAGCGTGTAATATACTGGGGTCCACCTCCACGCTGGAACAGAACACAATAATAGAGAATTCTCATAAGAATACGGGTTCATTACTTGATTCAAATACACGCTTACTCGAAATGTATGTGAGAAAAGCTGATTTGAATGTAGAAGTCATAACCTTAAATGTTACCCGGGATAATTATACAACTAGCACGGCACTTTATTATGAGGGCGCATCTAGGATCCTGGATTAGTTTTGTTCTTCCAGATTTTGTCTTGCCAGAGGTATTACCTGGTTAAATTGCAATTAATATTAAATTAAATTACTAGAAATAGGTATTTTTATTAATCTCTTTCTCTATGACTTCATGGGGACACAAGTACGGTTTTATGCGCGATTTCAATAGCATACACTTGGATACGTATATGTCGAAGTAGCACTCGGAAATTTAATTTTGAAAAATTAATTTTTCAGTGATAAGAACTGCATCCCCCCAAACTTAACAGAAGATTAGGACAAATTCTGTCTGGGGAGTTTTTCTGAAAATGAAATAGTGTATAATAACAAATTAGTTATTGAAACATCGGCTCTTGTTTTCTATACGCGAAAATGAATGGAACATGCCGAGACTAAATTGATAGATTCATGCGAAAACATGATTACAAGTTTAAAATTACTCAGCGATTTCTGTATTTTCGTTCAATTCTTCATTAGCCATAGGACTCCTAAGGAGAGCTACTAAATAGACAGGACAACGCCCTTTGTAGATGAAGTTAAGAAAAACTAATGCATATGAAATTTGGCTATAACGCAGGTCTTCAAGAACAAAGTAAAGTTGAGCTTAAAATAGAAGTCCCATGCATGGAAAATACTTTTTCACGTTTCTTCCTCATTCCCATAATGGAACCAATAATTCACCAAGGATTAAAAATCGACATTACATTTGAGATATGTAATATATAGTAAGGACTGCCCCTTGATGCTGCCGTAAATTAGTAAAACATATAGTATATTTAAAATCACATCACAATATGCAAGGCACTAAATCCACAAAAGCACAAGAGGTAACTGAGTGTGAAAGAATATAAAAAAAGAGAAATATTATTAAGGAGAGAAAACAATGGAAGGGTACTCCATCAGACCGTAGATAACGGCATTACATTTACTTTATTGAAGATCAAAGTTGGCTAGACATCATGGATCCTGTAGAGAGTTCCACTAGCGAGAATTGCAAGAAAATGAACTCTAAACATAGAACTTACGTTAAACTTTAGCCTGCTCAAGTGTGAGTTGTTGAGACTATGCCGTCAATCTAGTAATGTGCTTAAATTGAACAGGCTTTTTGCCATAACGAAGAGGTAATCCAAATAATTACCATGAAAGTATTTATACAAAAGTCACAAGGAAGCTTCATTACCACGGAGGGAATGTGACTAAAGTTAGAACGTCAGGTCAGTACCAATAATATTGATGATTCTTCTTTTGATTTTATCAAGAGTCTCTAAATATACAGCAGGAGTGCCAGAATATATGTGGCAGCAATATTCAGAAGCATAGACTAATGGAAGATTTATGAATATATAAGTAGATTCTGGAGAGAAAATTTGTTTAGCACGACGAAGTAAACCAACATTCTTTAGCAGCAGGCCTTGCAATGGATACGATAAAATCTTTACACTTCATGTCAGCCGAGAATCTTAGCTCGAGAAGGCGGAACGAATCCCTCCCATTGAGGTTAGCGTAAACCATAATGATGGGAGGAATGAAGGCGTCTTTCAGGTGAATAAGACAGAGAATTTTTAATTTGGAGGCGTTATAATTGATAGGCCGTTCCTTGCCACACTTAACAACAGATTGTAGGTTATTTTTTAGACCAGCTGCTAAATTGCCTGATCTGAATTACTATCGGGAGAGGAGTAAGTTGTTGTCATCAACGATGATATCAAGTTGTGAACTGATGTCATCATCAAGGTGATCGATGAAAATTTAGTACAAAGTACTTCCAATGTTGGAGCTCTGGAGGAGATCTCTATGAGTACAAAAAAGTTTAGAGTTCAGGATAAATTTTATTTTGCGATTTTCAACGCGTGAAGGATATAGGTATACGAAAAGCTTTCAAACGCTTTAGAGATACGTAGTCCGACGCAAAGAAAAAAGATGAATTTGCTTTTATCCGAAAGCGCTAACATTTGCAGACGAACTAGCTGCTAATTATTATCCCTGGATTAGCTGGATCAAGGATTAACATACTGTAGTATTTCTGGATGCCTGCATCTTTAGAGCTAACAATAATAATTCTAAGCCTGGGTAGATCCTGAGTTGGGCACAAGGCCCAAAATATTGTGCACTAGTGAGGAGTCATTCGTAATTGATCTAGCAAGACAAACCTGCTAACAATTACACCACGTCGAACTGCTCTACCACGCGTAAATATGACTAAATAAAAATGTGTCAGCAACAAGTACCAAATATTAACGGAGACGCTCGTCAGCTGAGTTGCTTATTGTGCTTTTTTCAAGCAAATTTCTTCAAGCAGGCAGGAATGTCTCTAGCACGCAAGGGCTTACAGAAAGTCAGAGTAAGAAGAAAGAGGAGTGATTGAGAAAATGATAAAGAAAAGGACAGGGATCAAGGTCAAGTCACCAGAAGATGTCTATTGACATTACATTTGAATATTTGAAAATTATATCTATAAGGGAAACAATTGAAAAGAAGGGAGTTCCACTGAGAGGAGGTGCGACATAAGAAGCTGTTGAAGTACGAGAGATAGCTACATCTAGCCGTTTGGTCAGTGAAAGTGTGCCAACCTAGTAGCACGCATTTTATGAACCAGTGAAAGTGGGTCGTCGGAGTAGTTGCTATGAAAATACTTGTAGAAAAGACAGAGGGAAGCTACAGCAAGTCTGTCAGGAAGTGTTGTAGACGGGATGCCAGATCAGGACCAATTACGTTGCATATACGTCTCTGGATTTTGTCGAGGACCTCGAGATGAACAGCGGGAGCACCAGACCATATATGGCTACTGTATCCGGTGTGCTGCTAGCTCCTGGAGTGGCGCCTTATAAATGTTAGCCTATAAAAATTGCTGGTGTACATGGGATTTATCCTTGCACCAAAAAGAAGGGAATAAGGCAAAATATCGACATTCAAATGGGTGTTTCGAGCGAACATTTATCCATGCTTAAAATCTGCGATATTTTGTATATTATGAATGACTAAGCGTCTAGGAATTAAATATATACCAACCTCTAACGCAAGGGAGCGCCTATATTGACCCCTCCCTTTAATAATTTTGACCTGCATAAAAATGCAATCTCTTTCGACTTATCTACATACCTACTGGAAAAGAATGTAGCAAAGGGCAGAGTTTAACATTTTCGTCTGACGCATATATTTGACAGGGGACAATAATTTCTTCTTCGATTTTTCCCAGTTAGCAACGCCACACATGATATATTTTAACCCAAGTCATCCATCTTAGAACTGCTAATACCTGGGTGATGGACACTTGGATCGTAAACCCGCCCTCTTATCACATATTGCTGGTTTGTGCTTATATGCACCAGCAGCTTTTATATATTGCCCATCTGGCGTAATATAGATAACTAAGTTTAACGTTTTACAAACTATTTTGTCTTTTAAATATTTATTTCCACTTTGGTTGTGTTTGGCTTTTATAAATAATCTACGGAAATTGCGAACAGAAGATGCATTTATATAACGAAATATAACTTTCAAACTTCTTTATAAGAAATATATATATTTTTTAGATTCGACAACAGAGGGAACACGTAAAGAATGTAAATTGTATGACACATTCGTTAGGAAATATAAAATCAATTCCATATTGAGAAGTATTTATTATTCTGATATATATATATATATATATATATATATATATATATATATATATATATATATATATATAATAAACAAATCCTTCAACAAATCTTGTCATTGCACAGGATCAAATATGAAATTGTCAGGGTTAAATAGGCAAAATGTTATGATGCATCAAATTTAATTCAGAATATCAAGGAAAATTCAGCAACACTATCTTTATTTCTCAAAAGACAATGAACATAGCGCTGTAGAGTTTGAAAGAATTAGGCCCCATTAGATCTGTGTCCACCCCCTAGGCCTTAGAGAGCCTTTTCAAAGCGTTGCCCAATTTGTGCGCATGTGGTAGACATGGAGAATTCTCATTTGCCAAGCTTTTGGACCTAGAGGAAAAGTGGAGAATAAACGACTTCATTAGCATCTTCCATTAAATAAAAAAGGAAGATCCTATGTCTTTCCCTGCCTGGCAAAGTGATACAAAGAACAAGAGTATGAGTTTTTTTTCTTTTAAATAGAGCATTTGGAAGACTAGCATGCAGAGATTGTTTTAGGGGTGAAAAGAATAGAGAGGAAACGAAAGGGCAAGTCACAGTTTGAGAGTTATAAGAATCAGAAAAATGATGGAACGAATAAAGAGTGAATCAAAGAATAGAAAGGAAACTATACTATATCGTGGCAGAAATAAAATCGAAGAGAATATAAAAAGCATATTGAAATAGAAACAGTATGAGAAATGTATATGATATTATCTGGCATTTTTAGCTTTCCAGACCATGGCGAACGAAAGCGCTCGCTCACACACACACACACACACACACACACACACACACACACACACACACACACACACACACACACACACACACAGAGGGAGAAGTGGGGTTATAATATATTTTGTTATACCTGGAATAAAGAGAAAAGTCGGAAAAGAACAAACTGAGAAAATAAAAAATTGCAAAAATTTAAGTAGCAGAAAAATGAGAAAAAAGAACCGAAAAACTACAGCTGAAATACGTAAAGCAAGAATGTAGTTCATCAAATTTTAAGAAAAATATCCAACGAATACAAATGTGACAAGATGGAAAGATCGAGAAATCATCAAAATTATAAAGGAAAGAAAAGACGTAATAATTGGTTTACAGAAAGCAGATAAATAAGGAAGAATGACAAAGTCTGTAAGAAACCACATTTATTATGGGTGGTTTAATCTTACTTCACATGCTAAGTACAATAGGGGTAAATAAATAACAAATTGACGTATAATTAATTAAATGTAAATAAATGAAACACATTTCGAAGCAAAAGTCTATTTAAATAAATCTTCTGAAATATTTATATTCTTTGCAGTTTACAATGACTAGGAAAATGTATAAACTCATGACATTCATCCTTTTTCGTTAATTCACTCAGATGTTGTTCTATATAATTTGCAATTTGAACAAAAGAATATATTCCACTTGGAATAAAGGTACTATTTCGTGGAAAATAAATGGATGTTTTAATTCCTTGAGAATTATTAATAACACGTTGTAGAGTTATTCCGTAATCTTATACAGCTATTCACTATGATATAGCTATTCATTATTATATGATTTTTCCTTGTCATTTTGCGAGAGATATCAGATTAAAGTTCATTTTTATTTCATTCATTCTTTTAAGTAATGAAATGAAATATCTACTCTGACGTTATTCTCACTTACTGACGTAGGTAATTCTATCATACTGCCCTAAGGAACATATGAAATAGTTGGCTATACATATTTAAAAAATTTACCATCCCCCCGTGCATTAAATACCGTTGCCATATCTGGTATGGCGCTCCTGCTACGCATCTCGAGGTTCATGACAAAATCCAATAGAAGCAACTGCAATGTAATCGATCTGAAATTGGCATCCCGATTTCAGTCACTTTCTCACGGCTGCTGATCTGAAGAGCTTTTTTCCCAGATGCCCGTACTCAGTGAGTCTCATTTGGCTGCTAGATTGGAATCTAGGTTAGACCATATTACTGTTGAATTAGTTAAATGTAACCACAACTTCTAATACCACACTTTATTTTGTCGCACTTCTCGCCAGTGTTCACCCCTTCCGTTTCCTTTCTTCCCTGGTAACTTTTTTTTATTTTCATGTGCCGTGTCCTTTCAAGATGTAGGCGAACATGGCTCTCCACTTCCCCCTATCCCTTGAAGCTCTCAATAAGTTTAATCTCTCTTACACTTCCCCCCAGACCATGTTCGCTCATCTACAAGCTTAAGCTCGCCAAGTATGTCATGCATTGCTTTTCCTTGTTTCTCTTTCCCTCTATTCGACCTGTGAATATCAGAGTCTCGAGGACCGCCTTTCTCATTACGTGTCCCAGAAACTTCAGCTGCCTCTTCCTGGTGTTAAATATATACTCCTCCTTGTTTGCCTCTTGTCCAAAACCTCATTGTTGCTCACACACTCGGTCCATGATATACTCAGCATCCTTCTGTAGAACCACATCTCCTTCACTTCGAGTCACTTCTTCATCTTTGAGGAGAGCGTCCAACACTCGCTGCTGTAAAGGAGGACAGATGTCGCGTAACAGCTCACTAGTTTTTTTCTTTGTTGCCAAAGAGATACTCCTGTCTAGCAATCCTCTGCCCAACTTTTGGAATTCGTCCTTATCTATCCCAATGAGTCTACGGATCTCAATTTCTTAATTATTTAAACTTTCGCACCTGCTTGATTTTAGTGTTACAGGCCTGCAAATCGCATTTCGGACTTATGCATTTACTGTTAACCATGCATTTTGTCTTTTTGTAGTTTATGCTTAGTCCCTTCTTCTCACTGTCCTTCGCTATCTTCTGTAGTAGGATTAGTAATTTCTTTTCCGTGTCCGCGAATCGAATGTTGTTAAGATTGTGACCGCCAATACTAAATCCCGCTAGGATTTCCGGTTCTCGCAGAATTGCCTCGGTGTATAGGTTTAACAGGTCTGGTGAGAAAAGACTTCCTTGCCTTACACCCTTTTCTATTTCTGTATATTCGCTGAATACTTTCTGTATGTTCATGCATGCTGTTTGCTGCTAGTATTGGCACTCGATTTTTCTAATATGTTTTCCGAACATCTCAAAGTTGCTGAGCAGTTCCTTGTGGCGTAATTTATCGAAGGTGTTTGCGTAGTCTATGAAACATAGGTACTTCAACGTTTGTATTGCTCTTTCTGGTGACATTCTGAGCATAAATATCGCGTTCCTTGTTCAGGTGTCTTTAACGAACCCTTACTGTTCATGTCCTATCTCTGGCCTAATTCTGCTGCGCGATCTATTCATGAGAATACGGATGATGTGATTTGTTACGTGTCTCATTAGTCTGATTGTTAAGTGAAGTTCACATTCGTTTGCGCCTGGTTTCGTAGGCATTGCTATGAAGATGGATCTGCTAAGATCTTCATGTATTTCCACACTGTTGTACATTTCATTTATTATTTCTGTGATCTTGTCTATGTTAAAGTCGTCTAAGGCTGTCAGCATTTCCGTTACAATTCTCTCTAGACCTGCTGCATTGTTTCTGTTTAATTTGGCCAGCGCATCTCGTTTTGTGCAAATATTTACGGAATAAGATTTTGTCAAATTTAAAGAGTAGTTCTTTGGAGAAGAATCAAGTGAAATTTGTGCTATAGTTGATATTATTTGGAATTTCTTTGGACAGCATTATTTGTGATTTTGATAGTAATACATAAACGCGGGAAATAACTATTGACCCGCAATTCTTTGCAGTTTTTGTTCAAATGTCAATACATTGCTGTTTTGCTTGGAATCTCTTTCGCGAGGAAATCCTTACGAAAAAAAATTGACAGACGAAAAAGATTACATGTTAAGCGTTCCGCCCTTTGGACTTCATCAGACTAAAGTGATTTTTTACTTTGATGACCCTTAAAATGCGCACAAGTAAGACGGAACACTTAGAATTTTCTGTTTAGACACAGACACAGACACAGACACACACACACACACACACACACACACATAAACAGAAATGAATATATATATATATATATATATATATATACATATATATATATATATTCATTTCTGTTTATGTGTGTTAACTTATTTAATGATATACATATATATATATATATATATATATATATATATATATATATATATATATATATATATATATATATATATATCATTAAATAAGTTAGATCAGTTTTATCTACATATTTTAATAGGATCCTCATATAATTACGGACTAA
Organism: Acanthosepion esculentum; assembly: GCA_964036315.1. NCBI lineage: Eukaryota > Metazoa > Mollusca > Cephalopoda > Sepiida > Sepiidae > Acanthosepion > Acanthosepion esculentum. Next base: position 44,762,307 of record OZ038475.1, read on the forward strand.
ATTATTTTATAATGCATTAATGAAAACATGCATGCCGCCCAAATATACGCAATATACATATGTATGTATGTATGCATCTATGTGTACATATATATATATATATATATATATATATATATATATATATATATATATATATATATATATATATGGGTATGTTTGTGTGTATGTGCGTTTGTATGTGTGGATGCATATATATATATATATATATATATATATATATATATATATATATATATGAATAAATAAATCATTATATTCGTATACAGATCTCGCTTTAAACAATGTCATGATGGAAAGCCCATACATATAGAAAAAAATGAATTCTTAAAACTTAAAAGTACTTAATTCGTGTATGTTTGTGTGAAGAAGTCTTATTCCGTCTGCCAGAATAGTCGACTGAACTGAAAGATGACAAGAACACACCACAACACACCACTTGTTGAAAAACGTGTCTACACTCAGTGTCAACATCGAAATAAGACCACCTCTTAATTGCGTACGTATGCCTGTTCGAACATATCGATACGTCTTTGCACCGGACACCGTATTGCTTATATATAACCATTCTTTTATTTGTGCGAAGCATAATGCCTACACCAATTATTTATGTCTCCGTGCGTATGAGCGTCATCCCAAAACGGACACAGAAGAAAATCCACGCACACTACATTACCAAACATAATCAAACAAAGCTGACATAAATAGTCTCAAATCATTTTAATCATTAGTTATCTAACATCGGCTGAAAAGGTACCATCTCAGTACAGAAATTTTAAGATATTGCGCAGTGATTTTGTAAAATGTTTCATTGTAATTTATTATAATAAAAACTATCATATATATATATATATATATATATATATATATATATATATATATATGTGTGTGTGTGTGTGTGTGTGTGTGTGTGCGTGTGTGTGTGTGTGCGCGCACGCGCGCACGCGCTTGTATGTATGCATATACATATCTATCTATTTCGACCCAACTCTGGTCTTGTTTTGTTGCTCTATATTTATACATACTTGAGAAAAACAAAAAGGGATCAGCAATGTTGTCATTCTTGATCTGGCATCTCAGTTTCAGTCAATCTGCAGCTGCCGTAACGTAGATTCCCTGTGTCTTGTCTATAAATATTCCTCGGTAATTGTCGTGATGAGATTTCCTCACCAACTTAAACGTAGTACTATATTTGCTGTTTGATCTGATCATTTCCCTGTTTAAATTGCTTGTTATAACCATAGGTTCTGTGCTAATAATACATTATTTCACGTTTCTCAAAATGTGCAACTTTCTTCCTATTTCCTGTTCCTCATTTAACTACGATCTTCAAAATTTCAAATGAAATTTAAACCTTAATATTTACCTTCAATAAACCCTATTAATTCATTGTAATCTTTGCTGTTTTCACTCCTAGTAGCTACTTGCATATATTTATATATTATGATTCGGTTTATATTACGTAAACAATAGCATTACAATCTTGTAAGCTTTCACTTTAACTATCTGGGAAGCGTCTTCACAGAGGACGTTAAGTGCGACAGTGCGATCCGAAGACGTCCTGGGATGGCCAAGGACACATTCCAAAAGATGCGCTGGGTACTGCGAGACAGGGGGATTTCTTTGGCAACGAGGAAAATAATACTGAGCTGTTATGTGACATCTGTTCTTCTTTAAGGCAGCGAAAGTTGGACGATTTCCTCAAAGATGAAGAAGAGACTCCAGGCGACGGAGATGTGGTTCTACAGAAGGATGTTAAGGATATCTTGGACCGAGCGTGAGAGCAACGTTGAGCTCTTAGAGATGTTACAAAGAAGGAGAAGTCTTATACTTAACATCAGAAAGAGGCAGCTGAAGCTTCTGGGACACATAATGAGGAACGAGTGCGTGGAGAATATGATACTCACGAGTCGAATAGAGCGAAAGAGTGACAAGGGAGAGAGGAAAAGAGAGACAGCGCACGACATACCTGACGAGCTTGAGCAGGTGGATGACAGAACGTCGTCTGGAGGAGGAAGCAGAGGGAAGGAACTTTCTGAGAGCTGCAAGTAACAGGGGGGGTGGAGAGCCATGATCGCCTACGTCCTGAAAAATAAAAAGAAAAGAAAGAAGCGTTCTCTTGTTTGTGGTTACATTTTTGAATACCATATCATTCTACATGTGAAAAGTTCTGAGTATTCTCTATGCGCCTCTGATAACGCAGTCGTTATAACTCGCCGCGCGTTTCTGATCATCCGATATCCGTAAATTTTTGCTACATGTATATGCAATATTACTAGTTATTATCAAGTATCTTATCATCATTCGTTTTAAATAGCGAATGAATATATATGGCTGAAATCTGATAAAAAGTTTTCTGAATGTTTTGTTAGCGTCCGTTTAACTTTCGAGATAATTTTAGCGCTTTGTTTGGTCAGAATTCAGTTATTTAATGCTCAAATTGCCAGGACCACATATCTCCCCTCCTGGCTGTATCGATAAGATACAGAGGAATACAGGGCGTTATATTTGGAACCAGTTTTGATACAGGTGTTGCCAGAATTTTGTCACTGTTGACAGCCAACCGCCTTAAAGGCTCCATTCTGAATTTGCTGCTTGGATTTACTTTCATAACCTTTTCCGTTTTTGGAATTGATCGCTATATTTTGCAGACATTTCCGGGTTTTCGTATGCCTTGATCGCCAGCCATTCTGGGCTGATTAGCATAATCCACTCGAGGCACTGTTGATGAGGCGTAAGTGGTTCGCCTTTGCGCTTCACTGCCTTGAAACTGGATTTAGAAATGTTAGTTCTTTAATTTTAATTATACGTGTTATAGAATTCAATTGTATTATTGCAATGCATCTCTGTATGTAAGTGTCATCAATGTTAGAAATTTGAAGATTTAAACAAGAAAAGATTCATATTCGGTTTCAACAGCATCTGTGACATCTTTTTAGCATTTACTTCGGCATTTAACCTTATGCTGCAGCGCCATGTAAAAGCAGGATAATCACGACTCAAGTAACAATTTATTATTTAGCGTATGCCACTGCTTTTCTTTCACATTTTTCTTGGAACTTAAACATAATTCATCAAAACGAAAAATTGGAAAAAAACATTTCACAAACGTACAGATAAATCATTGAAAAGTAGCATAAGCTCTTTAGAAACGTGACCCGACCACATGAAGATTGTTTCTTTACAATGAACAAAAATAGAACCTTAATAAGATACTTAAAATTCGACGCTTGTTTTTTTTCCTTTGTTATCGGGAAATTTGAATTTTGCATAATTTTAAGGCAATTGAAACACGAAATTAAACTGAATACTGTGCATATTAGAAGGGAATCGAATATATATCTTCGAAAGAAGTTATTGTTTCATTTAATCTAAACAGAAATAAATGAAAACGATTAGTTAATACACAGTGTGTTTACGGCAACGATAATGCTAATTTCACTGTCAATAACAGACGAGCCAGCGAACCAAGCGCTGTTCAAATTATATGCAAGTGAATAAAGTTCTGGTATTAAGATGTCGATATTAGGTAAGAAAAAATATTTCAATTCCAGACATAACTCCTGAACATCAACCATTGTCGCAGTTTGCTCCTCCTCATTTCCATAATCATTCAACAGGGGTCTCTCTCTCCCACGAGTATAAATACTGGCTGACCTTTCGCCTCTTCCTCTTTGTACGGCTTACGCACACGTGCGGCCAGCTGCCTCGACTCAGGCCGCAACCTCGCGCGTGAGGCAAGGTAAAAAAAACTTGCTTTTTTTTTTTTTTACTTATCCCAATATGTGACCTCTCACACAGACAGCGTTTCCCATATTCTGGGAACACGCTGAAAACTATATACGCGTTCGTACGGACACTCAACACACTCACCATAACTTCTCCATGCAACACTCTGTAGCCCTTCATGTCATTGTAATTTGTTATTAATATATATTTGTTTGCATACATGTATATCGGCCTTGTTTCATTTATTTTGCCTTCTTTGGACTCCATTAAAGCCCAACATTCTTATGTAGCTGGACCGGCCAGCGGAAGTCTTAACCCAGAGATACATCCTAACACATCACACTTCCCACCCCGCACCGTCAACTACACCATCATAATTAATCCGGTAGTTGTCTAACTTATAAACACTGATGAGGAAATGATATATTTTTGTTGGTAAATGATTGACATAGCAACTAATTAAGCGTACGTAATAATAATATGAATAAAACGTCAAGTTATATATAAACTGGATATGTCAATTCTCATTTATTGAGAATAAAGATGAATTAATATATATTTATTTAAATGAAAGCTCGTCGATAGTTAATTTATATGCGATATAAATGAATAATGGTTAATTTTCGAAAATTTCGATACAATTTCTAAATTGAAGGATAGTGTTTATCAAGGGTTATTTCAGGTTAAGATTATTAGTGAAGTTAAAACCGTGTTGCTTTTCGTCGATCATCGTAGAAAAAGGAATCGTTTGAACACGCGGTATCTTCTTTGCAAAATGATGATCGCACTATACCTAAATTTATTTAATATAAGTGGATCACTATATTCAGAAGGTTAATGATTGATCAGGAAAGATAAAATGAGAAGGTACCGGCAAGACTGTAGTCAATAATGTGACCAAATCAAAAGGCTGGTTAGAAATCATCCAGCTCACAATACGGAAGATATTGAAGAGATATTCCTTATATCATATATGAGCGTTGTAAGGCGTTTCAGAATCATTGGATACGATTATCACTAGTATGTTTGGATGCTTCGGGATTAAACGGAAATATAAAGGGATGCTACAAAACAGACATGTCCACATTTGAACAAAGCGATTGCATATAATGTAGAATAATATTTTAAAACAATGTCTGGTGAAAAATTTACAAAAGAAAACGAAATTTGTCACTGATAAATTATCCAGACACCAGTCATTATCCGATCCGAAGAAGTTAATGCTGTGTATTTGTTGCGATTGGTCAGTTAGAAATGTGACGTCCTCTCACAGTATAACACCATGCCTCACGGCTTTTTACAGACTCAACAGAAATAATGTATATCTTGATAGCGATATCCTATTTAATATGATTTGCTCACCTCTCCTTGCACCATCTAAGTATTAATTGTAACTATACATATGCAATTTACATAATGGGAAAATCATCAATTTTATGGACGCTTGTAAAAAAAATATCTAAGACCATTTCATCACTCAGGCAAAATCCGGGAGGGGGAAATTATAATTTTGATAAAAAGATTATGATAGAGTACTAAAGAAAATAAAACTGATGATGTCGAATAAATTTATGTTCAAATATCTAAATATTGTTTTTGAAATTATCTGAATTCTCCGAGGATTTGACTCGAACTATCATTTTTAATAGCATTACACTTCTGAAAATAATAAACATTAATATAAATGCAAAGCCTATCGGCTTTTTCTCAATTAATATGCAAGATTATTGTAATGTGTTGTATTAATCATGGAAGAAAAATTGTAATATGAATATTTCATTGTTAAATTCCTTAAGAAAATCGAACGAATATCTGTTTGAATATGGGGAAGTGATGTTTTCATTATTTTCATTAAAACTTATTTTTGTTGTTATTACTAGATCGCTTTGATCAATGTTCATTGGGTTTTCTACAGTAATCGGTCGATCCTATAAACTTATCGCAATATCGAAATGAAAACATTGGTTGAGTTTTTCTTCTATTCCCATATCTAGATATATGTAACTTTTTTCTTTCTGAGTTCTTTTCGTTATTGTTTGTTCATTTTCCATTGAATATAAGTTTGTCCTTCACAACTCAGGTATTACTATCACAATTAATAGATAACTAAAGTAGCTTAAAAACACTTTCATGTATTAAGCTATTGTTCATGTTATTCGTTCCTCCTGCAGACAATGCTACTACTGTCACCGCTCGTTCTTTGTTGTAGTTATGTCGAAAACTTTTAGCATTATTTATTTCTTTTATTATTCGATGCCATACTTTACTTATTACTATGCACGTTTTTCTATGAACGCAAACCTCTCATAAGTCATTGCTTCAGACATCGGATTATCCATTGTTCTGTTTGTATCTTTATTTAACATACAGGAGCGATTATGGCTGATTTCAGAGTCTCACCTCTAATTACGGGATAACTCTTATTAAATAAATGTTATTTAGCACTGAATTACCTTCCGAATAATAGCTTCAGATAATACGCATTATGATTTTGGATAGCGTAAATAAGGTTGGAATAGCTTAATAAACTATGCAAACATAGGCCAGTTTATTTTCACTTTACCTATAAACATCAACAATTGTATTTCTTAATTAGAATGGTATGTGATGTTTCCACACTTCCAAACAGTAATTATGGCTGTCATGGACTCATTTAATTAGAAGAGCTTGAACAAGATTAATATGAATCATGGTCTTAGGCCAGCTAATGGGGAAGCTAATGCATCCGAATATATGTGGGAACTGTCGGACGTGTAATTCTGAATGATCCACAGTATTCCAAATTGTCCGCTATGCTACAATAATATACATCATATTTAATGTGAAAAAGTGGCGGTATATTATTAGCCAAATTAATATCCGCATGTATAAACAGCGCTAGACTAGCATATAACCTGCGTATAAAACAGACTACCCTAAAATAACTCCGATTATAATGTGGGGTACGAATATAAACTGTGTACTAACGCCAGTATGAAACCTGGAAATTATTTTAATTTTTTCAAAATTAATGGCTGAAAGTAAATTCAGATCAAAAGATATGCCATCAATATAAAGACATTATTTGTATGACCGTTTTATAGACTTCCTGAATAGGTAGCTGGTCTTAAGATGTTTACAAAAACATATCGGCTAGTAAAATAGTGATTAATTTCGAATGATTAAATTACAATAAGATGCAATGACGATAGTTTTTAATGAATTAATTAAAATATTTGAGACACTTTCACACTAAATGCAGCACAAATAACTTTCAAGGTAACATTTTTCAACACATTGATTTTCGTCTGTAAATGACTAAATGTCTTGATATCGCATTTGTTTCGATGTGTTGTTGTAAATCAAGAAAATGTTAATCAATCGTGATTACTCCGATTTCGCCATTGTATGAAACCTTGCAGAGAACTGTCCAGAGTTCATGAACCCTTTCAGTCTGTGTGACATCTCGGAAGCTGGGCAAGTGCTGAATTTTTACCATCGGGATAGATCTCTGATTCCATATAATTGGGCGCCATGTTGAAATTTGCACTGCTATCTGACACACTCCCCCACCCTTCCTGATGAACAACAGAAAGTTAGTTACAATTCATTCTGCTGGCCAATTGATAACTTCCTCACGTTCATCTTGTTACGAGACTTTAAGTTTGTGCGATATGACAAGCTTACCAAATCACATATGCGTTCGGCTACGATTCGCACGGAAACTAGTCGAAGTTCTCGAATAATTCCTCTGTGGATGAATATCCTTATGTCGAGGAAATCAGAAATAATTATTCTTACAATAGCATCTGTAAATGCTTCTATTCCTCATTTACTTATTTATTTGTTCCTATATATTTCTTTATATATATATATATATATATATATATATATATATATATATATATATATATATATATATATATATATTATGAATGCATGGTATTTTTATAATTCTATGGACGCTATATTTTCTATTGATGAGGAAGAATACCTTTAATTTTGTCTCGTAACGCAACCTCCCTCTGTTTGCTACAAAGTTCACGTTTCCATGAAACTTATTTTAGTTTGCTTAAAGACGAGGGGAAATAAATTAAAATCAGGAAAAAAAACTAAAGCTCATATTAAATTCAATATTTCTTTTTAAATAACATTTTCAATGAAAGAATTCATTAAACTATATATATATATATATATATATATATATATATATATATATATATATATATATATATATATATATATATATATATATATATATATATTTTCTGGTTTAAATTGTTTTGACCAACCATAATCATTATTATAAAGAAACCGTAAATACTTACACATATTTAAAACAGCATCCTCAATGTTTACATAAAATATGAATTTATTCATGGATAATGAAAATATACATTTTTCTGTAAATCAAAATCACTTTTAATTTTCTCTCTGAGCACCGTTTCTGATGGGGGTTTCTTAAGAATATTCATCTTCGTACTTTATTTTCGCTCTTTATTTTCAATTTGACATGGTCTTATTGGTATGCAACTTTATTTTTGTTGAAGAAGATTATAAGTATAAGTGATTCTTATTTTCCCGAATAACACGAGAAGAATAATAATACAAAATTGCACAAATTAACATTAAGGCTCATTATCAAATAGGAAGCTCCATCTTATCACAGAATTCAGAGTTATAAGTTTAATGTTTCTCTAAAATACACTATCCTGCCTCATGTGAAAAATATATAGGTAATTTCGACTGATTCCCGTTTACAACAGTTTAATAATACAGATATTCTAATTATCATTTTAAAGTCAATTTGATTTTGTAGTTATTTCGAAAATCATTATAAATAACATTTATCATGCTTGGTCTTGACATAGCTTGGAAACATCCCAGAAGGACAAACTATATAAGATCTACATGTATATCCCAATTGTTTGTATTTTCAGTGTAAGCATAAAAACAATCTATTGGTGTGATATACATTTACAAATGTAACTTTGGATTATAGTATTGCTTTCTGTAGCTAGTATTACGGAGGACTTATGGATAGCGGCTCGGATTGAGGAATCGTAGAGCCGAGTTCAAATTCCCTTTGAATCTATTACATTCACTTACGTGCTAATAACCTTGGGGAAAGATATGAATCCTCTTCTTCTGTCCCCCTCCCCCACAATTATAGGTAAATAGCAGGACAGGCCGGGTTCTGTAGCATTGGAAAACAACTAGTCTACCACAGAAAGAAATGGCAAACTATTGCGGTGAAAAATTTTGCATCGTCAGTCATGTATCGAAAGATACATGATTCCGTAAGAGCGTATCACGCATGGCAGATAACTGACTGATTTAGTATAATAAAACTACTGTCGCATAATTGTTATTCCAAAATTACGCTGGCTGTGGTACCTTTAACAGAAATGAATGTCCAAAAAGTCATTGTTTTACTTTGGAAGATTCGTGTTTTATGTTTGGGACATTCTTTATATGTAACATATGCGTTTTGGCCATATATTTGATATGGATATATCATAAGTTTTCCGGTTCGCAGATAAGAAAATATATACTTGATTAAAAAAAGCATATGGGCAAGAATTTTCCGTTCAGATATCTTTAAATTTATTTTCGATTGCTTTACGCGGGGAAGAAAGTGAAGACAAATGGGCCAGGTTAGAAAAAATTAAATCCAGATTCAGTGCCTTGTCATCTTTGTCATTTCCACGTATAGGCTACATTATATGATTTATAAGAATAAGTTACAACTTTGTATCGGAAATTTCGTACGAATTTTAAATGTCATGTAATTACGACTGAATAAAATATTAGGAAACATGAATGAATGTATATGCTTGTTTTTGAAATTGTCATTTTTTACTGTAAATTATTAAATGATGGTATGTCTAATATACTATATACAATATTATATCAATCAAATCATTTTATCTTCTATAACAATGTTACATATATTAAATCCATAAAACAAATTAGAAAAAAAACTCCCACATATTTCGTCGATTTTTCAGTGCCATCCACATATGAAATCATCATATAGGAACTTGCATAGATAGATTGTTTCAAATGATGCGTTTGGCAAAACAGTGGCAGTCGTTGTTTGACGTCTGTAAAACTTTGCAAATATCCCCAAGTAATAATTTATAAATCGTTCTTTTATTTATTTTATTCATTTGGAAACAAATATCAGCCATTCTCTCGCATATTTGTGCCACAGTAGAAACAACTTTATTTTGGGATGAATGCTCTTGCCGGGGTCCTAACTGGTGTGCCACATTAGGATTAAGTAGAGGACGAGCTAAAAGATCCTAATTATACAGCTGGAATGATTCGTTTGTCGGATTAAACGTGTGTTTTGGAATTTCTTGCTGCAGGTTCAATGTTTCAAGGTATCACATTAGAATACATCTCCCCTCATGCGTTATGAAATCAATAATGACCGGACATATTGCATCAGAAAGCACCTGCCATAATTAGTGGTGAATATTGAATTTTGCGGGGATCTACAAGAATGGAAGTTTGGTTCATGGAATTATATTTGACCTGTTTGTTTCAGAATGTCACCGTCATTCCCACTATGCTCTTTCAATGACTATAAAATATCCATATTTTGAACATATGTTATTCTGTTAATTGTACTTGAATTAAACCTTGGGATTTTTTTATCCATTGGTATACGAAGAAATCCAATTATAACTAGCATCTATATATGTCTGCTGTTCCATGCAGCCATTTATTATTTATTGCACATGAGCATGCGATCAATATGGGATTTCTCTTTTTACCTACCAAGGAGAAATAAGGCCTCCCGTTGTCTTTCATTTATAGATTTCACAATGTTTAATTCCGTTCGATTCGTACAAATATATACTACACACATTTACATTTACATATGCCCCATATATCCTGGAGACGTAAACGCACAGATCGCCAAATGAATCAACAGGATTCAACTCTCGCAGCGAAACTTCTACGAACTCAAATCCAAACAAACGCTCCGTACTCTACGGTTTCGATTCCCATCTGACAGTGCGACCAAATATTCATTACTATTTCAAACACAAATGCAAATGACTGATAGTATTAGAAAGAGTATTGCCACGAATGCTGAGTGGGACGATTATAAATAGCCGCTCCTCTTGACCAAGCGTGACATCGTACCTCCCTAGCGACTTCGGCGATGTTGGATTCCAAAGCCAAACAGGTATGTTGCTGCTTCACCCGGCGTGGTAAGTGTATTCTCTCACTACACTCCTCCCTATCACATCACATAAATTTCAGGGCGACGGAAAGCGTATTCGCCGATGACTTCTTCGTAAGAGGGATAGGGTTCTTTTGTCTGCATTCTTCCCGCATCTGCGCCCATAGGATCTCGCAGTTTTCCGGTTTCCTCGCTATCAACGTCATCATATCTGACGACGCAGTTACAGTCGTTTCTGAGTTTGGAAGCAGATTGACTGATCCCGTTCGAAGATGTAGCAGAACCCCCAAACCACTCCCCGACGATGCACTACATCATTCATCTTCTTCCGGGTTTTGTCAATCCATAACTACGGAAAAGGTCTTTCACATGACGGGGTACAAAATTAATGAGTACTTTTATCGACTCCGTCCCTTGCTGAATCTGTTAGTGCTTCGGCTCTTCGGGGTTTTAACCGAGACACGTTCTCCCACTTGATACGGAGCATCTACACATTCACCAAGCGCCCTTGCCACACCTATCCCTTTTTCCCGCTGCTTGTACCGGTAGATTCTATTGGTTGCAACAGTAGACGGTGTTGCGTTCTCCTTGGGCGTCACGTTGTATCAGTACACAGCGGTCGGGGAGACGCCATCATGCTGGTCGTCCCCTCCTCAATGCAGTATCAACGTTACGGAGACCCTTGATAAAGCTAAAAGCTACGCCCATCTTGTTACAAAAGAGGGGCTCTTGACAAAATCTTGAGGAGCTACAGAAGGTTGAAAATATATTGTGTCGGTCTTTGTGGTGGACAATCGTTCGCGCAAAATTTGTCGCTCTACTAAAGACACCGTCATAAAGTCATTGATGTCCCTGGGGATTAAACCACAGAGAAACATTAAAGGCAAAGGCTACTTCATTTGAGACATACTATTACCCACGCCTGCCGACTGTGAAGCGGTGTGCACTCGGGACCTAATTACAAAAGATATGATACTGAGGACTGAATATCAAGGCAGGCGTAGGACCAAGTTTTCAGTTTATGAGGTCCCTCTTGAGATTGTCGGATTTGCACTTGGCCGCCTATCTGTGCCAATTTTGCCAGATGCTCAATGCGTCCTCCAACGATCTGACCGGGGGATGGAATTTTGAATTGTTGATGGATCGTGAGAACTTCGTCTCCATTCACAACTCCCTGGATGATGACGGCCAGACTATGCCAATCATAGTCACAGGTCGATGTCCGGCTTGCTGGAAGTGTGGACAGACTGGTCACCTGTCCTCTTCCTGCCCAGAGATGAAGGCCTCTGGTGTTTTGGCTCCACCGTCCCAAATCCCCCTCGGACTGAGTCTGATGTTCCCGTCTCGCCTGTAATGGGCATGCCAACAGCCGTGACCGGTGTGGTAATACCCTCGGTTGGGTCCGTCTCACGGCCCTCACACCCCCAAAAACGATTCGCCCAACTCTAGTGTAGTTGTGGAGGAGGAGACCGAGGTATGGCAGGTTGTTGGTAAAGCTTGAGGGAAGATCCGAGCAGCGGGTCCTCGTCCCAATGAAGCCCCAACGGGAAAAGACACAAACAGTACCACTCCCTCGAGTAGTACTAAGGTTGTCTCCCCGATGAGTTTCCGGGAAAATTACGCCAACAAAAACAAAGATATGAACCATTTGTTGAGAAAGCAGAAAAATTACGCCATCTTAGAGATTCGCTGAAATAAAATGGAAAAAAAATCTGGCACCATCTCCTCGGCACCGTCTTCCCCGTCAGGCAAACAACACATCATGACCCCTCCTCCAGTCCTAAGATCCTCATATCCATCTCCCACAAAATAACTACATTAAAAAAAGCCCCCCTCAGAGTTTCACCTGCCAAACTTCTGCTATTAACCCCAAACCATCCCCTGTCAAAAATCCTACAGCAACTCTAAAAATGTTTGAAAGTCCCAAAAGGCAAAGAAGCCCATCTCCTGAAAATGTTGACCCTACATCACATAAAATATCGAAGCCCATATTTAACACAGGGGAAGACGTGTGCCGGGTCTAAAAAAAACTAGAAGACATAGCACTGCGATACTCCAAAAAAATGAAGAACATTAAATCTCTAGTAAATTTCCGAAAAGTAAACGACTTAGGCATTGAATACCCCAGAAAATTCCCTAAAACCAAATGGGTATTAACTGTCATCAGAGGTGGGGGGGAAGCCGGTTAACAAATTTTGGCCATGGTTGTGGAGGCAAATGAAGTCTTTGGCATGTTTCCGCCCATGGCCTGCTTTGATAACGACACTGTAAAAAATTTGCAACCATTTTGTTCAGGGAGGTTCCCTCTTTTTGTTCACCCCTCCCTGTATAGAGCTTTGAAATTAACTTTCCCTCTTGACATTGGCGGCCTATCTGCCGACAATACCATCAAAACTGAAATGGGAACAGGCTCGATGGGAGGGGCCGTTGGTGTCCTTTCCCCGTCCATGTTTAATGCAGGAGAACAACACTAATCGATTTCATTATGGATCTCTGGTTAGCTAGTCTGAATGTCCGAGGCCTAAGCGGTAGAGACTCGAATGGTGAGGTTCCTTCGTGACCTTCAGCGTCAGGGAGTGAATTTTTGTTATGTACTAGAAACCCGTTTTTCTACTCATGACTATGAGGACATTCTGACTAGGGGGTTCTCCCTCTATTCAGCCTGCATTGATAGTCATTCGAGAGGTGTTTCTTGGCTGGTGAGCAAGTCTTTGAAGGCTGCGTGTACTCTTGTCTTCGCAGATCCGCCGGGCAGGATTTGTGTGCTGGAAGTTACCATAAAGGATAAAGCTCTTCATCTCATTCGGGTTTATGCGCCCAAGGTCCATTCTGAGCGGCCTGCTTTGTTTCGTCAGATCGAGACGGTTTTGACGACATCTTGTCGGGTATTTTTAGCGGGGGATTGGAATGCCGTCCTTGACCCCGATATAGATCGTATAGGGCCAAATTCGGGTACTAACAACCGGGATTTGAAACCATTTCGGAACTTTATCGACAGGTTTGATCTTGTCGATAAGTACCGGAATGAGCACCGTCGGGTGGTAGTCTGGACTTGAACAAATAACTCGGATGATGAGGCTATTTCTAGCTACCTCGAACGAGTCTTAGTTAGGAGAGTCGATGTATCGCTCTTAGAATGACCAAGTTTTCATTATATAGTTTATACGAACCATAGGCTTGTCCGGATCCGTGTAAACTTAGATAAACCTAAAGTTAGGTTGGTTGGATACTGGAAATTAAACTGCTCGCTATTTGGTTGATTTCCGGGAACAGCTGCTACTAATGATGGGAAGGGAATTGACGGGGGCGGTTTTTGGGAATGCCTGGTGGGACAATTTAAAATCCAAAATTAGAACGTTTACTGCTGATTTTAATCGTCGACTCAATCTAGATAGATTAGCGGTGGAAACGGCTTTAGAGCAAAAATTATATCCGACAGTGAAATCCCGTGATAGTGGGGAAATATCCTTAGTTAAGACAGACTTGAAGGTTCAAGCTCTGGTAGTTAGGGCTAGGTTAAAAAGAATGTCCTTTGAGGCGACGGATATGGCCGCTAGATTGCGCGCAGAGGAGTCTCGGAATGAATCTCGGCAACATATCCCGTGCGTCACATTACCGGATAAGCGAACCGTGACTTCAAATGCGGGTATATGTTAGGCTTTTAATGATTACTTTAAGGAAATTTTCTCCAGCGATCCCGGTGTGAGTCCTGCTCAATTCGACGCCTATTTAGCCGACTTCCCCTGTCTTAAGGCAGCTGAAGCGGCTGGGTGCGAGGGTCCCATCACAGAGTCGGAAATCTGGGAAACGTTGAAACAGGTTGGCCGGGATAAATCTCCGGGATTACATGGTCTTCCCTACAAAGTTTACTTGAGGCAGTCGCCCGTGTCTGTTCATTTGCTGCAACTGATTTTTCAACCACTGGATAAAGCAGGGGTCTATACCTCAGCGCTTCACCAGGGGTGTGATCAAGTTGCCACGCAAGGACAAGAACGGAGGGGATGGGATAGTTAATTTTTGCCCTTTAAATACAGAGTTAAAGATTTTGTCAAAGATCTTAGCCAACCGTTTTCTGGCTGCCCTGTCTAGTCTGATTGGCACCAAAGAGACTTGTGCTGTGAAGGGTAGGACTATTCAGGACAACCTTCATATGGTACGCTTGATCATTGAGAAAGTTGACACTGAAGCCGCGCTGATCAATTGGCCACCGATTCCTGGGGTCTGTCCTTTCGGTAGCCGTTCTGGAACGTACTTTCGCATCTGGATCCGACTTCTGTATGCGACTCCCGGTGTGCTGATTGAGGTGAATGGAGTACGATCGGAGCGTTTTGTGTTGTCTCGCTCCATTCAAGGTTGTCCGCTTTTGCCTTTGCTTTAGTTTCTTGCGTTGGAACCTTTCCATCGCAAGTTAAAGGCGAATCCGGTCCTGCGCGGAATTTCCCTGCCTGTGGCTACCACCTGGCCAGGTATTCCGCCTACGCTGATGACGTTTCGGTTCTTGTGTCGAGCAGAGATGCGATTGACGAAGTCAGCAAAGAGATCAGTGATTATGAGATGGTGGCAGGGGCCAAGATCAATCACGATAAGTCTGTTGGCTTGGGGTTGAGTGCTTGGGCGGGAGTTTCTCTTCCCGGACCTTTCCTCTGGACGGATGGGCCGGTCAAGATACTCGGTGTCTGGTTCGGTCCTGATCCTCAGTTGGAAATGAATTGGTCGGAGGTGCGAGGGAAGGACGAATTTGTGGTCTCTGAGGAATTTTTCCTTGAAGGGGAAGGCGGATGTATATGTTTCGCACATCCACCCGATTCTCCTTTTCCGATACTCTGTACTTCCAATTACGTATAGCACATTAATGTCATTAGTAAGGCTTTTGTTCTCTTTCTTGTGGAGAGGAAAAGTCGCTATGGCATCTCGGGCGATCTGTTGACTTCATCCATCTGAAGGCGGTCTGGGTATGCCTAGTTTTGAGATTCGTCAATATAGGCTTCGCATCGGGTTCCTAGATCGAATGTGTCGCGATTTGGATGAGGAGGGCGCCTTGTGGAACGGAGACGCCCGTACAACTTTCCAATCCCTGAGAAGTGTGCGCTCGAGTGAGGAGTTGGTCCATAGTTTGCCCCGAGCCGAATGCTCCTTCTATCATGAATGTCTTATTGATCTGAAACACGTTTTATGGGCGTCGGATGGCCTCTCCACCGTCCAGGCATTGTCGCGTAGGGCATTATATCAAGTGTTAGTCAGGGAAGCCGTGCGGGATGAGCTGATTGACAAGCTCGGTTTTTACGAAGCAGGAGTCTCGCTCAATATGGCATTGGGCGCTCGGATTGAAATGCCTCAATAATGATTAGGCATCTCTCACCTGGGTGATGATTCGTGGGGCCCTCTGGGTCACCAAAAGACTTTGTTCATGGGGCTTGGAGAAATCTCCAAACTGCCGTCGCTGTAGTGGGGAAGTCGAGACATTTGTCTTTCCAGTATATATTCTCAATTATGAAAATGTCGTAAGAAAATAATTAAATAGACATAGTTTGCGAACCGTCACATAAGCATCGAACGTTGTTCTAAGTATCACAAAATGCACTGTCATGTTGACAGTCTTATTAAACACCTCACATTATTAATAGCAGTATAAACATACAGAGGCCACCATTATTTGGCTCATATACTTCTTTACATTTATACCTTTCAATAGTTCTCAACTTCTTCAAATTTATACAGTGTGATTGAAAAGTAACCTCATATTTTTTTATGAGTGGCCATTCAGGAGTCCTGATTTAACACTGTTACTTTTTATCTTTGGGGTTGATTTAAAGCAGCATTTCTACTACACGAAAGCAAGACTTTGGAATAACTTAATTGGAAAATACAAGAACTTTTGTTTTCCATACCACACGACTTCCTGGTGAAATCAGTTGACGCAATTCCTGGGCGACTCGAGTGGCTCGTAGCGGAGGCTGCTACCCATATCGAATTTTGAATAGGCGTTTTCCTGTCATATCCATTTCGTGTAAGTATTATAGTTAATAAATAAATTATAAGTATTTTAAAATGGAGAGTTACTTTTAAACTACCCTGTCTATTCTCCATTGACACATTAACTTGGAATCATTCAATTGATTTCTTTCAGTTTATTAATTTTATAAAATCTGATATTTTGTATTTCTAGTTCTCTCAATCAAGACATTTAAGCACTCTTGTGTATTTATTTATATATTTACTGCAATGGGAAAATGAATAAACAGATGATAGTAAAATGTTGTCGTTTTAATAATCTATAAAAAGAAAATATCAGAATTTAGACAATCATTCTTCACGAGAAAAATAATACATTTAATGAAGCAGTTCTTTATTCCTACGTTTCTTTGATTGCAGTTTTATTTGGTAAAGCCTTTCATGAGAGGAACACAGATACCGTTGTCTGTTAAGTCATCGTTTTGTTTCAACATGGAATTCAGATACGCTTTTTCGTCGTCTATGTCATTCTGTTGCTACTCTTTTCCCCGATATATATTGCCATTGTACTGTTATATTAAGCACATAACATTTTTATACAACAATGATAGTGAACGTGAGCGATTTGTATATTCCCTGAAGTAATCGATAGATCATGGATATCATTGAATGTCTAAACAATATAAGAGACAGGGTTAATTGAATCTCAATGTTTGTTGTGAATTATTTATCTCTGTTTTAGTGAAACTTATTACAATGTTTAAATGCTTTTGCTTCAATCCCTATTAATATTTTGTAACAATTACAGTCATTTTGAAAGGTATGGGTAAAGTAGTTTATATAATATTCATCTACTGTTCGGTTTATTTATATAATTGCTAATTGCAATTTCAAACCAAGTTCATGCAAATATAAAAATAATGCTAACACTTAAATAACTATGTAATATTACACACAGCATATAGTAGTGTCTGTCGTAGAATTATATCATCAAACATTACAAATGTTGGTAAATATATTTACCTCGGATGCCACAATTTAATGGGGGCATATAACGCAGGATGACTGCAGAAAATGAATGCGGACGACTGACATTAGTCATTTGTCTATAATTTATGAGTTTAATAAACATCAAGAACCTTTGAACAAATCAAATGATGTTAATTTCCGTAGTGTTGAAATTTCATTATAAATATGATGTATAAATATGTTGTTTTCAATTAGAGCTGGCCAAAAAGTGTTAATACTAAAAGAATACAGTGATGACATCCTTGATTTCAGCAGATTCTTGATGGAGCCAGGCAGGAGTTCGGTATTGATAACTATTCAACGGTGATTAATTGCTGACAGCGACGTCCAGTTTATGACTAATATTAAACGGACAAAATATCATAAGCGTAGGCAAGAGATGACAAGGCGGACAATTATTCAAGTGGCAACGGAGATGTCAAAATATATTGGTACAAGGCAAGATGAAATAGTATAGACTCCAACTGGTGAAGCCTTGATACCATGATTATAAATTTATTGTTTCTCTACGGGTATGTAATTTGGGCGGGAATCGAGGTAGGGTCGACAATATTTTAATGACATATCTACCTGCGAACGTTTGTTTATATAGGGAGAAAGACGTTCAATCAAAGACAATATCATTTGTCCATTCTTCATGGAGATTTTATTCATATAAATATCATATTACTAAGAAAATGCCGGAATATTTGATAAATGATTATGTTCTATCTCTACGATGATTTTATCTTCGAAATATCCACATCTAGAAGATAAGCTTCTTATCGCGTTAATTGGACTGGGATTAGGATAGTCGCCGTTTCCCTCCTCAGCATTGTTCTTGCAATTGTGGAGTGCGGAATATTTTTTTTAATCTCTGCCAACCGAGCATGGCACTACAGGCTTTAAAACTCAAGGGGTTATAGTGTGTTGAGGGATTACGAATAGGAGCATTAGTAATGCGTAGAAAAAGAAAAGAGCATTGAAAAGGATAGTATATACTGATTGGTATTGCATTAAATTTTTGCAGATTAAAGTTGGCTGGAAAGTATGTAGCCGGACGGGAGTTCCACAACCAGGAAAAGAAAGGATTACCGTAGAACATACGGCTAGGTCTAGCTTGCTCAAATGTAAATTGATGCGATATCTCCACCAGTGCAGTATTGGGCTCACATTCTTACAGTTAAGTTTCCATAGGAAAGAGCTCACCCGAAAAGTTAACATGAAAGTATTCATAAAAAAGGGACAGAGAGGCACCCTTACAGCGGTTGGAAAGTGACAATAATATGGCGGATTCTTCTTTGGATTTTATCAAGAGGCTTCACGTAAATCGGAGGAACACCGGACGATATATGACATTCTATGCATTGGCGAAAGGTCGACATATATAAGCAAGATAGATTCAGGAGAAGAGAATTGTCTCGCCCGACATAGTAAACCGTCTTACTTAAGAGCTGACGTAGTAATGCAATCGATATAGTCTATTTCGTGTCAGCTGAGAACGATAGACCGAGAAGGAGCAATCAGTTACTCTTTATTGAGGGTAGCAGCAGTCATACTGACAGAAGGCAGAGAAAATAATCTCAGATGACTAACAGAGTGAAATTTTGTTTTGAAGTCCTTGAAATTGACAAGCCATCATATGCCCAGATAACGACAGTCTTGAGTTCGTTTTGTGGATCAGCTGTCGTTTTGGATTTGTCGGACAGATCAGACTTAGTAAATGGCGGTGTCATCAGAGTAGATGTCACGTTGAAAGCTGACGTGCCTCATGCTATGCTTACTTAATTTTACCAAACACATCTTCCATTTCTCTCAATGAGAAAACTCGGATTATTCTGATATCTGTAATAGACAAGCTGAGACAACTCAGCTTCATTCACATAGGTGTAGGGACTCGACCGTAGCCTGCCCGTATGAAATATCTTGCCCACGGTTGTAGAGGTAAAAAATGATAGCGTTTGCTTCTTGGTATAGTTGGTATATGAACGAATAATATTTATCATCTCAACAGTGTTTTAGGTGAGATAATGCAAGTTCTGTACACATTTATTGTGCAAATGTATTCAGCTATGGGTTTTTACTGATGAATATTTCACCATGATGTCTTCAAGAGAATTGCAACGCGACTACGAGCTTGCCTTGGAAGAAGGCGTGGCAAAGTGTCTCCACAAACTCAGCGCATCGGATGCAGTTGGGAGAATTTCCAAGCCTGCTGAAGAATGTTTTTTGTCGACACAGAGGGCCTTTCACATCACCAGCCAGGAGAGTGATGCCTCGTTGCTAGTGATGCATTTCAACACTGGCGCCCAGGGCCATATTGAGTGGACCTTCTGTTTCGTTAAACCTTGCTAATTAGCCATGAAACACCACTTGATCATCCATCAAAACATGTTGAATAGAGGAAAAACCTCACAGAAATAATACATTTATAGTCGACAGATAAAAGCCTATCTCCTTTAAACAATCATCCACCCCGAAACGCTTAACATGGTGAGTGGTTCTCGCCCTGCAAAAGTCCGATCTCAGGCCCCGAGTATTCAAACTAGCGGACCAGTTACTGTCATTATCAGTCCAATTAGTGTTGTGGATCTGCATTAAAAAAAGACAGACCATCAGTGTACCAGGGAAATGTTAACTTTATTGCTCTATAAATTCGGGAGATGTACAAAAACGGGAATCTTCATGAAAATCTATTTAACTCTTAGTCATTGTCGTCATGAAAATAATCAATGCCAGGTAGGTGGAGAATGCACCATTTGCTTCCTTTATTATGGCAAACTTCTTTAGAGATCCTTGTAAAGATATTACTATGATGAAGACCGATTTGCAATTATTTTCCGTTGATTTCTTTAAGGTTTAGCAGAATTTTCAAGTCTAATTTTCCATGGCTTAGTAAGTGTGCTTGCTCAGGTCTCACACGTCACACGGTATTGTAGGGGTATCTTCTTGTGTTGGTGATCCTTTTCTCGGCTGATGCGCTGCGTTGTCTTTTGTGGGGAATTCTTGGGTGGAGGTGAACGGGATAGATTGCGAGTAGATAGAGGAGATTTCGTTTTCTTTGGCGATGATAGAAGGAATCCTTTTCAGGGTATTTATTTTGCCTGGTGTGGGATTTAATGATTTGTTCATGGGATGGAGCTATTTTCTGCTTTATTAGTGATGTGAAAGACGGTGTGAAGTGAAGAAGAGACATTTTTCCCCTGATCTTTAGCATGATCTTTTATTTCTTATCGATTCCTTAAGTTGATCCAATCTTTCAAACTTCTCGAATCTGGGCTCGTATTGGTGTCTTTATTGTTAGAGTTTTACCATATATATGGACGGGGCATCAGGAAGGAGTGAGTCGGTGTGTGTCTTTTACCTTGGTGCTTTCCGAGGACAAAGACAAAACTTTCCGAGGGCAAAGGTCCCAATGTCTTCATCTTACCTTTTGTCCTAACATCAACCTGCCGTTCCACCTTTTCCTTATTCGCAACCGTACAAGTGGGGTGCAAAACCTTTTTGGGGGAATGGGGCATGAGAAATGAATCCAAACGGAGTTTTACCACACAGGCGAGACGGAAATAAGAAAATCTGCCATAGAAGGATTTTGCTCGGCGGGTGTTAGATACCAGGAAGAGGAGAGGTAACAAATATTTCCACACTTCCAGCGTGTTGGATTATGGCTGGCACAAGTAACAAATTTGCTGGCCCTCTACATCTAGACATTTGTAGTTCCAACCTCTCCCCCTTGTTCAGGTCCTCAGAAGTTGTATTGTTTTCCTGCCCAAATTACGTCAGATAAGTGGCCAAATGCACCTTTAGGACTTGAACTGGGATCTGAGATACTGATAGTCATACGTCTGCCCTCATATTCTGTACTTATAATGGGGTATTTTCTGTTTCTCACAGTCGGCAGGCGTGTCTAACAGTAGGTTTCACGTTAAATATCCCTTGCCCCTGATAAGTGTAAGGGATATCATGGACTTCATGATAGCGTCTTTTGTAGAGCGATGAATTTTCGCGAACGATTCTCGGTCACAAAGACTGACACAATAGTATTTTCAACCTTCTGTAATTTCGGAAGGCCTACCAAGAGGCAAACTAATTTCATAAGACGTTCTTAGCTCTTGGCTCTCCCCAGGACCTCCGTCATGTTCATGATACACTACGGTGGGTACTTCCAGCATGAGGGCGATTCCCCGGCCGCTATAACGCTGTTGTTGATGATGGTCTCAGATAGAAAAATAAGAAATAAAAACAAAGATGTACCAAAAGATTAATCTTAAATCAAAGGGACAAGCAAACTTAACGCGACAACCGAAAAGTACAAAATTGAAACCGAGGAAAGGTAGTTTTTAAACATTTTTGACGTATAATCTTATGTTACAAAATACACACTAATTAAAAATCAAATTCAGTTTATAAAGATGAGGAAAATAACAAATTTAACAATATAGAATCAAGAACAAAATAAACAGATGAAAATACATTCAACGTTTAAAATGAAAAGACTAAATTCAATGCAATGAAACAGTTAAATAAAAAAAGTAATTTTAAATGAAACTATGTAAAAAGTCGTTTTTTATATTATGAATTAAAAGAAATTATGAAAACAAAATGAAAGAAAAGGAAAATAAAAAGTGAAACGTGTAAAAATTAACAGGACGTACGACCAAAAAAATGGTCGAAGTAACACGAAAATAAAAATAAATATACAGATGAAAAAATAAACAAAATAGAAACGAAAATTCAAAATAGAATCTAATCACAAAAGCATTTCGGCCGAACATGGATTAAAGAAAAACGGGAAAATTCACTTAGGACATAAAAAAAACAATGAATGAATTAACACGTAGAACAATGAAAAACAATAATGAAGGAAAAGCAAGAAAATGACACGAGGCGTAGAATAAATAAAATGAACTTAAAGTCGGACGGGGATTCAAATTTAAAAGAAAAATGAAAATTCAAAATAATATTAACGAAAAGATAAATCAGTAGTCTAGTCAAAAAACAAAAAAAAATACGGTAAACGTTTGAGAAGGTCGGTCGGGCAAAATTGATAAAGAAATTCAAAATTTCACCAAAAAATACTGAGCAGATCAAAACGTAAAAAAATTAAAGATTAAAAATAACGTATACTTAACAGTTCTTCAAAAACACAAATACAAATTTCCATCCGGTAGGGTAACAAACTCTCGACTAGCGTGTTGCGAAACTTGAAATTCTCAAAGTTTTAATGAACTTGGTATTTATCCCTGAAAGAGATTTCGTTGTGCAACCCGATCGTATCCACTCGGGCCTGATTTTCCGACCGTAGAGAGAACGCCGCCGACAGGGAATCTTGGCAAACAGAGCCAGACTGCGGATTTCCTGATTCCTTCTAGTATTGAGGAACTCGATACAGAGTTTATTGAGATGAGATGCGACACAGGGTCGAGATTTCTGTAGGGAGCCCGAGCATCTACACTCGGGCAAATTGTCAAAATGTACCCAGCCATCGCAAGCCTGAGCTCACGAGCAATTACTTTCTGTTTTTCTCCGCTGGTTTTTCCGTCAAGTCGCCCTCTACCCGAGGAGAATTCGTTACTTACTCAATACCCCCACTGAGATATAGGATACAAGGTCGAGATTTCTATGAGGAAAACGAGCCTTTCAACTCGGGCCAATTGTCTAAATTCGCCCAATTTTCTATTTTTCTTCAGTCTGTTTCCGTCAGTAGATGGAGGCACTACTGAGTCTCTGTCTGCCCGAAGACAGAGATCTTGCCAACGGGTCCAGTAAGCGGAACCCCCGACCCCTTCGAGCTTTGATGAACTTGCTATGAACCCAGTTCCCCACTAATATGAAATGTACCCGAGGTCGATATATCTGTGGGGTTCTCGTGCGCTTCTACTCGGGCCAATGGCCAAATTTACCCAGTGCTCGCTTTCCGGGATCGGGCCCATTTATTGCCTGTTTTTTTTTCAGCGAGACCCCGTCGGTAGACAGAGCACATACTGATTCTCCCTCTACTCGAAGACAGAAAGCCTTGACAATCGGAGGCAATCAGCGGATCGCTTGAATGCGACGAATTCTGAGTTTAGATGAACATTATACGCCCATATTCCCCACTGAGATGAGATGCAACACAAGTTCTAGATCTAGGCTACCCGAGCATGTCCACTCGGGCCATTGTCCAAAACGTCCTCGGGTACATTGCTTTCTTTTTTCTCAGTTGACTTTTTCTCCGTAGACAGAGCCCTGAATGAGTCTCCCTCTGCCTGAAGACAGAGGTCTTGACAATCAAATCCAAGCGGCTGACCGGCTGACTTTTAGTTTTGATGAATTACGTATATACTCGCTGATATGAGATGTGACACACTGTATAGATTATTGTGGTAAACACCAGCTTGTCGATTCAATAAAAAAAACTTTCCCAGACCCCAACAGCACTGGCTAGGTCACATTGATTTTCTGTTTTGATCAACCGACTTGGTCGTCTCTGTCCGACTTTGTCGTCAGACCCAAACGGCAGACTTTCTTACTCCGACGAGTTTTGGTGAACTCTGATTATCAGCATTCTGCTGAATATATGTGTTCGGGACAGATCCATTAAAGAAGAAATCGATCATACCACAGTTATATCATCATTTCGTGAAATTTCTGTATTCCTTACACTTTTAAACTTAGGTTTCGAGTTTAAAAGTTTGAAAGGTTTAGAGATGAAACCAATTCATTTTTATTATAGTTGTTATAGATTCATAAGATAACACATTTTACTAGACCCACTCGAACGGAGTAAATAACAGTAATGTATGATGCTTTAGCATTATATATAATCGATTATTGATTCCAACATTGTCGATTTCGACTGGTATAATTCATCCTACATTACCACTGATATTTCTAAACCACTTTTTACAGGCTCGACTATTTACAGTATGCTCCCCAATTTTAGGTTTCAGTTTGCCTTTTAATATGCCTTAACAGGAATATCTATCATCAGCCAGAATTTTTATTTTATTCTTTCCACTTAAATGAAAGTTTGCATAGATACATGCCTATTGGAGAATTGTCACAAGAGAATTACATTAAATATTTTAGAACAAAATTATTTATCACTACAACTTAATGACAAAACAGAGAACTATCCTTTCAGATTTCATAGAATTGTGAAAATTATTCTTATTTGTCAGCTAATAAATTAAGCATTATTATCAATTGTTTATGGCTATTGAAAATTTCATTAAGGCAATGCCACTTTAGAAAGATTAAACAAACTGTTCACAGCTTGCAATAATCCCATACGCAATTTCAAAGTTACTAATTTTAGTATATATTAAGAAATATGCAATGAAAACAGATGTATTTTAAATTTCTATTGGTCATTTGTCTTTCACCATATTTCGTGAAGTTTTCGATGTAATGAAATTGAATATATACACGCCCATATTAAGTGACATTATAGGAAATAAACCCTATTTTCAACACAATTACATAGCTGCATACTTATAATATTAAAACCCACCCATACTTTATGTTCTACCAGATAACAGCCAATATTTAGTAGCATTACAACAATAAAGTGTCTGTTGGTCAGACGGCGTCTATTGGGTAGAAATTAACATCACGATGTGACATATTTGACCAATCAGAGTAAACGAAAAGTCTATTTTTCTCGAGCCTAAACTTGGTAAAAGTTTATCATGAAAAAACTCACAGATTTGGATGAGAAAAAAATGTGGCTATATAGCTCCCCCGTCACACAGCACGTGCTGAAATAAACATACGTCGGAAAGTTGAAACGAAACATCTCCAGCAACAACAGTTCGGACGATCAGTTCATCTTCAGTGACGATCAAAGTCTTTCCTAAAATGCAGTTTTTTTTTCTGGGTAACAGCTGAATGTATTTTGTAATCCACAGACTTTCTCTGCGTACCAACTACCCAGAGACCTTGAATCAGCTGGATAATATTTTAAAAATTTTACTCTTTGATTTATGTACATATATATTTAAATAAAAACACTTATTTAACAGGTGTACCCGTTTTTACTTAATTTTAATTTTATTATTGTTCAGAAATTCCTTAAACATTATTACAGGGAAAATAAGTCTCAGCTATCGATAGAATTCAAATTATTTGGATGTTTATTGAGAACCTTACATTTATAATGTTGATAGTTTCGTAAATTACAAAGAACATGCTCACATATCTATAGAAACACATGATCAAAATCACACAGCGATTTAAATACCTAATTTAAAAAGGCATTTACTGCGCATTTGTTTTGATAAATTACTTAAGAGTATATTACATCAGTGCTGGAAATTATGTTACTCTCTGTGAACATGGACTTTTAAATTATTTTATGAATTGCATACAAAACATTGAACCAATAATACTGTTCAACTTGTACGTTGTAATGACCTCCATGAATGGAAAGTTCATGCCTCTAACGAAACCCTCGTCATTTGTATTTCTAATTAAATTGAGAAATTGTAACATCCTTCATTATAGTTATAGTTATATCTAACATCGGTTCCCAAAAGATTGTTACATTTTCCTTCGACCATTCTTGCCATTGGTATGTCTTTTGAATGTGGAAATATATAGATCATCATTCCTCATCGTGAGACGTAGACATTTTAAATAGAACATTCCGACTGCAAGTTGACATTGGCTTGTTCCTTATTATTCTATTAATTCTTCTTGATTGCCTATAATTTCCATTTTTTTTCGCGTAGAACTGCCTCTGTATAGCTCAAATAATCCTTTTCATCTGTGAAGTAACTCTTCAGTAACTATCGACATATAGATAATTAGATATTACTAAGCAAATTTTTCTTCGTTTATAACAGCATTTAACTATGCATATTTTAGTGAAGACATCTGTTCTTAATACACCACGCTTCGGACCTCTGTATCATAATTAATGTCGTCTGTTTCTTCACGACTCAGATGAATCGCGACTGCGCTCTACACGATGAATAACTAAGATTAAACTAATTTATTCTTCTTGAAGTTAATACAGAGTTAATTGTTATTGAGATCTGTTAGAACATTGAATCCAGGATCTTCAAGTTTCCTTTTACGGTTTGGTCTATAGAATATTGAATTATAGATTAATGATAGAAAATATGAAGAAATTGCTTAAACAACATATATTAACTGAATATACACAGGGGGCTGCTTAATTATATTTAATACGTGCAGTTTAAATGTAAAAGTTTTGGAAGGATCTCATGATAGTCGATATGGCCAAATCTTAGTAATATTCAACTATCAAATTTAAAATCAATACACGCCTAAATATATATGTACAAATGCATATATATATATATATATATATATATATATATATATATATATATATATATATATATATATAAATATAGTGTAAGAAAAAAGTGTTCATGGTTAAATAAGATAAATGTTTAATATAATAAGACATATACGTAATATCTTATATTGAATGTACAACTCTGTGATTCATACGTTTGTCGTTCTGGATTGAAGATCGTATGAAACTCAGAGTTGTGCAGTCAATGTAAGATATTACGTATATTTCTTTACGCGCGCGCACGCACCCACACACACACATACACACACATAAATATATATGTATAGATATATAGATAGATATATAGTTGCATATTTAGGCAGGAATGCTTCGTTTATGCCTGTTTCATTAAAAACGACAGACAAGGTACTATGGTTAAGTTTTTTATTTAATTTTTCTTGTGTTCTGGACAAAGAGTGTATAAAAACTATCCAAATGTTTTATAGTTCCGATCGCTTTCGGCTATACCTTTAGCCATTATCAAGGATGAATCTATTTTTCAGCATAATTGAGTGTGTGCATTATGTGTATGTTTTAGTGTGTTGTAGAGATTTTTTTAATTTCCGTACACGGTTGGCACATTGTGACCTTGTTCGTAGTTAATATTGTTAAGAGTTGGCTTTTACTTATTTATTATTAATTTTTCCATTATTTTTAAATCATTTTACAAGTAGATGAAGTTATTATATTTGCGTTTTCTCCTAGTATGTTTCTAATGGATTCTGGTAAGTTTGTGTGTGTGTTTAAATGGGTCCTAATGGAGCTATGATCAGATAGGTGTAAAGTAAGGCGTTTGGATAAGCATGCAATTGTATAACCGACGTAATTATTTAATTACGGTTTGATCAGGAACACAGTTCTTTAAGGGGAATTTGAACTCATAGATAATTTTCGTTCTTTGTAGGTTTGAATTAACTGGTGTGTTGCTATTTTTGAAGATAAGGTTAGCTGTCTTTAATTTTTTCATAATAAATAATTAATTTGATATTTTTTCTTCGGGTCAATTGGGGTAGTGTATTTCTTTAATATATGTCTTAGTGAAGATTCGTCTGGTTTATACTTAATATGCATTTGGTCTTTGTAATAAATGTTTACATAATTTTGTTTGTGTGTTGACTATCGTTATTACTTACTTTGGAGAGAAATAATCTAATTTGGTGGTCAATAAGGTGGTTAGTTGAAGCCATTGTTGATTAGTGTTTGTTTAACATTATTAAGTTCTCTGAAGAAGAGTAGTCGAGAGGATGGATTCTGGTGTACACTTTTTAGGAAGTTTTTAATTACTTCTATTTTGTACCTGATTGGGCATTCGCTTTTAAAGTTAAGGTGCCAACAGTTTTTGCTAGTTCTTCTTTTGTATAATGATGTGATAAATGTGTTATTGTTATATTCGTCGAGAACATCTATGAATGGAGTTTGCTTTTTGACTAAGTTCATAGGTAAAGTTAAGGACGGAGTTTTTTCTCAATTGTTGTCTTAAGTTTATCTAATTCTTTAATGTTATTTGCTAAAATAAAAATATCATCTACGTAGCGGGCATATATAGAATTGTTAGTATACACATAATTGAGGATAATATACTATATTTCTATCCCACCGCCATCCAACAAACCATCTACACTTAAAAATTTACTACAGGCATGCACAACCACAACATTTACACCTAGACTAATGGTGTTAGTATGGGAAATCAACTGGGTCCATGCTTTTCCAAATATTACATGTCTCATGTAGAAAATATGATATTTACACAGGTCCGTAAACCGAAAATATATTCCCGCTACGGGGATGGTATTTATTTTATTTGAACATTAAATATTCCCTTATAACGGGAGTGCAATAGAGTGCTCAGAAAAGGTATGTTCCTCATGCGCAAATGCGTGTAACTTAACTGGGTAAAAATTATATAAATTCATATCAGACTAGTTGCAAATCTCGGTTAGAGAGAAACAATCTAACACGGTATTTATGCAGGAACTCGAGTGAAATGTGATATACAGTTATTAGAGCGTAAATTAATGCAACGAATTCGTCTGGGATTGGAAGTCAGCTCTCCTATCTCATTCTGAGCTGCTATTTGTTACAGCACCCACAGATACTTGCAGGTGTATAATTAACATCGGGGGACAAACGGACAGCGGTGTGCCCCGAAATCTTTTCCGAGAATTACTCGAAATTTGAGTACAAGGCCGCCGCTCATCCCCCCTCATTTAAAGGTTGAAGCGTTTGGTAACTTGTAGAGTTTTGTCTATGCTTCCTCATTTTTTAATTCAGCTTGATCCCTTTCCCAGACAGAGAGCAACAGGCCAGTGGTGTTGAACTCGCTGAGGTATTTAATATATATATATATATATATATCTGCATAAACATTTGCGTTATATTGTTCCCTGATTTGTGTAAGGAATTAATACATTCATTTATTGCTTTCTTTTGTCACCTTAATTCGCAATCTCACCATTAAGTTCGCTGGCTTCGGATTCTCACGCCGAGGCATCCTGTTTAGACAACGACACCTGATTTACGATAGACAAGCCATCCACAAAATGGCATTTTCATACACAAGGGCAAAAGATTCTCGCCTTTTCTGATTTTGTCAGTGTGACAGTTAAAGCCTTGTTTATGGTTTTTTAACGCAAGATGGCAATCGCGCCTGGAATGATCGACCGAACAAATGTCTACCTCCGGTGTGTGAATTGGGCGAATTATGGTGACTCTTTTCTTTGTGAAAAAGAATAGACGATTGGAGACTAGAGAAAATAGATTTATGATATTGCGTACAAAAGAGGATTTATTGCGCATCTTTGTATTATATTTTGAATAATATGAGATATTCTAAAGGTTAATAATCACAAGGCGCCTATAAGATAATCCGTTGTTAAAAGATAGAATATTGATAATGTTAGATATTCTTTCTTAGCGATGTACACAGAGAGACACGCAAATAAATGTGACGCAGAGAAAACACACGCATTGAAAAAAGAGAAATATTTCTTCCTTTCTCTCTTTCTCAATATATTCTTCAATACTTTTCTGAAATTTGAGATTTGAAATGTATAATAGTTGTTAATAATACATATTTACATAGTAGATACATTTTTACTCATGTATACATTATAAATTCAAACTACGTAAAAACATTTGTTCAGATACGATTCAAAGATCAATTTGAACTGTTGGGAAATTTTACTTATTTGGGAAATATATTACTATAAGCTTGATATTTATTGGGATCGAACCGTCTTTATAGGGAGAGAGACGATTTGAAATTGTACTCAATAATAGGAATGGATTGAAGACGATTATTCTTCTGATCTCCGGATTTCTTTAACGGTAACACCGGAACGATACTTGGATAGCGAAAAATTCTACCATGATTTATTTTCGTTGGGTGGTATCGTAATAAAATAAGATACGTCGATTACATCGTGTTGATGGCAGAGACACACTGAAAATTCAGAGACATTTTACTAAATGAAAACTGAAAAAAACCCATTTGTAAGAAAAAGGAAATGTAATCAAGAAGCAGAACTGCTCAATGGGAGAGATACGAGTTCGAGAAAACATAGTACGCAACACACAGATTTAAATTTCTGAAATTCCTTTAAATGACAGCGGGAATTTTGACACCGAAATCTGGAGGCGAAGGAGAATAGGAAAATATGACGTGAAACATCTAAACAAATATTAAGAAACAGGAAAAATCGTTAGAAACAAAGGAAAGCAATTTTGAATTGCTATACAACATGACTCCTCCATTATGATGGCGAACGCTGGCCGATTTGCGCACTGTTGAACGGAAGATGTTTGGCAACGGAGATATGGATCTCAGGAAATATGCTTTGAATCCCATAGACATCAAAGGAGTGAGGACAATTTAAACATTTGAACTTTGCATTCCTGAACAATTTTAACCCTTCTGAATCAAAATTCGTAAATAATTTTTATGTAATATTTCACGGTAGATATCAAAATAGTTACAAGTATTTACCACCGTTCAACCGGTGGCTTGGCATTAAGTCATTTTTTCTACCACTGTACAAACGGTGGCTAAGCATGACGTCATTCTTCTCTACCACCGGTAAACCGGTGGTCAGGAATCAAAGAGTTAAGAAAATAATGAAAGACGCTTGTACTCAAACTCAGAAATAAACATCTGTGATTTATGGGAAAATAACGAGGAAAGAAGGCTGGATAATATTACGCACACAAAACATATTGTAGGCAAGGCGTGTAGACAGGACCAGGGATGATGTATAAAAGGAACTAAAAACATGGAAGAATAAAGAGTGGGGAGGTTGTATTAGGGCAAACATTGATTGTTAACAGCTACACAGGGCAGGATATTTTGGATGGCCATGATTTTTCTAATTCCTGAAGGATCACAGCATATAATAATGGAAACACTTCTACCTTTGCCAAACATATTTATGCGAAATGATAAACAATAACGGTACACCAATTCCATTTTACGTACCGAAAATAGCGCTGCACCGCACACATTTCTATCTCTCGGATGGTCTCTCTGTTTCCCTCACTCCACAGGCGCGCATACATATTGGTGCGGTGTCTTTATGATCCAGGTCCCTACTCAAAACTCACTTCAATTCAAAAACCATATTAAACGTCGCAAAATGAGATAGATCGATGTAAATTTGTAGCTAATCAGTGTTCGCATCTTGAAATGAACTTTCATCTGTAATATTAAACGTATCATTAATATTCTTTGTTTTCTGCAAACACCGCATTAGGTAGGTCTGTCTAACTCGTTACAATCTAGGCATCCTTCGCTTTGCTTCATTACATTTCGCCAAAATGGAATCTCCGATAAAAGGGAAACGATTTAAAACCATAAAGGTTGTTGGTTGTTTTGTTTTACGGCATATTAAACACAGTGGGTCATTTAATACCAACAATTTTTTTTAAATAGATTCATAGCGATAGTTTGGTAAAAAAAGGTGTGCATGTATACATATATATAAGAACCATTTTTCAATTACTCATATTTTTGAGTACGATCCAACTTCTTTTAGGAAATTTACAATTTTGGATGGTTTTGTTACCGTAAAAAGTTGTTTTTTTTTAATTTCTCACGCGGTAGATAATTTTTACGTAAAAAATTATTGTTGGTAATAATTTTTTTTATTACAAATTATTTCTGGTATTAAAACCTATTTTTACACAAGTTTGGGTGTTAACTATTTGCCCATAGCTGGGACCCTAGCAGGTGCTACCACCCAGGTTCAGGTTGAACGCGGAACCACTAGCAATTAAAAGGTGGTTCCAAGCTCCTCAAAACCTCCTGATAAAAGGCCTTGCTGTTGGACGTAGTTTATCGCCTTACCCAGGACGCTGATGTAGTTTATCGTCATACCCACGACGGAAAACCATAGAGGATATTATACCAAACACGTCGTTGATATAGCCGACAAACCGATGGCTTATTCTGGGCATCATTGTATATTTTATACATTCTGTCATACGTCATCATAAATGAGTGATTACAACTGTTTGAAACATTATTTTGCATTTCTGCGTTTTGCATTTAATATTTACTGATGATAAAGATCAAATGTGAAGTAAATCGAAGCGTATTCATCTATGAAAATTTGGAATCAGTAATTACTGTTCCAGACTCTGTCTGAGGCACTTGTGTTGATATTTACTGTAATGCCTTTGAGAAATAAATGAATCCATATATTAACTCTTCCTCTATATGTTAAATAAACGGTCAAACCGGGCGCTAGACCACTGTAAGGTAATCACCGTAGACATTTGAAAACTCAAAATTTAAATTCTGAAGAATGCAGAGTAAAATTATTGTATTAAATTACCTTTAAATTATGACGTTTCACACATAAAAAGCTAAGGAATCTTTTACGAGCCCTAAATGGCCACGCCAGGTCTTTATGAAGAAAAAAAGATTGAATTAATTTCCAGAGTGTATAATTTATCATTTTTAATTTTTCCATTTAGAGTGAAAGTTAATACCGTCATAAATAAATATTTGCGTGTGCGTTATGACATGTAAACATTTAATCTGGGGCAATCCACGCTCGTAGGCTCGACCAAAAATTCCCCGTAAACTCCGCAAAAATGAGTTCGGGCCTGTCTACCTCCCCGGCCGAGATTCTGCACTTCAGCTTAGCCTCGTC
The DNA here is from genome assembly GCA_964036315.1 of Acanthosepion esculentum. Taxonomy (NCBI): domain Eukaryota; kingdom Metazoa; phylum Mollusca; class Cephalopoda; order Sepiida; family Sepiidae; genus Acanthosepion; species Acanthosepion esculentum. The sequence continues at coordinate 44,795,638 of OZ038475.1, forward strand.
CGGGTTCCACTCTGTCCAACGGCAGAGAGTTCGACAACAGTTAAGAGCTGAGTAACAGATCCCAGCTAGTAATATTTACAAACCTTCCCACGGGGAAGAATGTGGTACAATGCCGATTTTAATGCGGGACAATCCGAGCCCATAGGCTCGGCCAAAAATTCCCCGTAAACCCCGCATAAACAGGTTGGGGTAGCTGTTTGCCGAGTCGAGAATCTGCCTTTTTGCATAGCCTCGTCTGGGGATGCTCTCTGCCCGGAGGCGTAGAGTTTGACCAGCACAGCTGGAAAAGGTTCCAGCTAGTATATTTACTAACATCCCCACACGATCAGATGTGGCACAAGGCCTGGTTTGATGTGCGGCATCCGTAGAGCCCGTATAAAACGGGATCGGGTAGCAGTTTCTAGAGACGAGACGCTACCATACGGCAGAGCCTCGTCTGAGGATCCTCTCTGCTCAGAGGCAGAGAGTTCGACTAGCAAAGCGGAAAAAGATTTCAGTTAGAGTATCTGTCCCATGCTGTCACATGTGGTACAAGGTCGAATATAATGTGGGGTTCCGGAGCCCGTAGGCTCGACCAAGAAATCCCCGTAGACCCCGGATAAACGGAATCGGGTTGGTCTACCACCCCGAACGAGATTCTGCTCTTCGGCATAGCTTCGTCCGGGTTCCCCTCTGTTCTGAATCTGAGAGTTCGACCAGCACTGCCAAAAAAAAGATTTCAGCAACAACAGGGGTTGTATGTGTCATAAGGCGGAGTTTAACGTGGGTTCTCCGAGAAATATTCCCTTTCGAACTCGTATAAACGGTTTCAGGGTCAGTCAACCTCCTCGAACGAGACTGCCCTTCGGCGGAACCTTGTCCTGGTTCTTCTATGCCCAAAGGCAGAGAGTTCGACTATATAACCGCAAAGATTTCAACTAGTCTCTGTAGTCTCTTGACTTACAGGTACTTATATATAGTCTAGTCACTCATGGGGGTGACAGGTTATTTATTCCATTGTATCAGTAAAGTATAAATGGAGCAGGACTGAATAGAGATACATGGAGTTTCTATGCAGTTTCCGAAGATGTTACATAGAGAGAACTCGAAGGAAAGAGAGCTTCATTTTATTAAAATTCCTTTAAAGCAAAACCACAAAATAGATTGAAATGTAGTAATTTAAACACTACTGATCATCGATACCAGTATAGCACGTACATAAATGGGAAAATGATATATACACGATACAACAATTTCAGGAAATCTCTAAGTCCCAAATCTTAAAATATTTCCTATTTCTTGGAATATATATATTATGACGATGAAGTCCACAATGTCGAAAGGCTGCACCAATATCGTTTTTGTTTTTGTCATATGTTCTCCTCATATACACCCCTGGTCAAAATTTTAAGACCAGATAAAAGAGGGTTAAAAATATATAAAATACTGTTACTTTAATCAAAATATATTTGCGAAATATTTACATTTAATTATTAGTTTATCACCAATAAAATGAAGATTTAAATTTTTAATTGATTAAATTAAACAAACATTGAAAAAGGAATTTTTTTCGCTTGGTCATAGAATAAATGTTAAATAAAAATAAATAAAATATATTTGCGAAATATTTCGGAAATATATTTTGATTTAATTAACAGTATTATTGTTTTTAACCCTTTTGTGTCTGGTCTTAAGATTTTGACCAAGAGAGTATATTATTTTTTATTTGGTCAAGATAGCTCGGATATCATGCCAAACATCATAGTCCTTCATCAACCTCGAAAGGGCGGCAGGCTTTCATAATATAGCCAGTCATTGATGGTGTTTACTACCTGACCGGCACATCTTGCTCATTGTTTAGGTGTCCAGAGCTCTAAATTATTCTCAAGTTCTTGTTTTGCTCGCAAGCAGTGTCATGGAATGCGCATTATGCGTTCGCGTATGACTGTAGAAATATCAGGGATAGATTCATAGATCTGACATTTAGTTGGATTTTCTATCCAAGAGATGTTAAGTATAGCTCTCAGAATCCAAGTGTTTCTTCCATAAGGCTTACACTCTAGGGTTTTAGATAATGTCCAGGCAATGACACCATATATTAACACCACCTCTACAGTGAATTGAATGAATCTCCGTATAACGTTGTCTGGGCGATCAGAACTCCAGATGATATCCATTTTATTTATAGGGGTTTAGGCATTAGCTAAGCAAACTTTTAGATTTATTCTAGTAGAATTTATATAGTTTCTATATATAAATGATTCAACAGATTTTATTGAGATTCAACAGATTTTATTGAGACCGTATTGAGCCTTGTTGGTTGAAGTTTATGAATTCAGTTTTATAGACATTGACATAGAGTCTAACATCGCAGTATTTTCTAGATGATGTAGGAGAACTGTAAAATTGGTAATAGTGTCTGTAGAGATAGCATAGTCTTCTGCAACGTTAATAAATCAACTCTTTTGCTGGATATCGACTGCAAGATTTGGTGATAAAGTAAAACCGAGATGATAATGTTAGCCGAGAGTAGTTCTCAATAAGTTGACAAGTATAACAACAACGAGAAAATGTACAAGTGTGTCGCCCTGAAGGGTCCCTGAATTGAAGTCGAAGAAGCTAGTGATTTTTTTTTCTGTAGGGTTGTTTTATTGTGGCTCTAAACAAAATATTGGCTAAGCTAAACACACACAGACACGCATATATATATATATATATATATATATATATATATATATATATATATATATATATATATATATATATATATATATATATATATATATACAGTTATTACTAGATACATGTGCGATTTCAGTGTTCCTGAAATATTTGAAATAGTAAAAATAAGTAAGTCGAAGTTGTTGAAGAAAGTTCAATATGCTTTATCTTTACAGATTTTAGCAGGTGTTGTATCGAGTCAAGCAGATACATTTTTGAAAAATGATTCTACATAGACTAACAGCCCGCCCTGATCCCTCTGGCCTTGTATTGACTGCATATTACACACCTGATCGCCCACTTTTTCTGTGTCTGCTCACCTAGAAAATCCTTTTTCCCGAAAATTTGCAATAGTTGTCTGTGACTACTGACCCGGAAGACGAAGATAATGAAATGAAAGAAGATTGAACTCCACTGAGTATTGTATGTGTGTGTGTGGGTGAGAGAGAGAGAGAGAGAGAGAGAGAGAGAGAGAGAATAATGCAATGATAGAGTGAACGAATAAAATACAACTAAATAGACCAAACAGTAGTAAGAAGGAAACTGTGAGAAATGAGAACATTTTCTTTTAGAAAAAGGACGATTACGCGTACATATAAACAGGTACATATAAACCTGATTGTTTATAAATATCTGTCAGAGTGCCTATGGGAGGTTTTTTAATTTAAATTTATTTTATAACTATCTATGCATCTATCTACGTCTGCACCTTATCTATCTAATACATACATACATATATATATATATATATATATATATATATATATATATTATTTTATGTATATATATTATTTTACATATATATATTATTTATATATATATATATATATATAAATATATATATATATATATATATATATATATATATATAAATAATTTTATTTATTTTTGATATGGGAACAAAAATGTTGAAATCGGTACACAATATGTTTCCTATTTCGGCAGTAGGTTGTAACTCTTCAGGCGAATGGTAAGGTGCTAGTGATTAAATAATTTTTATTTAAAAATTCAAAAGTAAAATAAAACCTCTTTTCCAAATGATAATGGTTGGGGCATAAGAAAAATGATGGCGAGAATTAAAAATAAACTTGTGGGTTTGTCTGATCAACCAATTAAATATATCTACACTAAATAAATATTAAGCTCAGGTTGTGGATATGCGAGAGTTTTTTTTTCTTGACATAATAAATGGGAACATAGACAGGTCATCATTGATAATTACGGAAACATGTAAGCAACAAATGTACTGTGGTTGTAGACAAATATGACATGTACAATTTTTCAAAGGATGCAGAGTGGAGAGGAAGGATAATCATACGTAAAGTTAATTTCAACATAATTTTTTTAGAAATTTTCAGATACAGGAATGTTCTTATGTTAACCTGTAGATAAAATTAAAAACTTGGAACATCTATATAAGATATAACTAATACTAAATGAACGGCAATAAATTGCAATACTAAATCAGAATAAACAAATAAGATAATTACTTGTAGAGTGTGAGGCATTATTTGCTTATAAATTATGGCTATAAGAAATGGAACTAACTAATTAAATAAATAAATGTATCATAACGTAAAAGATAAACTGTGTTGGCAATTTACACTCAATTCAATACTTTGCGTTGGCAGACTTATTGACGGCGAATCGGATAATTTCTAAGTTTTCATGTAAGCATAAGAAGCAATGTTCATATAAAGATTTACAGGTTCTAGCTTTTTTTAGCATTTTCCATTTATTGTAGGGATATTGTTAACGTCTTTAAAATTACAAAAATATTTAAAACGAGTTTCATATTTTTGGATTTCTTATTGTTGAAAGATAATACATGATTATACCACCTAGTTTAAATGAATTCTTGGTACTCACAATATCATTTTTTAACTGTTGGTTTTTCATTAGGAGAACGAGTGCTTAGGTAAGATCTGATTACTCCATGACAAATTCTAATACGAAAAATTTTGTCAAAAAAATTGCCGAACTATGATGTATTTTTCTATAATTTTTAGATAAGTTCATATATATATATATATATATATATATATATATATATATATATATATATGTCAGTTTGACATCGGTTTTGCAATGAAAATTTGTTAGAAATTCTACAATTACATTTCTTGTTACTGTCAGTGTTTGCTGCATTGGAATGTCTCTTATTACTCAGATTTTTGTATTGGTTAAAAATTTTATGATTATGATTTTAATATTTTCTCAAGATTATGTGTAGAATCAAAGTTTAATTTTAGTATATTTCTGTTAAAAAAGTCACTGGGTGGAATATTTCTCGGGGAATATTTATCAATTAAATTGAGAAAATTCGGCCCTAACTTACTAAAAATCATTTGCTTAAACGAGAGCGTGTACCAACTGATTTTCCTGTTTCTATTCTTATTCTTACGATCGCTGTTGTTATGTTTTATATATTTGATGCCAATGCACTTATAGCCACTATTTTACGGCAGTGCTGGAAACTTTGCTATGCTTGTAAAAGACTTCTTGACTAGAAGAGTTATTGCTAATCTATATTCGATAGAAGAAGCTAAATGTTTGATTCCCGTTGAAGGTTGGTTAGAATTCGTCTAGATGTATATTGGATTGGCATTTATTTGCATGTAGTGTTGGAATGCATTATTAACTATGTCTCAATCAAATTTTTAATTAATGTTGGTCTGAATTTTAAGGTTCAGTCTTTTAGAAAACCTATGTAGTAATTTTCCGAATTTGTCAGCTTTAATTTTTCACTAACATAACTCTATCATCTTTATATAACCCTATATAATCAATGTTAATATCATCGTATGCAGTACGATTATATAAGCTAAATACACCAACAAGGACGGAAGACAGCAGAATCTAACGATTTCATGGAAATGTCAAATTGATTAACAGAATCTTTCTTAATCCACTGTTCTTTGTTATGGATGAGAAAAGTTCATAATTATATCAAGTTCCTCGTTGGAAAGATCTGATTACTCCATGACAAATTCTAATACGAAAGTAAAAAGTTTCCTGGGGACATCCACGATATGAAATTGGATAAAATAACAATTTCTTTTGTCGCTTATACCATTGAACCAATTTATGACATTTGGGGTATTGGTCCACTGTAAATGTTCAGGGCGCCTCTTAATCACCTGGTTGATTGTATCAAGGATGACCTTGCTAATCCTTCCAATTTCAGGTCTGGTAGGTTTGATAAATCTAGTGTAAAAATTAACCTCAAAATCAGGTTTACAATCCTTGATCATGATATAAGATTATTAGTTTCAGACTTTGCTCTGTGGCTGATTTTGAGCTTTTTATTCATTGCCTTAATTTTGTCAAAAAAATTGCCGAACTATGATGTATTTTTCTATAATTTTTAGATAAGTTCATATATGTATATATATATATATATATATATATATATATATATATATATATATATATGTGTGTGTGTGTGTGTGTGTGTATGTGTGTGTGTATGTGTGTGTGTGTGTGTGTGTGCATAGGTGTTGAGCAAAATAATTGAAACAGGTACAAATTCCACTCCTATATTTCAAAGACCTTTTATGTTAAGAACTTTAACTAAAACTTCGTAATTACAGGTTATATCTATTGTACATACATTTGTCTATCTAATTTACTGTCTTTGGCTTATTTACTTTTAGAATTTAATAAAATTTAAGCTAAAGGCTTGACCGTTCTGAGTTTGAAAATGGGCAAATTGTTGGAGCTCGCATGGCAGGAGCCTCGATCACTAAGTTTGCTAAACTGTTTGGTGTTTCAAGAGATACCATATAAAGAACTATGACGCAATACAATAAATAGGGTAAAACCTCTAGCAAGCATAGCATTTCCGGCCGGACTTGCAAACTTACTGACAGGAACCGACGTGCATTGAAACGCAATGTGGCGAAAAATCATCGGACTACTGCGGCCAAAGTGACTGCTGAGTTGAATAATTATCTGAATTGTCCACTTTCTAATAAACAGTTCGTCGTGAGCTCCATAAGCCAGGATATCATGGAAGTACCGCCGTAAGGAAATCTCTTCTCTTCAATCCCAACATTCAGAAGTGGTTGTAGTGGTGCAGAGATCACAATGCCTGGTCTGCAGACCAATTGAAGCAAGTCATATTCTCAGACGAGTCCAGTTTTTCTCTTTTCCCAACTTCAGGGCAAGTTTATGTGTAGAGGCAGCCCAAAGAAGCTTACTACCCTGACTGCCTTCTTCCAACAGTGAAGCATGGGGGTAGATCAGTGATAATTTGGGCTTCTATATGATGGAAATACCCCGGTCCTATATTTGCACTGCGTGGTAGAATCAACAGCAAAGTTTGCCTGAGCATTTTATGTGTTCATGTTCATCCCATGTCCCAGACTTTATCCGCTGATGATGACAGCATCTTCCAAGACGATAATGCTCCAATAAATACCGCTTGAGTGGTTAAGAATTGTTATGAAGAGCATGAAACTGAGCTACAACACATGGAGTGGCCTCCCCAATCTCCAGATATCAATTATTATTATACATTTGTGGTGCATTTTGGAGCGACAATTTAGGAACCGCTATCCTCCATCGTCGTGTCTTAAAGAGCTAGAGCAGGTGTTAATGGAAGAATGGCTAAAGTTTCCTGTGGATGAAGTCAGGAAGCTGTATGATTCAGTAAAAAAGGTGAATTTTTCGGTATAAGGACTTCTAATAGGGATAGAAGCTTACTTTTTTCAACGTAGTCTCCCAGCACTGTCACACACTTTTCCCATCTGTGCACAAGCTTCCGTATTCCCTCAGCGTAAAAATCTTTACACTGATGTCTCAGCCAGTCGCTCACAACACTTTTGACTTCATCTTCACTTTTAAACTTCGTGCCTCTCGTGAATGCTTTCAAGGGACCAAGCAGGTGAAAGTCTGAAGGGGCAAGGTCTGGGCTGTAAGGGGGGTAAGGGAGCAGTTCCCAGCCCAGCTCGTTGATGGTCTGCACCGTTTGGGCTGCTGTGTGAGGACTTGCGTTGTCATGACGCAAGATGACACCTTCTGACTTATGACCTCTGCGTTTGTCCCAACAGATGAGCTCAAAGTCCTTGCGATGTCATCCACTGTCACCCTTCTGTCAGACTGAATGTGGTCATTGACTGATTCGATCCCCTCAGTAGACCTCACTCCTGTAGGCCTCCCAGGCCTGTCTTCATCTTCAACACATCTCTGTCCTTCTTTAAACAATTTAGCCCACTTGTAGACATTTGTTTGCCTGAAACATGTGGCACCATACACAGTTGACATTCTACTATGGATTTCAACTGGTTTGCACCCTTCAGCAACCAAAAACTTGATAACTGACCGCTGTTCAATCCTGGGGCATGCTTCTTGCTCGGCCATCTTTGTTAATCGCCAAAACTCTCAAAGTTTTTTTTTAATCTGCAAAAGAAATTAAATCCATATGTCAAAGAAGCAAAACAAAAAAAAATAAAATAAAAAATAGTAAGCTTCTGTCGGTATTAGAAATCCTTATACCGAAAAATTCAACTTATTTATTGAATGACCCTCGTATATATATATATATATATATATATATATATATATATATATATATATATATATATATATATATATATATATATATATCAGTATGTACGTTATCCCTCTCTATCTATCTATACCACTGATTTTTCTATCGTGTGTCCGGGATCGCGGACAATATATAGTCGCTCTCAGACTATCTGTTATATAAAAAAAGAAAATTAGATCAGAAGATACTTTTCTTAGTCTTAACTGTTTTTCGAACATCCCAAAATACTGTTCATTTTTCCTCTAGGTATCCTTTGATTCTTCACCATACCCTACATCCTCGCTCTGCCTTCGAATCCCATGAACATATTAGGTAGCTTATTACTGGCTGCATACCTCTACTCCTTGCATTTAGTATGTTCAATGAGTGCTAAATTCTGACGGATCTCTGTCTTCATTACGTGTCCTAGAATTGTCATCTGTTTCCATTTGTTGGAACAATTCGATCAATTAAAGACTCTGTCTGTGATTCTTTTGAAAGTTTAATTTTTTATAGGGCCCTCACAAGTTCATATTTATCGAGATAGATGTGATTGTGTCCGCGTATCCTCAATCGTGAATAAGAAGTATGAAGAATGCTTTAACTTAAATTGTTCTTTTGATTGGTATACTTCGAAAAATCAAATTTATGTTCCGGAAAGGGATGCTGAAAATCATCCCCTGAAACCACTTGAAGATGTTCACATGTTTCGATCAATTATTCAAATAATTTGAAATGAATCAATTCGTTTAGATTTAATCATCCCTTCGTAGGATGAAATACGTTCATAAATCAACGACTTGGTTAAATGTTCATATTCGTAGCCGTATGCACATGCATGTGAATTTATGAGGGAAATCGTTATAAGCTTGACTAATCTGTTATTGGTATTTAATCTAAAGAAAGTATCACTTACTCGATTGGGTATGAGGATAATAAGACAGCAAGTATTTTCGACTAACTCCTATAAATAAAGTACTAAATGTTCACCTTTGGGAACTTGTTGTGCCCAATAAGATTTAGATTCTGAGAGGCTGGTTGTTGAGTTAGGATAGTGATAATTATTCATAAACCTGAATCGACTCTTTTACAATATATGTTGTTCGACAGGACACATTTTCGTTCGAAAACCTGTTAATTATACTGTAAAATAATCACGCATTCAGTGAGGTAATTGGCATGCATTGACAAGTGATGCCACAAAGTACTTATAACATACATAATAATCATTTTTCACACTGGAATGGTTTCCAGAGCATAGCATATAACACCGTGTGTTGTTTTGCTACGATTGTACAGATCAGTAACATTAATTCCCCAATATATTGACTCACAAGTAGCCTGTTGTCTTTATTCAAGAGAAAACATTACAGATACTATAAGATGAAATCATTTGTTGATACACGATCCACTTCCAGTGTTAATTTCTCGATGCTCAAACTGAAAAATATTCTACATTTTCGAATAATTTTCTTCCTGCATTTCAATACAATTGTCTATAATATCCGCTAAAATCCGCCTTTCTGTTAGCTCATATTTACCGAATACAAATTGTTCATCCCACTTTCAGATTTTTATCACCAATTTCGCTCGTTGTTAATTTCTTAGCTAACGCCATATCATAACCGGACAGGCTGTTTGCATAATAATCAAACAATCTTCTGAACATAACAATTTAGCTTTCAGTAAATTCGCTCAAATATCTTGTCCATATATGCGCATATTTTCAAAATAAAAGAAATTATATTATTCAATATATTCTGTATTTTCCATATTATTAAGGTGTAACATTTATCTTGCCTCATTAAAAATTGTAATTCATCATCAAATAATAAATTTCCTATATTAAAATTCTCAGTGCATTGTCGTCTTTTCGTATACTTCATAGGGAGACACGCTAGTGTTATATATTATATATACATTTATACTTTTGGTATACTTAATCGGGAGACAATGATTTTTTTTCGAATTAGATGTTATCAGTAAACGAATGGAATCATTGAAATGATAAATATGTGAATTAATTTGATAAAAAATTATATACAGAAAGTCAAAAAATATTTAGGAACAAACCTATTTTCCAATTGATAAACATTAGATAAAATCTCCAAAGTTAGACATCTAGCTATAACTGTTCAAATTATCACACTAAATTAAGATTGTTTCAAGAACATATTCATTATATCATCGTAAATTTGTTTGAATTATCACATAGCTCTAGCATCTTAGTAGGAGAATAACTGGTTGGTTTCATCCACTTCGTCGAAAAAAAAATTGGTTACATTCCAGCATCGTCGATCAAACCGGTAAATATCACCAAGGCTACGTGGCTTGAGCGCCTGTTGGGACTTAAAATCAACCCAGATCTCAAAGGAAACAGGTACATATCATCAATCGCTAAAGATGCTGGAAATATAGTCGGTTCCTGGTACGGTTCCAGTAACTACCTGACTCCTCGATATTTACAAAAAACCCACCATGCAAATAATGGAGTACTCTTGCCAAATATAGCACTTTCAATATTTCACGATATGGAGTTCAAAAGTCTATGCGCCTCCTTTTGGGTGACAACCTACGACCCCTTTCCCACAGACGAATCTTCGCAAGCCTTTCGATGCTCAATCGCTATTCTCACGGAAAGTGTTCATTCCTTAGTTCCGCCAGTTATAAACCCCACGTCCAAGACCCACCATGCTAAGCCCAATTTAGAGAACCATCCCCATTCCTCGTGTTCCATTGATAATTAGTAAGTACCACTCCAGCTGCTTCTACACAGGAACAGTTGTTTGGCGAAACCAACTCTCAACTGAATGCTTATTTGATTACTACACTCCTTTACAAATATTGGGTTAATCGTGATCTTACACACATACGATATAAACTGTGCTTCTTACACTATAACCCCCTACCTCAAGTGGGACACGAGCCTTGCACAGGGTGAACACCATTGTAAAATACGTTTATATTTGTAAATAACAACAGCTCATACATCGATATATATATATATATTTTATATTTATCTTTATTTTTTACTTGTTGCTGAGTGGTTTTCACGCTTTATAATCCTTATACTTGCAGAATGAATGTGAAAGATAATGTGGTCGGAAACCTATTCTTGAATTTCCAATTACGCTAGTTGCTTAAAGAAAGTAGATAAATAATATCAAAATAATTTAAAAAGCAAACAAACAAGAAAATACCAGTAATTTATAATGACGACGTGTCACAGGAAATTCGGACAAATTTCAGTTAAGGTACATATTAATATTGGCAGTGATAAACACCATTGCCCCAGGAAATTATAGCCAAATAGGAAATATATATTCTTTAAAATAATTTATCATAATATCCGTAAATTAGTAGATGGGGCACGAATATATATTCATTTTTCTTTCCTTAAGATATTTTCTGACACTCACGAATTTTATAAAACTATTCCCATTCTACCGCAATGGCATGTAATAGATAAGGCTTGAGTATAGGCAAATTCCTTTAAAAAGACTTTCACATAAATTGCAACTGGCAGCAAAGCCTCTGTTAGTGAGATTGGAGGTTTTGAGGAGAGTGAAACCACCTCTTAATTGCTGTTGCTACTGGCGCAGTAGAAGCTGTTGGGATCTGAGCCATGCGTAAAAAGTGATTATACCAAAAATTGAAAACATTATGAAAGTATAAAAGTAAATTTTAATTGTAAAAATATCAACAATACATTTTTATATTAATAAAATACCGACAACACCTATTAATAGTATTATGACCTACTCTATATTTTAAGACCTACAATTTTGAAGACATAAAATTGGGTTCAAAGTATGTAGATGCCCTCATTTATTAAAGCATAATGGTTGATATACTGCTAGAATAAGATCAAACAACAAAACGCCCCCGTTTATTAATTTAGCACTTGTTCCTTTAAATTATTGCTGGGCACTACTTGCTAAAAGATTTTCCACTTTTTTGGGGAGATTGAGGAAACTTCCGACCCCCAATATTAAGACCCGGGCTACGATTAGACACCTAATCTTAATATATATATATATATATATATATATATATACGTGTGTGTGTGTGTGTGTGTGAAACAGCAAATAAGGAACAATTATGTTTATCTTCTCCCGATTGGTAAATTATATAAATGTTGATTTGGAATGAAGGTCTTTATCTTCGAGTGACAGATTGTTGATTTCAGTAAGCCTCTTTTTTTGCCGCAGTTACCATAATTACCGCAATGGAATGAAATAGATGCGACTTGAGTATAGGCAAATTCCTTTTTAAAATACGTCGACTTTCACTTAAAAGTATGGTAACTGTTCAAATTATAGTTCAATTTGTTGGCCCTGCCAGCTTAGTGGTGAAAACGTTTGTACAACCCAAATATATTCAGAAAAGATAACACTAAATGCCAGAAACTGTGTAATGTAATGTGACTTCTATAGATCAATTTCTTTATAGCTCTGTTGTAGAAGTTTAGATATTCTTTAATAACTTGCTTCATATTTGGAGAAAGATGAACTGTACTATATCGTATATTAAAAGCAATTGAAAATATCATATTCACTACAGATCAATATAGAAAATTGTCTGAAAATATTCTACGAGGAGGCACAATGTTTTATAACCGAAAGTTTCAAAATCAATTATATTGCTTTGATGTTTTTGTCATTTTTCAAACCCCCTCCAAACAAATCGTTGAAATTCTTGTCACTAACCGACAGCTGTTTCTTTTAATCTTTTTTTAATAACGTTCAACCAATACGGCATTCAATATCCAATCAAGGTACAGGGTTACTAGAAGAGGTTTTTATGTGAACGTAATAGAAGGAAGTAAGAATGAAGATTATGAGGATATGGTGGATAGATAAGAATTTAAACTGGATTTGATGAAGTTAATAACTGCTGTGGCCAGTTAAGCATGTCTTTGAATGAGGTACCTGAGCGCAATTTCCTTTTATATCTGAAATACGAAATGAATGAGATTGAATCTATCATATGGAGCTAGCATGGCGGATCTTAGTTTTAAATGATTGACCTATTGGAATAAAAGAATGGGACACGTCTGAATATTTTCCATGGAATGAGGTTATAGATTAGATATAAGATTGCGAAGGTGGTTCCGTGAAAAAGAATATGTTGTTTGGAAAATAAGTCATTCCTCATAAGTCCGTGTAAACTGATTGGTGGTTTCAACCAAGAAAGGACCTCATTGTTTAAGTATCTATGTTGTATTAACATTTATCTGTCCCAGTTAATTACACTTAGAAATCTACCCCCAAGATTCTAAAGCAGGCTGGTCATTCATGCTTAAATATTGCATTATTTCATTCAATATGCGTTTCCAACGATTGCGATATTGTGATTTTCTTAGTGTAGCTTGGATTTGGCGAAAGGCAGAAATTATGGGCCTCTTTCTGAGGATCGAACTCGCTATTCAGTCGTAATTGATATAGTGCAATATGTCTGCTAATCATTGCACCCTGTCGAAACTCTTGATTTTCTAAGCGTAGCTTAGATCTGGCACAAGGCCGAAAGTGTGGATCACCCAGTACTAATTACCTAATCGAAATTGATCTAGCGTGAAATCCTACCTAAAGATTACCCTACCTCGACGGGTCCAATGATTTTCTAAGGTCAGCTTAGATGCGGCACGGCCGAAAGTGTAGAACACCCAGCAAGTATGGTTCTCCCTACTCAGCTATAACCCATCTAGTAAGATAAGTTTGCTAACCATTGCACCACGTCGTATTTATTCGCAATGATTTCAGCATGTATCTGTCTAGGTATCGTAAATGCCTATGTTCAGTAAGGTTAGTTTAATTTCCGAATAATGCTGTTAGGTTCAATCCTCAGTTATGACCTTGGAAAGGCATAAATTCATAAACACTAAGAAGAGGTTCTTTAATGATAGGCATTAGGCATTCTGAGAAAGTTGTTTTCTTATCTCGAACATTGGGAAGGGCAACAGAAATCTAATCATTTCTCTTTCCCAAGAAATCATGGCAGTTAACAGTTAATAAGCATGAATTATTTGGAGAGCCTTGAAGTTACACTAATTTTTTTTTAAACATATAACTGAGAAATCCAATCAAAGAATTCAAAATAGAAATAATATAAACCCGTGCATCAGAAACTTTGGGTAAATTCGTGTTATTATCCATATGAGGATGAAATTTAATCGCCCCCATGATCGTGTTCAGCATGATAACTTTCGTTTTAATGGTGAGTATCTATGCTTGATTCGATCGCCACATAAAAGATGCTTAAATATTAATGTATTCAACCTACCATTGATTTGAATGAATGGAGAACACAAACCTGGGGAATATTAAAAATTAGTAAAATATGTTTCTGTATAAACCCATGCTTTTTATTATGGCATTCAAGAACGCATTATGTTGGGAGAATTTCGCCTTGATTTTTTAGTTGAGTCATAAAAAATTTACGTTTCCCTTTTCAAAATGCAAAAGCAAAATTATATTCAATTCAATAATTCAGCATTATTTGTAATAAGCTATTTAATAAACTTTTGAGTAAAACACCACAGGTTTTGATGTGAAATATTTTGTCAATGAACCCTTCGATCTGGTTTTCATTAAAGGAAATTATCACTACCGAAAGATTTTGCAGCGATCGAAAAAATGTTATAATCGTTTGTACAAGACCATTTTAATATTAATCGATTGGTACAAGAGCATTTTAATATATATCAAAGAGCCAAACGGATAATTTTCCTGTATTAATCTTGCATTATGCGGACATACATGGTCATGGAAGAGAATAATACATTGCTTTCATAATCCGAACGCTTTCATCGCCGTGAAAATTTATATAAGATATTTATTCTTCCAATCTCACCTATTGTTAGGATTATGCATTCGAAATAATTTCCCCAAAACAAATTATTTATGGCTCAATGAGTTTTAAATCATTTTGAGGAAAAGGATTAAACATTCAAAGGGATATTTAAATGACTCATTCTATTATGTTTATTCGATATGCCTATCTGAGTTCCTGTAAGATGTTTCCTTCTGTGTCAGTTTGAAAGTGATTGTTGTACGTGAAGTTTAAACACACACACGCACAAAAAACACACACTCATATATATATATATATATATATATATATATATATATATATATATATTTGAACAAAATAAACTTCATTTTTTATACATCTCGCATCCTTTCGACCAACGCTTTTTCAAATATAGTCGTTTGCGATATAAAAAGAAAAGGAAAGCACATTAATAATCTCCAAGAAATCTCAAGGTGGTTTTCAAATGTATAGAAATCTTAAAAGTCTTATACAATAAAACAAGACTTTTATGAATTCTTCACAGACGAAAACCACCTTGAGATTTATTGTAGATTATTAATGTCTTGATTGTGTTTGTATATAATCGACGAATACCTTTTGAAAAAGCTTCGATGGAAAGGATCCTAAAGGTAAAATATATGACGTTTATTTTGTTCAAATTTGTTTTAATTCAGTAGGTTCATGTCCTTGTTTGTAAATACATACATACATATATATATATATATATATATATATATATATATATATATATATATATATATATATATATATATATATAAACAACTTGTTTATATATATATATATGTATAAACAACTTGTTTATCTATGTGTATATATATATAAATAACTAATACACTTTGTTATTGAGAACTACTACCAATCGATATCAAAGGTACTTTTCATAAATGCTATCGATTTTGCTACCCAATATTCGGACATAACAAAAGAAGATAAAAACATTATATTACATGCAAAAGTATCGGTAATCATACATAAGGGGGAGAAATGGATTAAAACCTCTAATAACCACTTCGACATCACATAGGATCATTGGAATCTGCAGTCTTCTCAGCTTATAATGCTTTTTATAGACAATCTTACAGCTTATCTCGAAATTAGTATATCTGACGTACATCGCGAAATTAGTATATCTGATTGTACAGAGGTGATGCGATTATGGTTACAAAGAATTCTACACACTTAAAAATTTATAAAATTAACAAAACTATTATATAAGGAATTTAAATGCCTGAACTTGAAAATTATTGTAAGTACTAAATTGAAAAAGGTGAACTTCCTTGATATAACATTAGATTTAATGAATAATATATACATGGAAGTAGAATAATGGAAGTAGAAGACGGAGAAAAAAAGAAGTAGAAAAATTATTTGGTATGCACACCCATACAACCAATCTATAAAATATAAATTACGATAAAGATTCCTTGCGTTAATCGTTAAACATTTTACTACAGACATTAAACTCAGTACATTTTTTAATAAAAATACCTGAAAATTCAGTTACAATTGTGCTGAAAACATACAAATGATTATTAAGAAACATAAGGCTAATATATTGAGTAAACGGTTACAGCAAATTTTAAAAAATATAGAGTATACTAAAAAGAAATGAAGATGAAGCAAAATTATGTAACTGTAGAAATCTTCCAAACTGTCCTCTTAATAAATGGCACACTGAATCATTAGTGTACCAATCTCATCTATTGATGGCCAAGATAAAGTAAAAGTCTACATTGGATGCAGAAGGCATGAATTCAAAAGGCGTTGGAACCAACATCAAAGTTATTTTAAAATAAATAAATACCGAAATCAGACGTATCTATCTAAATATTTCTGGCATTTAAAGGAAACCAATAAAACGCGTACTGTAAAATGAAAATTAATACGAAAAGCTAGAGATTTTAGGTCATTAAATGACCCATGTCATTTATGCATACATGAGAAATTATACATTAAATTTATCAAAGATAAAAATCAACTTCATCAAAGAAATGACATAGCTATTATCGCAGTCACTGTCAAAAATTTTCCTGAAATAATGATTAAATGTGAAAAAAATAAATAAAAACAGAAAGTATATGACAAATGAATCGTACATATTTATAATTGATCTTTGAATAATAATTTTTAAGTAAGAAAGTGATTCTAATGTATTTAGTTGTTTAAACAAATGTATAGTCTATTAGTAATTAGTATTAGGAATAATAATTTAAAATTCTAGGAACAGATTTTAAATATTAAAAATACGACGTACTCATATTCAAATAACCCTTTTGAAAAAATATTTGTGCATAAATGTATAAATTAAACGGCAAAATAAAAATACTAAAAACATTTTGTAATTGAAAAAAAAAAGATACATACGAAAAAGGGATCTCATTATTTGTTAAACAGGCACGCCTCCCCTAACTGAACTTAACTAAATTGTGAAAGTAAGTCAAAATTTGATACACAAGCTGTCTATAAAAATGGATACCATACAACATTTTATCACAAAGATTGAATTTTCAGTAACCTTAGCAACTAATATCAAGAATATATGAGACCGTAAACTCAGAAACCTTCAAAATAAGTTATTAAGAAATCGCATGAAAATGAAACAGTACTAGGGATTTTAATTTAATTCTTTGATTAAATTTAAAGATTTATTTCCGTTTTTGAAACATGGTAATTCCTGTGTAACGATGGGACCATATTTTTAAATTTATATATATATATATATATATATATATATATATATATATATATATATATATATATATATGTTTCGTACCTATTCGAATTAAGATACAATCAGTTAGTGTTCATTTTCACTCACGAATATATATATATGCTATAAATAAGTTTTGAGTTCGTATGACCTTCGTATAACCTTCTTTCCCCCACCTACTCTTTCTCCATCTATTCTATCACACTAATAAGCATTAGTTACTTTTAACAAAATAGGAAATCAACTGGCCGTAATCTCTTGAAAATACCTAAAGGTTGAAACGAAGGTACCAGAATCGGCTGATCTCATAATGTTTTTATATTTAAAGTTCTACATGGTAAATGTTTAATTTTTTTATACATGTATTGAGCTCTTTTTAATACTACTGTTACCTGGTCTGTTTCATATATTTATATGTTCCTTATAAAACACAAAGGGAAAATGCCATTGAATTTTTGCTTTAAAGTAATGCAAGTTTTCAATTTAAATGAGAATATATATTATTTGAGGTATCTTATTACAATAAATACAAAGGAAATATATATAGAGATAAATCGAATGCTTAATACAGACGTGGGTTTTCTTCTCAGGCTCTGATATTTGTCCTCATAAATACAAACACGCATACACACATAAACGTACACACGCAAAAGCACACACACATATATGTTGTACATTATTGTGTTTAATGTGTGTGTTTGATTATATAGGTGCATTTGCTGGCATGCATTCCTGTAGAAAGAAACATATTCTAGAGGTCGGAGTTTAAATGGAGTCCCATCGCTTCGTACGGAACGTTTCTTGAATTTATTAATGGAAATCTTTCTCTGTCACCCGGGGGAAATGCATTGTGTCGTTCTCTTTAAAGTGACCTAATCTCATTAGTTTTCTAGAAGCAGTTTTCAGAATATCTACAAATGCAAATGCGTTTATATTTACGGCATTTTGATAAATCTAATTCATAATCTGGAAGATTACATGCGGACTCTTGATAAATAACAACATGTTTCTCTCACGAGGATATAATTCAATTCTTCTAATTGTATATTCCGATATGGATACACTGTTGTTTTTACTTCCTTTGCAATAGTTTTTCTTTTTTTTTGTTTTATATGGACATCTCTTTTGATAATGGATTTAAAAAAAAATCTTTTAATATATGTTCTATAAAATATGAAGAGACTTTGAGGACGGGGTAAATTTTTACTTGTTTACATATACGCAATAAATAACATGTTTTTTGTTGTGAATAAAAGTATGAAAACACATCACAGATAAAAAAAGCTTAGAATATATCAAGGAGCAAGCGTCCAAATCATATTGATTTTGTTTTCATGCTCGCTTTCAATATTACAATTTCTCATTATCTTACAAAATAACCAAAGTGCTTTTATATCATGCATTACCAACACACGTTCCCTAAAAGTGAAACCATTGTGTTGTTTACATTTCATCACGTGATCATTTGATCTTAATCCTCTTCTTTTTCAATGTCTTATTAGCTACAAACAGCCTGGCGTACTAGTGATCCATTTAATGATTATGTGACAATTAGTTCCTCCTCAGTTCTTTAATCCTTCAACAGGGGTCTCTCTCTCCCCTGGCTATAAATACTGACTGACCCTTCTCTCTCTCTCTCTCTCTCTCTCTCTCTCTCTCTCTCTCTCTCTCTCTCTTTTTCGACAGGCCTTGGGCCGCTACCTCGCGCGGAGGTGAGGTAAAATCTCTCTTTTTCCACTTAGGCCAATATGGGACCTCTCACAGATACAGCGTTTCCCAAATTCTGGGAACGCGCTAAGAACAATACACGTACGTACGAACACTTACAACACACACACATAATTTCTACATACAAACTCTATGTAACAGTCCATATCTTTGTTTAACTTATTTTGTTATTAATGTATATTTGTTTACCCATGTATATCGGTCTTGTTTGTTTTCTTTGTCTTCTTTGGACTTAATTAAAGTCCGACATTCTCATGTAGCTGGACCCGCCAGCAGGAAAGTTTATCCTTCTGTTATCTCTTCACATCTTCACCCCCACGATCCGCTACAAGACTTTATCTACAATCACTTAATTAAAGAAATGTATTCCTGATCAATCAATGTTCGTAAATAATTATATAGACCATAGTGCAACATGATTGACACGAAAACTCACACTACACCTTTCTGATCATTACTCAATTCGGTCACATTTAAATGCCCATGGAGACATTCCCGACCCTATTCGTAACATTGTTGTTATAACACAAATATAATAGCATCATCAACATAAAAATAAAGGATTAAAATAATGGAAGCCTTATTAATAAAAACAAAAAATAAAACTTAAACATAACAACTATGAACATGGACACAATATCATGACCGTGTTTTGAAAATGAAAACATGAAATAAATACATACATATTGATTGTCAGAGAGTAAATCATGGGATGTACGGTAATTAACCACTTCGGAGTCGATTAAAACTTGCCGAAGATTTATAGGAGACTGATAGGACGGTAGTTAGATGTGTCAGAAGGGTTGTCAAATTTCTTGAAGACAAACAGTTCTTCTTACAGAGACGTCAATAATACTTGGAGCCGAATTTGAGAGATGCAATACATTGTTGCCTTCTATCAGAAAATAGTGATTTTGCTTCATTGAAACCACGCTTGCACTCATTACGAGCTGAGACAAAGAGACGCCTTTTGCAATCTGGCATATCACTACGGTACAGGCAGAAGTAGAGATTTCTGTTGGCAATGGCAGCTGAGCAAGCAGCAGACAACTAGGTTAAGTCTTATATTTACTTGCGGGCATGAAAGCTTCGATTCCAGCTTTTAGCCAGGAGAAGACCCCAGAAGGACATTCTTCAGCGGGAAGATTAACGAACACATTCCAGGGGATATCGCGAAGGAAATCTCGGAACGAGCCCAGTCAGCTCGTTGGTAACAGAAATATATTCTATTTTAGTAGTTTCTTTGCAGGGGTGGAGTAGAAGGAGATACAGACAGACACTACAGCGTGATCAGTGTTGCCAAGATAGCAGAAGTATTTGGTACGATACAACTCGGTGGAGGAAAACAGATATCGAGAATGGAAGCCTTACCGTCATTGCTGTTGTGGAAACTATTGTGAAAGTCAACCACTTCTGTGAAGGATTGAGCAATTGAGAAGTTAACGGTCCGTATGCCAGCAAGATAATTTATAGAGTATTTAAGGCACTTGGCATGGTGAGCGTCAAGGTCACCGAACATGAATATATGTGTAAACGGATGAAGAGAGATATCCTTGTCTATATTGTCGGAAAAGCTTTCAAGTACGTCACAGTCTTTGGATGTTGGAGAGCGATAAAAGAAAGAAGAGGTAGCTTAAAGGATTGAGGAGAGATCGACAGAGATACATGTATGAATGGTCCGGATATTCCAGTAAGAGAGAGAGCTATCCTAGCCAATATATATATATATATATATATATATATATATATATATATATATATATATATATATATATATATATATTAAAAAGAAGAGAGGTACCGCAAACTATTTTGGTTGTAATGTGAGTTTTTTTAAAAAAATATTATTCTTTATTTTTCATAGTTTTACATAGTTTTACAACACGTGTTTCTGGTCTTACGACCGTTTTCAGGTAAAGGGTGGAGATTTCCACACATTACAACCAAAAAAGTTTGCGGTACCTCTCTTCTTTTTAATATACACACTTTTCTCTCGTTGGAACCATTATAACCTCTTCATTTCATTATATATATATATATATATATATATATATATGAGACCATCAATAAACTAATATGATTTTGTAAGTGTCATTTCGATGATGAATTTGAAATGTGTGAAGGTATATATTTTAATATTTCTTTAATCCCACCGAACATTTATTGGTGTGACACACTATGCTATCTTCGCAGAGTCGAATCAAACTAATTTCCTACAAATTCGGAATATATACAAATGCTCCACAGGAAAACATGGCACAAAGAACAGTACTTTCAGGGGACATATTACACTATGTACGTTTACACGACTACAATTGTTAATTAAAGTTAATGGATAATCGTTAATTAACCTTGTTATCTTAATAATATTCATTATCTACAAAAAAAAGAACTGTCTTATAGGAAGAAAATAAATAACAACGGATACCGTGTTTCGAGCTGGACAATCTGGACTTATTAATATATGTTTTCCGCCAGGTGTATAAATAGTGGTGGTAGGTTACTGGTTGCGTTGATTATTGAGTGACTATTGCGTGGAACTAGTTAGTCGAATTAACGTGAATTATTCTACGTCGATGATTTGGGTTTTAATTGAGGATTTACTGGATTTTAAGCCCAGCCCCGAGACTAACAGAAGTGGTTAAATATATTTTGTTGACTTTTACTTCTTTGTTTTTGTTAATTATTTAATTGTTGTTGTAATTAAATACCTTTTTAGTTTAACATTGAAGTCTTGAATTATACTTAATTATTAGGGGCCACCGTAGCTCACACAAAAAACACAAAAAAAAACAAAAAAAAAACAGAAAACATAACCTTTGAATTCCCCAGCATTTAATTGGTGAAGCTTAATATATAAAAAGACAAACAGTGAACAACAAATTTAATATTCGATAAGAATGTCTGTGAGAGAAATTACATACAAAGGATAATACAACACTTTTGTGGGTAAAAATTATATTGTCTATAATTATATGATGAGCCATTAAAATACTGGAAACAAAGAAGTTACTGGAAAGTTCAGATAATGCTGTATATAGATATCACATAAATACACCGATGTTAGAAATGAAGTAATTTTACGGTTTATATTGCTTTGGGTATATTGATGATGATTTAATCTATGCTATGGAGATTCACTCAGATCGCGGTAAGAAAGTCACTCCGCGAGTATTCAATATTATTTGATAATCTTGTCTACATGCAATGGTTTGGATATATATGAGGCCAGCCAATGTAGAATTAGACACATATCTGTAATAGTGGATGGATATTAGAACGGAACATGTATATATATATATATATATATATATATATATATATATATATATATATATATATATATATATATATATATATACAATCGCAATGTATATATATATACACACACACACACATATATATATGTGTGTGTGTGTTTGTGTGCAATTATATGTAATTTCTATATATATTATTTATCGATCTCTTGACATGTAGACATTGCAATCACTGTGAAAAAAATGGTCTAATGAATTAGGGCATCTATTAAACATAATCTTTAAAAATATAAGTTAAAAACTTGTGTGTATGTGTGTGTGTGTGTGTGTGTGTGTGGATATGCAATTTATATATATATTATTTATATATTATATATACTCGGTACTTATTGGAAAGCACTACATAGCAGTGACGAAGTTAACATACTTAGTAGGATTGATGTGAGATGGTGAGCCTCTGTTTCACACACTTGCTATCGTCTAACTTGAAACCCAGTGTCACAAAATCACATCAATACATAGAGGTATATATATATATATATATATATATATATATATATATATATATATATATGGGGGTGGGGCTGTATTGCGAAAATATCTTGCGAATTTATCCTATTAATACTTTGGGAGAAATGCATTTTTTCCCGCCAGTTCTATATTTCACGTCTATGATCCTGCATGCCATGTATACCGTATCGATTCATCATTACTCACTTCACATTCCATTTTTCATAGAATAGTTGGAACGCACTCCCGAGAGAATGCTCTCTGATGACTACAGTGTTAAATTCTTCGACTTGTAGAACACCCTAATTCTATCTATATATCATCAAAATATGCAACATTTGTTCGCTCCATTTAAGCACTTATAACATCTCTTCTCAGTTGCCGTCTGATCTATGCTTTGTATTGGGGGAACATTGGTAACAAAAATCAAATAACCAAAGGGAAAGTCATGTTAAACATACGCGTTTTAATGTACATGGCATAAATGAGAATAAGAAATACGAGCAATCTTGCCGGACATACATGCACAACGACTTGGATGATGAAGTTATTTTCTCGAAAGTAAAACATTAGTGAAAAGCTTCGAATCAACATGGGGCACTGACTTTTTTTCAGACTTCTGGGAAATAATCACAAAAATGTGAAATAGAAAGAAAGAAAATTGCTGGAAACTGTGTCCTCTGAGAAAACGTGGGTGGATGTTAAACAGATTGAGACGGTATCGTGGGAGAATTGTTTCATGCTATTTAGAAGCAAGTCCGGTATAGCTTAATGGACCAGCGAAGCATTAGAAGCACAATGAAAGCACAAGAAAGGAAGCCAAGATGCTTCAGTTTGGAGCTTCTTTCATTTTATTATTTTGTGTACTGTTAATAGAGTCGCGTGTAGGTTGTTTACGCGATTACATGCACACAGGCGCCTAACCACTTACTCATGTATTGTACAGGTAGATGACATGCCTATATATATATATATATATATATATATATATATATATATATATATATATATATATATATATATGTGTGTGTGTGTGTGTGTGTGTGTGTGTGTGTGTGTGTGTGTCTGTGTGTGGTGGTGTGTGTGTGTGCGCGCGCGCGCCTGTGTCTGTGTCTGTGTCTGTGTGTGGCTGTACGCATTCTAGAGTTTGAGTCAAAGAAAACATAATTTGTATACTTTCCTCTCTAAAATTTGAATGATGATCAAATTGACAGAGACATTTTATTAGATATAAAATACATGAATACACCGTAACATTACTGGCGCTGTGATTGTGATGAGGAAAGAATCGAAATTATTGTAGGTAGTGTCATGGACTTCAAAATACAATTTGTATTCGAAGTCTATTTGCCCATGGTATTTTTCTTTTGTTTTTAAATGAATAATTATATTTTATTAAACAAATTATACCAGGGTTTTATGAATGATATTATACAGAGATATTTTGTTAAGAGGAAATAAAGGAAAGTAATGCTCTCGGTATATAACATTCATATGGTTATTACCCACATGTATATGTTTTAATTATTGAATAGGCTATTACACTCCCCCGGATTGAATTAACCAACGTACGTGGATTTATTTAAATGAATATTATTATTGAAATAATCATTACATAATTATTATTATTGCAATTATGGCTGTAACTTATAATGTAATGATTCAAGAAAATAGTGGCATATATTGACTCGATAATGTTTGTTAACAAACAACCACATATTGTACACATTTGGCGCATAAATTTTCAAATGGAAATGACATTTTCTGGTGTACACTCATAATTGCGGTTAAAATTCAGGTATCGTGCATTACAACATTATTTAAATATTAGGCTAAGGAAAACATCGTGATGAAGATAGATTCAATTCACAATTTAAGAAATGCTAATTTCTCGTTGGACATATCGACGTCTTTATTTGCTAACACTATTTTTACACCCAGGAGGCACGGTAATGGAGTAATAGATAGCGGCAATGGTTGAGGAATTGGAGAGCCGAGTTCGAATTCCTGTCGGATCCATTACATTATATTGAGGGGTCTCCCCTTTTCACACAAAAGGACTCACCCGAGGTATACATATACTACTACTAGTGAATACCCGGACAGTCTGTAATAGAGGAGGGTAGCCCAAGAGTCACCGTTAGCGAGCACGTAGACTCAGTAAGGAGTCATACCGCAATACTTCAATACCAAGACTGTATATATATTATTGCTACTAACCCGCATTATTGGATCTACTAACCCCTATTACCAGTTTATATTATTACGTTTAATACATTTATTTTACTTATCCATTCCTGGCGTTTGTTATTCAATGATATCGGATTCATCCCGGAATCCACAACACATTCACTTACATGTTAATCCCCTAGGGAAATGTATGAAACTTCTTCTTCCCCCTATAAGTAAGTAGCTGGACAGACAGGGTTCTATAGCCTTGGATTGCAACTGGTCTAAGACCGAATAAAATGGCAATCTACTGCGGGAAAAAAAATCTAAAAAAAATGTATCACGCATGGCACAAACTGATTTTAGCACCCGAAATGTAAACGAATTAATTGTAAGCAACTCATGGGATATTTGTGAGATATCAATAATTATACTTACAGTGGGGTTGAATAAGTGATCGTACAGCAAACAAATGCTTGTTATTCTCACTCATAGCGAATGAAAACCTCGAATAACAATGTTATATATGTATTTTGGGGTACAGAATCAGAATCCGCAATTTTAAATTAGGAATTCATCGATAAGTGATACTTATTTTGCTTGTACTTCAGAGTAGAAGATTCCAAACGGTTCGAGAATATTCTCAGTAACTCTATTGCAACATTCGGTTCAAAATTGGACCATTCTGCAGTCACTGTTCACTGATAACGGTTCTAATAATGGCTAGACGTAAGGAAATGAGTTGTGCTCAAAAAAACTAATTATTGATCTATAAAACAATGGAAACATTTACAGAAACATCTCCATTGACACGAACATTTATTTTTCAACAATTGGTTCCTTTATTGCAAGATTTAAAAGACGCAATACTGTTGAGAACAAAGGCAGACCCGGTGATCTCAGGAAGATCTCTCCCATTTACGAAGAAAGTTGATGCGACAGGTACAAAATAATACAATGGCCATCAGACAAGAAATTCAGAAATATCTTTGTTTGTCAGGAGTTAACGTAACTAAGCAAATGAATAGTAATGACCTACGCTGAGACGGTATGAAGTCGCGCTCCCCAAGAAAGATACCACTCCTTCTGAAACGGCATAGAGATGCCAGGTTGAAATTTGCAACAGAGCATACAGATAAGGAAAATTCTTATTGGGAAAGAGTTTTTTGGACAGATGAGAGTAAAATTGTGTTGCTCGGTCGCATTTCCCTGAAATATGTATGGAGGAAAGACGGCGAAGCATACGCACCCAAGAACACCATACCAACTGTCACATTTGGTGGGTCTAGTATCATGATTTGGGGCTGCTTTTCGAAGGGGCGTGTTGGCAAACTAGCAATTATAGACGGTAGAAATTATCAAGAAATCCTAAGCGAAAATTTATCGCTTTCTGTAGAAAATATTTGGCATCCTCCTGATTGGATCTTCCATCAGGACGACGATCCCAAGCATGTTGCTAATATTACGACGAATTGGTTTGCTAATAACAGCGATAACATCTTAAAATGGCCCAGTCAGTCGCCGGATTTGAATCCAATAAAGAATTTATGGCTGTTTTTGAAAAATAAGATCCGTGATAGAGGTCCAACAAACATAAAAACCCAGAAGAAATCACTCAGGAAGAATGGGACAAAATGCCTACTAAAGTATGCGAATCATAATTAAAGACTGCAGGAAAAGATTAGTTGCTGATGAACTTAATAAAAGCTTTGCTACAAAATAATATATGGAGAATATATGTTTTCGCTATACCGTACGATCATTTTTTAAAACGCTAAAAATTTTAATATTACTATATTTTCATAACCATGGAATATTATTTAGTTTTACATGCACACATTTTATTACGCAATCTGATACAGTAGATATATTCCTGTTTTGTTAATTTAATATGTTACAAATAGAAATATGAAACGCGAGGATCATTCAATAAATAAGGTGGATATTTTCGGTATAAGGACTTCTAATACAGATAGAAGCTTACTTTTCTTTAATTTTTCAACGTATTTCTCCCAGCACTGTCACACACTTTTCCCATCGGTGCACATGTTTCCGTATTCCCTCAGCGTAAAAATCTTTGGACTGATGTCTCAGCCAGTCGCTCACAACACTTTTGACTTCATCGTCACTTTTAAACTTCGTGCCTCTCGTGAACGCTTTCAAGGGATCAAACAGGTGAATATCTGAAGGGGTCTGGGCTGTAAGGGGGACGAGGGGGCAGTTCCCAGCCCAACTCGTTGATGGTCTGCACCGTTTGGGCTGCTGTGTGAGGCATTGCGTTGTCATGATGCAAGATGACTCCTTCTGACTGATGACCCCTGCGTTTGTCCCAACAAATAAGCTCAAAGTCATTGCAATATCATCCACTGTCACCCTCCTGTCAGACTGAATGTGGTCATTGACTGATTCGATTACCTCAGGAAACCTCACTTCTGTACGCCTCCCAGGCCTGTCTTCATCCTCAACACGGCTCCGTCCTTCTTTAAACAATTTAGCCCACTTGTAGACAATCTTTTGCCTGAAACATGTGGTACCATACACAGTTGACATTCTCCTATGAATTTCAACTGCTTTGCACCCTTCAGCAACCAAAAACTTGATAACTGACCGCTGTTCAATCCTGGAGCATGCTTTTTTGGTCGGCCATCTTTGTTAATCGCCAAAACTCTCAAAGTTTTTTTTTCAATATGCAAAAGAAATTAAATCCACGTGAAAAAGAAGTAAAACAAAAAAGAGTAGCTTCTATCTGTATTAGAAGTCCTTATACCGAACAATTCAACTTATTTATTGAATGACCCTCGTATTATCCTGTGTGCGATCACTTAATCAACCTCATCTGTATTATTAAATGTATACATAGCGAGGAAACGTGTTTGCGTAGATAGATGTTAAATTAAATCGAAATCACCTTGATATTTATAATCCTTCTGAATTAGGGTTGTTTCCGTGGTGGAATACAGGCATAAACTTTTAAATCATGTCGGAAGACAAATTTTATTAATGCGATTTCTCGATCTCTTGACATGTGGACATTGCAATCACTGTGAAAAAAATGGTCTAATGAATTAGGGCACCTATTAAACATAATCTTTAAAAGTATAAATTAAAAAACTTGTGTGTGTGTGTGTGTGTGTGTGTGTGTGTGAATATGCAATTTTTATATATACTATTTATATATTATATATGCGCGGTACTAATTGGAAAGCAATCAATATCAGTGACAGAGCTATTATGTTTAGTTGAACTGATGTGAGTTTTTGACCCTGGGTTTCACGCTGTTTCCGATTGTCAGAAAACCGAATAATTTTTAAATTTTGGATTCCTATATGTTTGCATATAGCGGTGTTTTTATGGTAATGTGAAGAAAAATTGTTGTCGGAACACCACTCATATGTACGCAGACATACATACACACACGTTCACGCATTGTAGCTCACACACACATAAATATTTATGAACAGTTTGGGACGGGGCGTATATGCTTATCTATGTGTCGTTGCCTGCATACGTAGGCAATTGGTCGTTGTATTCAATGCTGGATTGTGTAGCGAAATTATTTCGCAAGTCGCAGAGTCAACACACAGACGGTTCGTCTATTTTATTAGCGCAAATATTTTTTCTCGCACACACATATATACGTATTCACTCACGTTTACACATCTTCTATCCGTCTGATTTTTTTAATCTTAAGATGGGGTCTGGGTAAGAGTATGGTAGACACATTTTTATTATTTTTAATGCTGTTTTGTTATTTTAAAGCCGGTTATTTGCTTGTATTTGACGATTGCGCTTATGTAAATAGTACAATCTCCGATTTATAATACGTATTGGTATTTATCCGTTGGTATTAAGTTTGCTGGTGTGAGAAAAGAGGTATAATTGTGGACTGATATGGATATGGTAATTGTGGTGCGGTAGTAATGATGGGATGAGCTGGTGATGATAATAACCATTGTAGCAGTAAATAGTTATGATAAAATGGTAGAAGTGATTGTAGTAATGGTGGTGGGATGTTAATAACACTAATTATAATTATTATGATGGAAGTTTGAATTAGAAAATGTTTGATTATGTTATGGTGTCAGATATTTCTCTTTGCATGTTCATAGGGAAAATGATGGTTCATATAGCAGTGTTTGTTGGTATTTTTATATATGGTGTAAATTGTGATAATAAGTATTTTTTTTCACGTCTGCATTTAGAAATTATTTCTGATATTAAGTTTAATATTTTCTTTTGCTGGGTTTTGAGAAATTATTGCTACCTTTTTGTGCAGGCAAAATAGGCATTTCGCAGTAATGCTGTTGTAGGCAGGTGCGTTTTTTTTTCAAAATTTCACAGCTTATTCCTGGTGTAATATTTCTGTCTTTTAGATGCCATATGTATGTGGGTAGTCTATTGTTATTGAGTAATTTATGTCGGAGAATGAGAAGCATAGAAAGGAATAGAACAGATACATCTTGCTTTTCAATTGTAAAAAGATGGGGCTTTGCCGTCAATTTAGAAATGCGCTTAAATTCGTAAATCGTAAGTACTAGAGGAAAGTATGTATAGAAAATACAAAGGTAAGTGCGTTAGGGCGGTGGGAAAATGAATTAAGCTGATAGACCAGGTCAGGAAAAATGACATTGTAGGATCTTCTTTCATTTTTATCAAGAATCTCTAAGCATATCCGAAAAGCAACAGACAGGATGCAGTAAAAATATTCAAAGTATGGCGAATGGTATACTTATAAGTATGTAACATTGTCGAGTACAAACAGTGAACCAAATTCACTAGCAGCAGAGCAGTTGATTCAATAGAGTTTGTCAAATTCATCTCAGCGGAAAATGTTAGTCTTAAAACGAGCAACTCTCCTGGAGGTTAGCACAAGACATGGTAAAACATGTTCTCTCATATGTTTAAACAACGTACCTCATTTAATAAAAGATTGTAATTATCAATATATATATATATATATATATATATATATATATATGTATGTATATATATATATATATATATATATATATATATATATATATATATATATATATATATATATGAGAATGTGTGTGTGTGTGTACATGAGATATCAATAGAGATTTTTATATATCAAAAACAGAATTAAGAAAATTGTATGACAAATTCGAAAAAATTGTGACAATTTTTTTCATCTGATGAAGTCCTAATTATTTTTTCCCAATTTGTCATATATATTTCTGATTATTTATATGTATGTGTGTGTGTGTCTGTGTCTCTGTGTGTAAGAAATACAATTACATACTTTAACCTAGGCTATAGTTATGGGTAAAATTACTGAATATCATAAATAGATCGTATGGAGATATATAATCTAGATTGAATGATTGCATTCAATCATAATTATTCTATTGATTTTTACGCGAACAAAGCAACCAAATGATTTGATCTTGTACCAGACTTTCTTGCTTTCGTCTAAGAAATAGAAAATAACACGTCCATGTTTTCTGTCTCGT
Source organism: Acanthosepion esculentum (assembly GCA_964036315.1). NCBI lineage: Eukaryota > Metazoa > Mollusca > Cephalopoda > Sepiida > Sepiidae > Acanthosepion > Acanthosepion esculentum. Next base: position 44,826,556 of record OZ038475.1, read on the forward strand.
TTTATCTAGCTTTATTTATATTAATAAAACTAGATTCACGCCTTCCAATGTATAAAAGAACACATGATTTCATTGACATTCAAACAATACATGTTAGGAATTAAGCTGAAATACACGCTGATAATTAGTATGTACCATGTTTTTCTTTCAGAATAATAGATATATTGGAAAATACAATCATGGAAAACAATCATGCAAGGTTACATAATATGCATAAGCGCAATTAATAAATAATTACTGTTTAGGAACTAGATAAAATTGCGATCAGCTATCGAGCTAATTTCAGATGAAAGATAGTGGAGTAAAATTAAGAAATAAACAAAAATGAATTTGCCTTCAATCATTAATTATTACATTGACGAATGTCATTATAAAGCAGTGTAATCCCAAACCGTCATTACCTGTTGACATTATAATGTAATAGATATTTCATATTAAAAACCTAGTGTCAATGCTAATTATGTTAGAATGATCTGTATGATAGTATACACATAATTAAACCGGGAAACATTTATAACATGAAACATATATATATATATATATATATATATATATATATATATATATATATATATATATATATATATAGAGATAGATAGATAGATAGATAGATAGATAGATGGATAGATAATATTAGAGGAAAATATACACATACATATGCAATCAAATATCTATAATATAAGTATATATAGATACATACATGCACATACATATATGTATAAAAAATAATTCCAAGAGGATAGAATCCAGGTAGAACTCAATGTCCAGGACAGAGTAAGGATATAATAAAAATACTTAAACACTAATATTCCATGGTCATAATTTATTCCATTGGAATCGTAAATACGATCCAATTCATCAGACGTACAAAATTCAAAAAGAAAACAGAAAAAAAACATCGGAAATAAAAAATTATTTAGTGAGAGTGTATGTATGAGAGTATGGGGCGAATGCTAGAGGGAATGAAATCATAATGGAGGGATAACAGACGAGAGAAAAATAGGAGGGTCTAAAGATAAAGGGAGGATTAAAATTTAACAGAGAGAAGTTTTAAAAGGGGGTGCAAATACGGTTTAAGTGAGAAAAATATGCATATTTTCAAAAATAGGATACATTAAAGATACACACTCTCACTAAATAATTTTTTTTTATTCCCGGAGATGTTTTTTCTGTTTTCTTTTTGAATTTGTAGGTCTGATGAATTGGATCGTATTTACGATTCCAATGGAATAAATTATGACCATGGAATATTAGTGTTTAAGTCTTTTTATTATATATATATATATATATATATATATATATATATATATATATATATATATATATATATATATATATATATATATATATATATATATATATAATTATATGTGCGTGTGCGTATGTGTTTGTGAGTGCGCGCGCACGCATAGTTTGTAATTACCTATGTTTAATCCGTCATAAAATAATGAAGTTTAAATTTAAATTTAAGACCGTGCGAGTAAAAATTGCCAACATTGTAGAGACAATTATATCACTATCACACAACTGATACATTTCATCATCCAACAATTTTGACAATTTTCCAATCACTGACAAAAACCAGAGCGTGCATAATGGAAAAACAGAATGTATGCTCAGCACAGGCTCTGATCAGTATTCCTGGAGTTGTGGCAACATTGATGAAGGAGCGGTCAAAATATATTTTTTCAAACAAATAAAATCATTTTGAGTGTATGTTATTTTTTTCATCCCACAGGACATTTTTCTTTCCATTTCTTTTTCTGCATTTGTTTTATCACACTTGTCTTTTCCGCAGCCAATCGATATAAAGGTGACGTTTGAGATTCAAAGCTGATCAAGATGCTAATAGCCCACTTGATTAATGGCGAAGCCTATTCACCGGGAAGAGAAAATGGATAGGAGAATTTGCGCCTGGCGTCGACGGCCAATTGTCAAAGTCGAGCGTAGCCGATGAATACCAAAAGCATATATGTCATTATAAATCAAAACCAAAGACCCAACACAAGTTTAGACTCTTTGTTTTCACTTTTCGACATTTGATAATATTTGAATGTGGAAAGAGTTATAGATTTATTAGTCTGAATGGATGAGTTTCTGCCTGTCCTTTTAAGTCCATGTGTGAGTGTTTGTATTGTATCTCAATAGGCTTTTACATATTTCACCTTTACTGCGACAGAAAACAACTATATGCCTTAAAGGAATATTGTCTCTGAATCACAAATTTCATATTAGGTATTATTTGACTTAAATAAATTTGGTAATAAATGAAGTGTAGTTCCAGTACATGTTCGAATATGATTTTATTACAAATTGTGATTAAAATGCTAAGTTTAACAAGTATATTCGAATAAAAATGGATTTCGTCAATAGTAAAGTTTATCTTAGCAATGTTTCTATCATTAAATATAATAATATTGGGAATCATATTTTCAAAATCATTAAATAAAGATAATAACAACATCATCTACAATATAAATAATATATCTAACAACATATTTCAAAAATTGGAGTAGAGAGTTATTTGAGTAAACAAAAATAGTTTTTATACCTGTTTAAAAATATTTCTATAATATGTTCGTCTTTTTGTGGTCATGCTTAAAAACTATTAAAAAAACATATCTATGTACAAGCGTCGTTTATCTTGAGGAAAACCGTTGTACTGGTAATCAAAGCGACAAGGCGAATGAAACGCAATCATCAATAATACTATTCACCTGCAATTCTGAAACATATCTTGAAGATTGCGGACACACTGTTGAAATATTTTAAAGACTGTGCATTTTTCATTTTATTATTTTAATCGTTGTCTTGTCTAAATGTTGAGATAATAATAATAATAATAATAATAATAATAATAATAATAAATTGTAATAATAATAATGATAATAACAATAACAATAATACTGCAGCCTGGATGAATTTAATAATTTTAGACTTAGTTGATTGAAGATGTGCACATATTCATGTTTGTTTTCTATGGAATTAATCTGGTCTGCACTAAATATATTTTATAAACCACATAGATACTTGTCAGTTGACTGAACCTAACAACGTTTGCCTATGTGTGCTCGGGGCTGGCACACAGCCCACCGTTTCATGAGCCAGAGTAGGCGGCATGAGAACCATGCTCAGGTTTACAGAAGTTTTTTTCTTCTTCTCTTGTAAGTTCGGAAGTTTATTCGGCCTCGGTGAATTAAGTGTCTCATCTTGATAACCGCGAATATGTTCATTCTGAGACCGTCTGGTGGGATTGTTTTACAAGAAATGAAGATATTTCTAACCCGACTCTATTTTGATTTTATCAAAATCTCTCATGTCATTTCGCATATCTCTCTTGGCAAATCACTGTTATATATTTTCGAAGTGGTTGTCAGGTTTGCTGTGATGAGTTCCATATATTTGTAGTTTTTTTACATGATTAATTGAAAATATAAAGACAGTTATGATATTAAGTCTGTGGTTGGGACACGGAAGTAAATGTTTATCCAACAGAAATCTTCGGAAATAATAATAATAATAATAATAATAATAATAATAATAATAATAATAATAATAATAATAATAATAATAATAATAATAATGATAATAATAATAATAATTATAATAATAATAATAATAGCCCCGATGAATTCTCACAATGGATCATTAAATATGTTACGTATATGATGTCAGAAATGGATGAAACAGATTATCCAAATAATTATAGGCCTATAACATGACTTCCCACCGTATATAAATTAATGACGTTTGTCCTGAAGAACTCTACTTACTTGTTTCTCTATGAAACAATATCCTTCTGCTGGAAGAGAAGGGATGTCGAAGAGGTTCATATGGTTGCAAAGATCAACTACTAATAAATAAAATGATCCTGGAAAATTGCAGTATAATTTAGAAACATCACAACAGCTTGGATAGGTTACTATAAAGAATTTGATATGGGCCACACTATTGCATCCATAGAGATAGCACATTTCCGTAAATATAGAATATCACTGTGGAAAACCATATTATACCTAAATCACAATAACGATACTGCTACTTCCAGTTGTTTGAATATCCGACAAGGAATCTTTCAACATGCCTCTGTGTCGCCCTTTCTGAAGATTCTGTATTTAATCCCCCTTTCGTATGAACTGAACACTAATATCTATGGATACAAATTAAATAAAAGAAAGCCCTCAACCACCTATTCTACATGGATAATATCAACCTCTTTTCAACAGACTATAATGAGTTGAGGTTTATTCTTAATAATTTAAAATGTTTTAGTGATAACATCAGTATAGATTTCGAATTGGATAATTATAAAAAGTAACATTTTTAAAGGGAGAATTACAGAAACACATTAAATATATCAAGATTTTCTAACAAAAACTAGGGAACAGGAACGTGAAGAAGCGTAAAGATGTCTAGGAATAAACAAAAGGATGGAATCCTGCATGCATAAATGAAAGATAAATTAAGAAACGAATAAAACAGACATGCACTTCTGGTGTTAAATACCACATTTGAAGTTACAAAACATCTCAGCCAAAAACACCTTGGCTGTCCTCGTGGTGATCAACAATTTCAACATTAGACCAAAAACTAACTAGACCAAAGTTGACATTAAGCGAATGATTGTCAAAGCGATAAAGCTAAGGCTGATGTTGATCATCTTTATGGACTCAAATACAAAGAAGGCAAATGATTAATTCACCTAGGTCACACAAAACAGCAACAATCGGTCATCAAATATACCTGGGATCTACAAAAGATTGCCTCACGATCAATTTCAAAGAACATCAAAGAAACACGAACCTTTATTTAGTAAAAAATGAAGCCAACAAATTCAAAAGGGAATTTCATGTGGGTGAAGAAGTGCAAATAAACCATAATACACCTACTGTGGGATCAAAGAACCTAGCAAAAAGCAAAAGCAAATGCAATGTATTAAATGGAGAAACGATGGCAGGATATGCCTCATCATGGCCAATACCACGCCCATACCAAAGAAGCTGATGCAATCACACACCATGTCCATCGGTGTTTATACATAAGAAATCAAATGAAATAATAATAATAATAATAATAATAATAATAATAATAATAATAATAATAATAATGATAGACAAAATAAATTAAGTTAATATCTTCGTTTAAACTAAATATTTGCAATGAAGGTACACGCAAATAGCAAAAAAATGTTTTAGTTTTATGACAGCCAAACGATGATGTGGACAATCTTCTCGATCTACTAGATCATTTTATCAACTTAACAATTTCTAAACAAGTAGATTCCAAGATATGAAAACATGAACAAGAAATAAGCCAGTATAGTAAAGAAAGGAGGATGTTAAAATGATTCACAATGAGAAATGTTAATCTTAAGCAGATTTTAGGTTATTAAATTGTTAAAATTTGCATGGACGTTTTCATCTTCCGTTTGCGTTCTTGCGTTTTTATATAATTTTGTTGTAATTATTTACTTCATCTCACACCAAGCAGGGTTGAAATGACTCTAGAACGCTGGGCGTTACAGGAAATTACACTGAAAGAAAATGAGAAGATTGAGAAAAGTGAAGATTGAAAAAAGGACAAAAATGTACAGGGTTCAACAAGATTGATGGTGATTGGCGTTGATTTAGATATATGCAGATTGTAGTTGTCACAGTAGCAAGAACATGGCAGGCATAGCCAAAGCTGGGAGTTACGAGGAAGTAAATTGTTGGCGCAGAAATGACAGCGGTTGCTTTAACTACTTTAACAATGAAAGGATGAAACCTGGTTGCCAATGTGTTAGCACGTTTAAATTTATATAATCGGAAAATCAGGGAAGAAACTCGTCAGAGAAGTTTCCAGGAAAACATATGTAGAAAAGACAGAGAAGCCTCGGTAAAAAGGTGTGAAATTGACTGGAGTTCAGATTCCTGGTTAGGATCGATTATATTCCAAATGGTTCTTTGGATTTTTTCAAGAATCTCGAGATGTACACCGGGAGCACCAGACTAGATATTATTTAATGTATGAAGTAATGGTAGATTAATAAATGTGCAATATGGATACTGGCGAGAAAGCTATTTTGACATGACACAATGGACTAACTTCATTGCAGAAGCCGAAACAAGATTCGATACATTCAGTCCACTTCATGTCAGCGGAAAACGTGAGGCCAAGAATGCGTAGCGTGTTGGACACCTGGAGTGTATCATCAGCCATGCTGATGGCAGGCAGAAAAGCTTCTTTTTCGTGATTATATGAAATCGCTAAGATTTATAAACTATTTTTTGTCTCAGTTCATGACTTACCCAATTTAAACCTAATCTACATAGAATTAAAATGAGCCATACTTTGGTGGAAATTATCCCCTCCTTTCCAACGAAAAGCACAACATAATATTATTAATATAATTTCAGTGCACAGACAATATGAAAATTTCCGGGTTTTTTTCTGTTATAAGGACCCATTTATCCAAGAGTCAATCTTGCAAGCACTTTCTGGATATGCAAAGAAGATGGCCTATAGAAAAACCAGAATTGTTGTACAATAAAACCCAGCTAGCAAATGTTACAGAAAAATATAAGAAAATATACTAGTATATCTGTATAAAAGTTATATCATCCCTTAAAAGATGTATCAGACTGAGAAATGAGTGGTGGTTTCGAGTTCCTGTAGGTTTCCTTACATTTGTTTAACTGCAAATACCCTTGACAATGGTATGATCTATCTACTTCGCGCATGTTAACATATATAGTTTAAGCAAGAAATCTGAAATCGAGGAAACACATCGGAATTCATGACTAATATTGATGGATGACACTTAAAATTAGGCGAAAATTATATATATATATATATATATATATATATATATATATATATATATATATATATATGAGTGTGTGTATGTGTGCTTCTACATTCGTTTTTATAAAGAGGCTTATATATAAGAACATGAACAAACGTGTTAAGTTTTGCATTATTCTCTGCGTAGTAGCAGTCTTAGCATAGATTTCCGCCTTTTCACTAGCAAAGGAGTTTGCATGGCATAGCTCTTATGTTCACCAGTTGTTCTATATTTACACTTGTCTATCTAATTTGCATACGATGCTACACCTCGCTTGATCGGAGAGGTCGTATACCTTTTTTATTTTTGCTATTCCAGTTTATTTTCGTACTGTCTTGTCCTTTCTCTTGTTTTTCTTTTTTTCTCTTTAATGGTGCTCTGAGTCTATCTTAATTTTCTTCTTCATACTCGTTCCGTCATTAACATTCTCACTCTCTTCCATTTCCTAGTCTGTTCCACATTTGTAACTTTCTATCTCTACTTGGTCTTGATTTTCCATTTCTACTTCATCCATTTCGTTTCTGCTTTTAAATTGATCAGCATATACCAGTATATTTTGTCTTTTTTTCGCAAGTATCGCCGTGTTGTCTCCTTTTTGTATCAGGAAACTTTCTTCTTCTGAATCAACTTGTTTATTCTTTTATATACAATATATTTTATTTTGTTGAAAAGGATATTTTTATGGTTGATTTGATTTGTCTTCCCATTAATGCTCACTTTTCTTCCGCATGGATCCGTGACTGAGGAGCATTTTTGTAGATACGCTTCTATGCTTTCATTAAGTAGTGAGAATGATTTTAATCCCGTTTTTACCGTTTGTACTTTTCTTTGCGCAACGCCATTAGATTGTGATTGATATGGTGGTGTCTTGTATTGGATGCATTCAATCTGTTTTAACCACGCACATAACTTACTGCAAAGTTCGAGTGATTGTTGGTGACGATTGTCTGGGATACTCCATTCCTTGAGAATATAGCTTTTAGTACTTCCTTTATTGTGGTAGCTCTTCTGTCTTTTACTCCGAAAACTTCTGACCATTCTGAATATGTATCCACTGATACTAAGTGGCGATTTACCCATATCGTGTAATAACCAAGAAATCCTTAAATCTCCATCAGCGTCTTTATCGCCACTATCAGTGACGTCCAATTACTACAACCTTGAGTTTCACTTTTTAGCATGCCATGTTCTATCATGTTATTTAATTTGGCTGCTGCCAAAGTTAGGATATGAATTGTAGCTTTTCTTGACTCTATATATTTTGGGTGATAATTTTGTTTAATCGAATGCTTGCTTTATAACCTTTCAATAGTCCTATTTCGTTTTCTTCTGCTGCCATAGAATTGATTAGTTTTGCTCTATCTACTGTTAATACATAAATTCCTAGTATTCCGGGATCTTTTTCGCATTCTACAAGAGTAGCGGGAATTACTTCAAAAAGCTTGTCGGATTATAAATTGCCTTGAAATGTACCCATTATTTTTATAGTCGCTCCATCAAATTACTTTAATTGGATGTTGCTTTTTTAATTTAGGTCCTTCTCAATTTATCCAGATTTTTTTCTTGTACCAGTGTCACTCAATGCCTGTATCAACTTGCATGTTAAATATTTGGCCATTTATCCTTATTTTTCTCTACTTCTTCTATTTTGTATTCGTTGCCAATATTTCAACTTCTTCAGTAGGGGTTTTTACCGTTTGTACTCTTTAAATCTTCATTCGTATTTGCATACGTTCGGAAAATGATCTCTTTTTTTTGGCAATTTTAGCATAATTTTTCTAGAGATAGACATTTCTACTTGTCTCTCTCCTGATTTTTTTCAACTATATCTACATCTAATTAGGAATTGCCATAACAATTGCGATGATGAATGTTGACTGGTCGTATATTTCCGGATATCACGGTGGCAAAGACGCAATTCAGCTTGCTAAGAATTCGACCACAATTGATCTTTAAAAGAATATTTACAGACCATAAGCTATTGACTGTTGCATGTAGTTAAATTGCGCGAGAAATAAAGAAAGAGCATAAAATCAAATCATAACGCCTAAAGTAAATTGACAACTCTGTCAAGAAATAAAATAAAACATAAAACATAGAAAAATTGCAGCGCTAATGTATATACATATACATATATATATATATATATATATATATATATATATATATATATATATATATATATATATATAGTATATATATATATATATATATATATATATATATATATATATATATATATATATATATACAAGTGTGGGATTGGTATATAGGGAGTAAATTCCAATAACCAACAATTATTATTCTTTAAAGAGTGCTCAATACAGAGTAGAGCAGATATAATCATTTATTTAAATATTATAACATAAATATGTTATAAAATCACTACAAAAATACCCATTTCCTTTCGGCACTTCCAGTGTCTTATCAAGTAATCATGTTGATTCGACATCATCACTTAAGACACTGGTAGTGTCGAAACGAAGTGGCTATTTTTGTAGTGATTTTATAACATATTTATGTTATAATGTTTAAATAAATGATTATATATATATATATATATATATATATATATATATATATATATATATGTGTGTGTGTGTGTGTGTGTGTGTGTGTGTGTGTGTGTGTGTGTGTGTGAGCTCAGAGAAAAATAAAACACCCGTGGAAAACCCAAAAAAACGGTTAGAATATCTGGAGAAGAAGACTGGAAATATCCAAGAACAGGAACGGCATTGAATTGCGTCGTAAGAAGTAAAACACACGTTAACCAAATCTCATAAATGAAAACACCGAGCAATTTACAAAATTTCAAACCTTTGGCTTTTCACTTTATCTGCTACACATATCATTATGACAACACTATTTAAGGAAATAATAATGAAACCCACAATGACACCAAAATGTTTCTCATAACGTGTCATATACTTGTTAGAAAAATAATGAAACTGAAAACCGTAACATATACCGATATATCACTAGTTTCTCAACGCCTTAAAATATGTTAACTACCATATTATCCAAAAGAATATACAGCCTTCTCGAAAATCTTTGCGCAAAAATGCTGTCACTTGCTGATATGGCTGTAAAGATAAGTTAATTATGAATGAGATGATTCCTTAAAATACTCACACGAAGCAGAACAATCTCAATGTAGCATGGATGAACTCCAGAATGGTATTTGACAGCATCCCACTTATAAATTATCAAGGCTCTTGAAGTATACGAAATCTCACAAAAAATCGAAAATTACCTACGTTATAATATATAATTTTCGAAGACAGATCTGTTACTTTCTAATTATAATTCTGGGTTCCTAATTAAAAAGATAGACATTAAATTTTGAAATTTACAATATATACACTTATGTTTTGTTTTAAATTAAATTATTTAAATTGTTAAACAAAACAAGATATGAGTATAAAATCAAATATAAAAGTGAAAATAATCTACTTCATATCGATGACATGAAATTCTATGCAAGACATAAATGATGAATTTGAAGAGATTTAAAGACTGTGAATAGTTTCATCTATAATTTATTTATGAGATTTAGGTTAGATAAATGTGTAAAGGTGAGGAAAGCTTAGTGCTAGCAAGTATATAATCATGAATTGATTAGGTGATTTGACAAGGAAGGTATTTACTAGTATCTGAATGTAAATTTAGGCAATGTCATAATACATTCAATAATGAAAGTAAAATCAGCTAGGAGGGCATGTGGCAAGTGCGAATAATAATGAAAACTGAGCTGAATTCGGGAAATATAATAACGGCCATCCACTCTATTGCTATCCAAGTTGTAATTCTTGTCTTCAACATAATTAAATGTAACCGAAAGAAATTCATAAAAATAGAAATAAATAGAAAACAACTCACATGTTGTAGAATGCAACCAGCGTAAGGAAAATGTTTAGTGTCTGTATTTACCAAACAGCAGTAGTCTAGTAGCATGATCCAGATGGTACTATCTTAAGTATTTAAACATTGGGAATTTATATATATATATATATATATATATATATATATATATATATATATATATATATATATATATATATATATATATATATATATATATATATATATATCATGCAGCAATTCAAGACTGTTAAAATGAAACATGAAAAAAATAGAAAGATTTATTCGGCATGAACAAAAACATAAATATGAAAGATAATTCGGTATAAATACTGAAAATGACGCTGAAGTAGGTATAGCTGTTACACAAACTGCAATAAATTTGTTCGTTTGCTTCAAGGCACATCACCTCATTAAATTATTTAATGCGGAAATTACATTTTCTTTGGTGCACTGGTAATTTCTTTTTACTACTAAATCCTATTGCTGGTATTTTTCTATCAAAAGAAATATTTTTCATATTCTCATGGTATGATCCCAGTTTGGATGTTCATTATTTACCCGTAGCTGTGACGTTAAAAGGTGATAAGGCCCCGGTTCGTGATAAAACTGTTATTAACAGCTGGCTTAACGCTTCTTAAAAAAATAACAAAACAAAAAAACAGAAAAAAAAACAAATGCATTGCTGCCTGATGTAGTTTATCGTTATACCGAAAAGAAATATGAAACAAGATACAAAAGCAAGAGTTAATAGCAAATAGAAAAACGCTGAAAAAAACAAAAGCTTTTACATAGCCATACCTTTCCCCGAACAGGAAATTGCTGATGTAGACCAATTCGAAATCCATGATTTATTCTTGTTGCACAGGATTACACGCATTTACCAATCTAATATCTTGCATAATTCTTCAGAGACAAAATACCGATTTTGTAGTTTCTCTGTGTAATACATTGAAGCTATTAATAATCTTATCACTAGCTGCTGAATAGTCACTGTGTGTGACTATAAACAACGTCTTTACACAGATGAAAAAACAGCTGCAAAATGGTATGAACATCATCCTGAATCTGCAGTTGAGGGAACAGTTATTACCATTCCCCTGCATTTTTTTTATATGCACAGATCGAACAATACATTCAACTCACCCGGAGTTTATTATCAACTATAGAAAAGATAACGTTTACACACTGATTGACGAACGGACCAAGTGTTAAAAAACATCTCTGCTTATGGTGTTTGAAAAATTAAGCAAAACCAAAAACGTAGAGATAGAAATAGAAAATCAAATAACGGGGCACATAAAAAGTAAAATTGTTTCAGTTATGGTTGAACCTCTGCGTCGGGTAAAGGAAGGAACACAGAAAGAAATAAACAAAATCCCTGGCACAGCATCAATCTAGGAAATCAAGAAACTTGTTGTAATATGTTCAGTCCATATCTTACGTATTTTGTCTTTTCAATTTTGTCCTTAATTTTTAAATAGATGTTTATGTACAATTACTTAGTAGAAACAACAGAAATCACATTCTTCTACTGGCATAGCGCATTGGGTAAGACTCGGCTTCTGTTTATACAGCAAACCCAGGTCAATAATAATCTTTGAAATAATAGTAATTGAATTCATTGTTGACCCTTGTAGTTGGGGAATCTTCCCTATAAAACTTGATAACTATGACCCAAACTGGCGTCGGAACGTTGAGCATTTGTCGGATGGCATTCGGTGACCGTCTTCCAACATGTAATTTGGGGTTGTGTAGTGTCTGGGATGGCTTAAGGTTATTTTCTTTAATTTCATTTTAAAACTCTTTTGCTTTATTTAACTTTCATTTTTCATTTAATTTTTTTTTATTTCGTGATAACCTTCAACGTTCGCAATTGACATTTCATCTGGTAGTGGTCACTATGACTTATACTAAGTAAAAACCTAGTACATTCAATGCCATTGACATACACATATGATACCGCCATCTGAATAAAGTATTCAATAATGAACTCTTGAACCATGGAGATTTGAATTTAATCCCTCCCACGATCTCTTGGGCAGGACGAGCTCATTAGTTTTGTCGAGAGTCGTCCTAGAGCTGATAACTTGAACAAAATTAACCAATCCTTGTCAAGGATAAATCGCAAAAATTACAAATGTCAAGGATGACGAACAAATATTCATGCGGGATCGGCTGTCCCCCGGGACAGCTAAGCCGCGTACCACAGAGAGTAATAAGTGTGGGGCCGAACAATCTGACACTGGAAAAATATTCCAACAACGAAGAGACATTTGGTCACCAAAGCAGACTATTTCCAAACTCTAACCAAATGAACCAATGCCAAAGCAACGAATAAAAAGAATTCCAACAAAATGGCCTCGGGCAGAATAACTAGTCATGACATCTCTTTTCCCCGCGATGGAAATTCTACAAAAGAACACCACTGATCAGACATAACGAATATGAAGAACTATGGTAGGTAGAGGAATATGGCCCTATCTCAACCCAAAGAAGCTTGCCAATGTTTGTATGGAGAACGTGCGAAAAAGAAGACTCTTAAATGCAGAAGTAGATGAGATAAAACTAGATATGAGACAAAAATCAATAACCCATCATTCAAACAATAGAGATGAAAGTAGAAATAAATAATATGACAGAGGATGGGGTAAAAAATAAAATAAATGAGATAGGAAATCATAATCACCCAGGAAATAAACCCGAAGAATCTACCTATGGCATAATCTGCACTTATCCAGACTATATCACTGAAGATGAGAATAACTACATTAGGGTAGAATTCCTTGAAACGACAGAGGTGAAATAACCGAAGTGAAAAACTACATCATCCACATACTCAGCAGAGTAACACTAACACAAATGTCAGACATAGATGACTTCCCCAAAATTCACATGAAATTGTCTGATAAGGACACTGTACATATATACAACGCTGCACTGGAAACATTCTTAACCGAGAAACCACTGGGAAATATCACATGAGTTATTGGATGATCTCAAACTCTTTGCAAAGACGACAATGAATTTTAGGGTCTCCACAATATAGTAAAATGCTTCAGTGACGACATAGGTATGTATTTCGGATGAGATAAATGTGCAAAAGTAACATTCAAGAAGGGGAGAATTACACAAACACACTCTACGGATTTATATTTTGTCACAATGTTTAGGAAACTTGAACAAAAAGAAACATACAGTTATCGAGTAATTAGAGCAAGAGATTGAGTAGAGCATACCCAAATAATGGAGTGGGTAAGAAATGAGAAATACAGGCGTGTGCATCTAGTACTGAATACCGAACAAATTTTAAAAATAGACTTGCAACCTCTTTACCTGGACAATAGCTGTGATTAAGCGAATGGACGCCAAAATGAAAAAGCTTCAAACTGCAACATGCATCGTTCCAAGGCTGTTGTAGATCGTATCTATGTGTCCAGATCCGTATGAGGCAGAGGATTAGTTCAACTAAAACTGTCTTATAAATCTACAAAAACTGGCATGCAAAGATACCTGGAACTACAGAAGACTGGATGATCGTCTGTATCAAAGAAGATAAAAGAAGTAAGACACTTTATTCAATAATAAATGAAGCCAACAAGTTTAAAATACAGTTTCAAAAGGAGGAAGAAATACAATTAAAACATAATACACCGACTGAATCTGTAAAATACTTAAAAAAGAAAGTAAAAGCAAATGCAATCGACCAGATACAGAAACGATGTCAAGATAAACCTCTTCACGGTCACTCCTCTGCCCGTACCAAAGAGACTGATGTAGAAAAACCATGTACATATCAGTAGTTACGTTGTGCATTGTTAAAAGCTGAAACTGAAGGTTTTTTCTTGCTGTACAGGACCAATGTTTACTAGCTAAAAATTTCCAAGCACACATAATGAAAAGTTATGTTCGCCAAAATACAGATTCTATGATAAATATCCAGAAAATATTGAAAATCTTGTATCAGATTGCGCGGTATTGGGAACCACTGATTATAAAACCACACTTGTCAGATTCGGCCAATTTTTTCATTGGAAAATCTGCAACTTTTACGGAAAGGAAACTGCAAGAAATTGGTATGAACACCTCCCAAACCCTGATAGGACCTGTAAGAATTTTATGGGACTTTTCAATACACATTGGCAGAATAAGCAAAGCTAATCGCCCAGATATCCTAATTAGAAACCCCAAACACAGAATGTATGTACCTTCTTATCGACATGGAAACATATTCAAAATCGTCAAAAATCTATCAAATTAGATGGACCTTGAAATCGACATATGAAAGATGTGGCACATGAGGACATAAAAATTCCAGTTGCAGATGAAGTTCTCGGATTAATTGGAAAATATTCCAATAGGCTTATTGAAGGTATACACAAATTGTATTCACGGTACCTTTCGAACGATCTATCTATGTGAATATCTGTGATATTTTTTCAACTCTGCCAGGTGGAAAATGTCCTGATGACATTTCTGATATTAAGTCACTGGTAGGGACCTGGGAAGAAATGTATATGCAACAGGAATCAGAGGAAATAAAAATAGTTATTACTACCTTTGAATGCTACGTGTGAACAGTCTCAATGGTTAGACGGACTGAATTATCAAAACTGAAACTATTTCTAACTGGGCTCATGTGCAAGTCTATGACTAGTCTTTATTAAAATATAATATTTTACGTATATTTGGCTATGATGCATATGCGTGCTATGCCCGTATCCGATCTAATATCATTATGTTTTGTTTCTCAGCATAAATTATTTCACTTACTGCCCAATGTTAATAATACTAATAATAATAATTATAGCCATAATAATAACAGTAATAATAATAATAATAATAATAATAATAATAATAATAATAATAATAATAATAATAATGTGTAGTTTAAATTGTCTGAGATGTCTTCAACATGTAGTAATCTAAGGAAAACTTCCAATAACTGGGTAATAAAATAGAACAAGTATTAATTTATCTAGATATGTCTCAAGGAACAAGAAAACACTGTCGCATAGACTAACTAACGCATTCCTATGAAATTTCCTTGAACCTGATAATGGCAGGTGCGGGCACGATGGCAAAAACGGTGTTATAATTGCTCCAACCATGAGTACATTAGTCCGACTTTAAACAATGACAATAATGGTAAAGTATTTTCTTATATAAATATAGACATAAAATTTCATGGTAATTGGTCAGATGAGCTTCCCATTTTGGTAACTAGACTTTACGTATTTAAAAGTAGTATACAACTGGTGGAAAGTTCTCGCCATTTTCCATTTGGAACCGATGTAACATCAGTTATATATTAACAGCTTCTTCACTCGTATATATCGTTTGAGGAATAATGTTCCTTATCTTGTTTACCAGTCAGCGTTGATCTTCATAGTATTTAATTTTAATGTCAAACATTATCTACTGCTTTCATAATTCCTGTTCTTTTATTGTTCTCTCTCTCTTTAGTAATCTTTTTTTAGTTTTTTTCTCGTATTCTTCCGTTCGCAATAACCCCTTGCTTCTTAATTGCATTGCTTGGGTTGAAATGATTAAATAATTATGAACGAATTTTATTCATTTTAACATAATTTGTTACTTTGTTCTTTGTATTGGCTTCAAGAAACACAAATCAATCGAATAGGTAAAAGTAGCAAACACGTGGTTAGAGGAATAAAATAAATGTGTGTTTCCTAAGCAAACTGTTTCAATAAAATATCCATTACCACAACGTGGCAAAAAACAAAACGTGATTTTTTACCCCAATTTAGAACGTGTTAGAAAGAAAGATTTTTTTAAATAATTAAAAAATACTTGATTCTTTCCTCTTTACAATAACATAACAATTTTACGATAAATCTTTGTTTTTATTTATTTTGTCGTCTTTTATTATGCCATACTGATTTTTAGCGAATTATTGGAGGTACAAAAACACAGTAAACACAGTGAAATCCACTTATGTTGCCTTAGATTTCTGTTCTAAAGAAAGCCGTTTTTCATCAATGGGGGCCTCTACTTATGACAGAGTTACGTACATACGATGCGCCGCAAAACGATTTTCCCTGTAAGTCGGTACATACTCGCAATTTTATGTGAATAATCACTTCCGTCACTCACCTGTACTAACACGATAGTATTGTAGTACCCAGAACATAACACATTTCTATGAAATATTACCCTAATTTGGACAAAAAAACAACGCATGATGGCATAAATATAGTACATATAAGAAAATGAAAATATTACATATGATGAAAATAAATTGTTTTCAGTTTCTTGTATATCTATTGTCAGTAATGGGGTTAGATCTCGGCAGAGGAGATGACGAATCTTAAGACATTGTCTCTGAGAGGCAGCAGCAAATCTCCGGAAGAAAGAAAAAAACATATCAGTTTGTTTTTCATTTTTATCAGGAATTGATCAACTTTTAATTTATCAATGAAATATCCTTTTCTCTTATAGGGTAACTAAATACGTATACACATATGTATATACATTAAGGTACATAAAACATAACAAACTAGGATCAGTGGTGCCGAATATGCGTATATATACGTTACAAATAAAAGGGAACTATTATTCTCTTACGCAATGATTCGATACATGATTAATGGAGGTTGCGTCGTAACCACGAATCGTCGTTGGACGGGACTGTCGTAAACCGGAGATTTACTCTATTATATTCGTGCACATCGTCGATAATAAATTTGATATAAAAGTATACTTTTCTGTTGCCGCATTATTTTTTATCAATAATTCATCGAAATTAGTTTGTTGTAAAGTAAATAGGCATTTAGAATTCGCCCCAGAAACAAAACAGATATCATCCCCGAATGACATCAATGTCATAAATCAGTAGCTTTTTTATTGAGGTTATTTTATAAAATCCTAAATCGGTTGCAATTCATATTGACCTATAAAAATAATTTAAGTCTTTAAAATAAAATATGTTTAGTGAAAGTAATGGTGGGTCTGTAATCAGAAATGAATCCTTTACATACGAATATATTTAAATAAGTATATTAAAATTAATATAGTGTGGTACAAGGTGGAATAAAAAAAATTTTTTCGGAAGGTATAATATTGTTAATCTTTAAAAAAGTTGTTCATGTAATATTCCGTACAAGGACCAATGCTGGATCAACAGTAAATGCTGAAATGCAGACAATAGATACATGATGTATATTATGATTTATTTAATAGTGGTTAGCTTCACACTTTGTTACAGGTAAATTACAAAATTACAGTTGCAAATATTCTACTTGACATTTTTTATACTAATCTAAACCTAACACAAATTCTGAGAGACAATCCAGGTAGAGGGTTCCTGTGTGGTGTCATATGAGCCTAAGAAAGGACAAGAAGTGGTGTTTATGGTGCTACGCAGGCAAGAAAACAAACGGTCAACCTAGGCTTGAAGAGGTGAAGATTGTAGTGATTGGGAAAAGATCCTTCCGTGTGTCTATTCCACAAACAGCAGTTCTTGGGAAGAAGCTGCCCGAATGGAACTTACTTCTTTTTATAGGAATTGGAATGATTGCCTTTTGTGTACATAGAATGACGGGTCCCAGTTCTATAGGCTAGGAGTGGTGCAACTCAGGAAATATATCGTTAAAACACATGTCACAGAAATAGCGATCGAGCAATGAATTTTCCTGTTGTAAAGGTTTTGTAGGGTGGAAAATAATTCATCACCCACCTGGCGGCGTAAACGCTTTTGAACTCTATCAAGATAGGCAAGTGAGGACTGGGAAGCTCCAACCCATACATGTAAACAATACTCTCTTTTTGGTCTAATCTGTTCTTGTAAAAATAAAGCACAGTAGGGATGTTAGATGCTTACTAGATTGGTACAATGAAGCAACCATTTTTCCAGCTTTAGTAATACATCCGATATAGGGGTTCCACTCGAGTTCTGGAGAGGTGTTGAGTCCCAACATACATTCAAGACAATGAGCCTCTTTTGGTGTAGACTCCTCCATCATGAGAGGTAACTGCTAAATGTTCTGCTCGTTGGTGGTGAAACGTTACTAGTTTGTTTTTGTATGCCGTATTGAAAGTTACAAGGGAGTTCTCTTCCAAGTGAGACACCCGGGGAAGGTGAGAGTATTTTGCTAAGCATTTTACTCAGTTCAGCTCACTTCATTTATAAGACGTACCTTAAAATATAGACAATATTATGTATACGAAATAGTTAATTTCACGTTATTTGAAAAACAATTGTATCAGCGATATCCCGTATTCTGCACACTGTTTTGAAGTAATATTGCTTAGCATATACTTTTTTACTATTAGTAGTTAATGTCTCCAAACCTCGCTGATTTCACTGAGCTTATGACATTGGATCTAATTAATTTCCTCTTAGATAATTAAACAATATTGAGGCCCACCAATATTAGCAATTAATTCTACACATTTTCCAAAAGAAATCCGTGAAAATATTGTGGTTAAAGGTGAGAAATAAGTTCGTAAATATATGTCTATTTATATGCCATTAAATTAATCATTTGAAGTATTTGCTTTCGCTGATAAAATTGTTTAAATATGCTGTACCTACGACCTTTACGATTATTTTTTTATGTTTCAATGACGACGATATTCGAAATTAAAATCAAACACCGTCTTTCTAGCACGCTTAATAAAGAATATGATAATAATTAGCGACGATGTATTTGGCAATAACATTTCACTTCACGCCAAATTCTCGACCGAACGCTAAATTTTCGCCAACCTTTTTTTATTATTATTCATTGTACTTATTTTCTGCTTGTTCTTTCCTTTCTTATTCATAAACCATCAGCATAACATATTTTTACTATATTTCTATCTTTTTTCATCACTTTACTCTCTCATTTCACCCTCTCTTTCTCTTAAAATAAATGGTTGAAATTAGGCGGTAGCTAAGAAGCTGGGCCAGACAATAAAACGTGATAAAATTTGAAAAGCTTCACACTGACCACAGGTCAGCATCATCCATCATTTGGGTATAGTGTTAATGCGTCCGGGGCTGGTGCCCGAATGATAAGAAGGAGGCGTCGCGCTTATATCGTCAGACAACCGTGAATGATTCCTGGCATAGACGGGCAGCACATATCCCGAGATGCCAAGCGACGATGGTCGACACAATGCAGCTGTTGTGGTTCGGAACACTGTCCGACTAATTTTCTCCCCTTTTTGACACGTATTGTTCACGCCAGGTTTGATGGCACTAATAAAATGTCTGCTTTCGATTAACTACATAACCAACCCCTTCAAACCAATCCCCTTCCGCCAGACAACCAACCGTGTTGTTGGTCTGTTTTCAATTGGTTTCTTGTTCAGATAGCTTAAAGAAAGACTGAAAATCGTGCCGAAGATTGTGAAACTGACGCGTTGTTTCTCTTATCATGCCATTTTTTTTTTAATCACAAAATAAACATGACGAATTTATCACTAAGTATAATAAATTTCGGAAACCACTGATAGAAATTTGTATTCTGCAGAGGGAATTTTATTCCGTCTATTTACGAACAGATTCTACTTGACATTAATTTTAATTAATTCGAAAGTTTTGAATGGCAGCATTATCAGCTGACAAGTATTCAAGGCTTGAAGGTTGGCAGATTCT
>OZ038475.1:44849346-44854346 GCA_964036315.1 Acanthosepion esculentum
ATATGTATGTATAGTGCATTGTACGGTGGTTGTTTTTGATTCTATCTCGCTACATAGATATATTGTCATATACATATATGCCATTTTTTAATTTATAAATTTTCTTCGCTTGTATTATTTTCGCAAGTTTGGCGATCGAAGCTATTTTCTTTCTATCTTTTATGTTTCCATGTGGGGTATGATCATTTGCATAAACTTAAGATTAATTTTAATGTAACATATCATCTGAAAGAAATCGTAAAGGGAGTTCATATTGTGACATTTTCCATGTAAAATACAATCCATTACACACAATTTAATCCTTTTCGTTCCTGGTAAATTGTACTATCTGGCAATAGTCAAACTGCATTTAGTGTTTGAAAATACCGTTGATTTCAGTGTCATCAGCTCAGAAATGATTTCAGTCTTCAGGAATGGCCTAGAACTTATTGTTTATGTTGCGTACGCTCAAATAGCTGGACGAAAAACTGATATTTTCCGGACAGGATAATAGCGAGATATGTCCAAGAGAAAGAATTTTGTAGAGAAAGCAGGTTACCTTTTGTTAGTTTTTTTCGTCAAGTCAATCACCTTATTGCGCGAATGTGTAGCCATAGATGTCTTTGCATATTTTCAGTTCGGCAGATGATATTATTCCCCAAATGTCATCAATTATAGTCGTGGACAATGAAAAATAATAATTCATTTCGTAATATATACACTTTTTATCATTAGGCTCTTGACTCATTTGAATCTCGTGAATGAGTACATGCTACGTGCATATATATTGAGAGAGAGAGACAGAGAGACAGAAAGAGAGAGAGAGAGTAAGAAAGAGAATTAATATGAAGATGTTTTTCAATGAAATGAACAGTTTTTCCCTTATAAAGTTTCGGAATTTCGTGGTTCCATAGACATGTGACTAATATTGGCAATACCATCCGAGAGAAACACCTCCAACAATATCAATGAGAAATTGTCCAAAAACAATGACCTGGAGATCGGGATTAACTGTATGTGGAGAATGAAGACTGAGACTGTACCAACAGTAACTGGAACTCTGGGACTCGTGAGAAAAGGAATGTACAATTTTATTAAAGGTATACGAAGTTACGTCAACATGCCAGTTGCCCAGGATATCGCCATACAAGTAACATCACATATACTAAGAAATGTGCTATCAATTAAATAAAACATTTCCTATAGGGTCTAACGGCCCGGCTCTACAGGATACAAAGGTGGAAAAATGACATCGACAAATCATAATAATAATAATAATAATAATAATAATAATAATAATGATTGAAGGGATTTCTGAAGGGAGTCCATGCCTTAAAAAATACAAAAAAAAATGTTCTCACAAGTACAGCCGACACCTTATGAAGGGCTTTATCTCTTTCATGTTTGTGTTTTTCTTTAATGGCCAGTGGGAAATCTCATGGTGTCATTTCTAACCTTAGGTCTGTGGGCAGGACAGGGAAAGAAATGTGTACATACCAGAAATAAAAGGAAATAAAATAATAATATAATGGCTTTATCTATGTGAATTATGTGTGTGTTTTTCTTTGTTTTACTTTTTTTAATTGGTCAGTGGGAAATGTCATGATGACATTTCGAACCTTAGGTCAATGGGAGAGACCGGAATCCAAAGTGTAATCACTAGAAATCAAAGGAAATACAATAATAATAATAATAATAATAATAATAATAATAATAATAATAATAATAATAATAACAACAACAACAACAACAACATTAAGTTTGAGATATCTCAAGGAGGTTGGGAAGAAAAACAAACATCCACATAAATTCTTCATATTTTTATCCCAAGTCTGATGAGGCGAAGAGAGTGAAAAGTAAGTTTATCGTCTGATGAATTTGTTATATGTCAGGAGCACTCAATGAAATCAAAGAGATATATTTGACATTACAGCCTTGATGTAAGACTTCTTATTCAGCAGTTCAGCACGAATTCTATAAAACATATAATCTGTCTGAATACTAATAATTCGTAATTATATTTCATTTATAAAATCTGATATAGTTCCGAAAACTTTTAACAAAATCAGCAAACTTGTGAGACCTGCAGAAATATTGTGCTTAAATACTCATCTTTCATGCGACTCCAATATTCTCTTCGGAAGTAGAATGAAAGCAGTTTTAGTTTTAAAATGAACCATGCATTCCAAAAGCTAAGAAAAATATTAAGAAACAGGAAATATTCGTTAGGAACAAAAGAAAAGTTACTGGATTCTTATGTAACATCCTTACTCTTATATGGTAGGCAATGTTTGACAAATTCTTTACAGGTGACGAAGAAAAAGTTGGCTGGGACAGATATGTTGTTCTATAAAATCATGTTGAAAATGATCTTGAAATTAGCATGGATGTTAACACCGAAAAATGAAAAAAATGCATGCTTAGATTTAGATTTAGTAAGTGACTTGGAATTTGTAGGATGCATATTGAGAAAAGAGAGCTTGGAGAATTTAACATTGAGATGGACAAAGGAAATCAATAAATAATATAAATAGCGAGACTGTATAAATGTTTGGCAGAACAAGGATTACAAACAGCATCAAAATGATATGCCTTACTGCAACATACTAAGGACAAGAAGTTGCAGAAAGCCTTAATCACCAACGTCGAGAAAGGGCACAGGAAATAGATTGCAAAGAAGATGAGGAAGACGAAGAGGAAGAAGGAAATAAAGAAAGAAAATCCCACATTAGGTCTTTATAAAGATTTAACAGAAAACCTATATATTACAGAGGATATCTAGTGAAATATGTATAATGTTTTCATAGTTACTGTTATTTTTTTTATTGGTTGTGTCCTGCAATAGCACCATCTAGTGCATATTGTTCCGTTGTTTTTAAGACACTTTAAAATTAGGCATGTAGTTTATATGCGTTCGGATTTTTCACACAGAAAGAAATGCATGATATGCAAGGAGAAAGAAACGTAGGAAAATATATTTAAACAACTGTCATTGATATCAGCTAAAAAACTACTACTACTACTACTACTACTACTACTACTACTACTAATAATAATAATAATAATAATAATAATAATAATAATAATAATAATAATAATAATGATAATTCACCTCATTGGGATATGCACATAATGTAGTGGTTATATTTTCGGAAAATGAACTTCATATTACTGCCAAGGCCATTGCATTTGCTTTATGACAAATTCATTGGTTAACACATTTCAACTCATCCCTTCACCCCAAGAAAACCAGTCTATACTACTATTAGTAGAATAGACCGGTTTTCTTGCATTGATTGCTAGGCAATATAGGAGAATAATAACTATGAATTTAAGACCCGTTAAGCCCGTTGCTAGCAGATCTACCCAGTAATCCAGAGCAGAGAGAACAAACATGATGAGACCCTGAGCAACTGCATTAAAGATTGCTACTCAATGTTAATGCATGTCCCTTTTTTACTTCGTGAAAAAAAGTGGAACCTTTAATATTTTCAAAGAAAAATCTCTTTTCCCAAAGTAACCTACACTATTCTCAATCTTAAATTTCAACAAATACTTTTCAGGGCAAGTGACATATTGAAACATATTTATACAACATCTGCATCTTTGAGAATCACTTATATTTTAGTAGATGATGAATAATTACAAATTAAAATAACCACTCAATTTAGAGGTTTGCTGTTACTGTTATAATGTTTGTGAATGAACGTAAAATGAAAGACGTGCATTTTATTTGGATATGTTGGAAAAATAACTGTTAAAGCTACAGTTGAAGAGGTGAAGATTATTGTAATCTGGGAATTGTTTTGCCAAAATAGTGGTTCTTCGTAGGAAGCTTTCTGAGAGGAACGTCTTTTTTATTCATGAAATTATAAATGGAAATATAACAAAGGGAATGAAGTCGATTCGTGCACGTTGAATCACGATATCATCATACAATCGAAACCATTGGAGAATAAATGTCTTTACACCCATTATGGGTAACGAATTTTAACTAATCATCTATAAGAAAATTGTTGCAAGACGTTATTTCTTTTATTAGTTTCGATGTTTTGCAGAAATACAAAGTCAATGTGACTGGATATATATATTGATATGTAAAACACAGTGAAATCCATTTATGTTGCCTTAAGGGTGCTTTTCTAAAGAAAGACGTTTTTCAGTAAAGGGTGTCTCGACTTAAAACAGAGTTACGTACATACAATGCGCCACAAATTGATTTTCCGGAACATACTCGAGGTTTTACCTGAATAAGCACTTCCGTCACTCACCTATGCTAACACAATAGTAATAAACTAGAACACTATGACATGTAATCCTAAAGTGGATAAAAAGAAACGCATGGAAGTCATAAATATAATACATATAAGGAAATGAAAATATTATATCTGATGAAATTCAGTTGTTTTAAGCTGCTTTTATATCTGTTGTCATTAATGACATTAGCTTTTGGCAGAGTAGATGATAAATCTTAAGGCATTGTCCCTCCGATGTAGCAGCAGGTCTCCGGAAGTATTAAAATAAACTGACGTTTCTTTTTCAGTTTTATCGGGAATTCACCAACTTAAAATTTAACAAGAAAATATTCTAATCTCTTATAGTTTGACTCACTAGGAATTATTAATGATATTTTTGTTTTTAGTTCTGATTATATCTATGACGGTTTTGGAAGTGGTTTGACTATTTGGCTGTTGTTTAGATGGGAAAAGTTATTCTGAATAATGAATGTTATAGAGTTGGTAGGTAGAGATATGTTTCTGTTATTTATGTAGCCGTCGTGTATTTTTGGTACATCTCTCTTAGTTGGGTGGATGAAGTCATAAGGCTATTGAATGTTTTTGAATGTCTTTCAACGTGTGAGTAGGTATTGGGGGCTGGAAATAGTTAATCCCTCTAATGAAGAACCCTATAATTATACCAGATTTACTTTTATAGATATGGTTTGAGGAGAATTTGATCAGGTTCGTTTTCCAATAATATTAATATATTTTTCTATAAAATATGCTACAATAGAAAACCAG
>OZ038475.1:44859346-44861846 GCA_964036315.1 Acanthosepion esculentum
GTATTTGTTTATGATGTTTTTTCTTCTTAAAAACACGTGTATTGCTTTCTATTAACAATTATTAGTACATTTGGTCCTGTTACAGGTAATTTTTAAACTTTCCACCACAAACAAGCAATGTAAAATGCTAATAGCTTCTAGGTGTTGCCGAAAACGAAAGCATCAGATAATTTCAATAAAATAAATATTTTCATATAGACAGAATATTGATATTTCATCTCCAATTTTGTAGATAGTAGTTGCCTGGTAGCGGTTTCCACTAGTCAAGGTCAATGCAGGAAAGGAAATTATTAGCACAGAACATACGGATCAAAACATCAATTTGAAGTCACCGCTGATAATTTCGGACCTAACTGCTAATCATATATCGCAATAATATCCCGAAGTAGCGAAAAGCATGGTCTTAATTATTTCCGATAAATTATTTACAGAAATGTTACAGGAAGCTATGTTATAGCGTGGGAAAATGTCGGAATCCGGGATTACAGCATCAGGACCGATAAGGAAGCAAATTGCAAAAAATTCCAGATATATTGCAGTGTCTGTTGATATCTATCTATCTATCTATCTATCTATCTATCTATCTATCTATCTATCTATCTATCTATCTATGCTTGTCTGTTGATATCTATCTATCTATCTATCTATTCTATATATATATATATATATATATATATATATATATATATATATATATATAGATAGATAGATAGACAGATAGATAGATAGATAGATAGATAGATAGATAGATAGATAGATGGGTATCTGTATAAAAGCGGTTATTTGATTTACACTTGTTTCTTAATCTCTTATTGGAAATGAAAACATATACATATATATATATATATATATATATATATATATATATATATATATATATATATATATATATACATACATATATATACGGCAAACCATCTTAATATTGAATGAGGTAAAATTAATATTCTTGTGCGCATAACGATATGCTGATATCAAAATGTTATAGCGCATTTTAAATATCTTACTGTGCATGAATAAAATTATGTTTGTATTTGTGAATTTTTTCCCTTTTAACTAAAAAGAATACAAGATGGATGTGACTTTCATCTCAATTAGGCTACAAATCGCTCGTTTCAGTGCTATCTGATGAATATTACTTCTCCAGATGTCAATTGCCTTTCGATAGAGAAGTTACATTATGTATTTTGATTTGAAATCGTGAGAGGCATTTTATATTTCATGATACTATTTGTGGATATTATAAGTCTTCCTTTTATAATGTACATCATCAGCTAATAACAAAACTCAAAACTGTATCGAAATCTAATTAATTTTCAAAATACTTAGTAATGAATATAGTTATAATTAAAGTCATTTTTTTTAATGTAGGAAAATACTATAATCGCTGTTTGTAAATATCATTATATGATTAAATGTCTCTGACATCTAACGTTATGATTCGCTCTGTCTTACACGAATTTGATATTCGATTCTATAACATATTAAGCAAATTTACACATGAAAACACTATTTTCTCGTATGACATGGTATGGAATATCTTACTTGAATGTAAGTGATAGTTTTAATTTAAATGGGTTTGATATATACGTGGAACAGAATTATGCAGTTAAAACGAAAAATAAAGGCATATTTTCCGAGAGAAAGATGCCGAAGTGAATGAATTATTTCAAAAATTTCCTCGAATTTTTTAAGTACATTTTGAAATGTAGGGAATGTGTGATAGTAAGATCTTTCTGTTAGTGTGTGGGAAATGACGGATTCAAATTTGATATATAAAAGAAAAGTTATTTTTTGAATTAATTGGGTATACCTTGCTTTTGATTTGTCAGTGGGCTTCTGAAACACTTAAATCAGAAAATGATATACAAAATGACAATGGTTACCAATTCTTAACAGAAGGTAAGTCAAAATGTATCAGCTGAAAGCGGAGGAATATTTGATAAACCAACCAATAAACCAAAACTAAATATATAGATACTATTTTTACAAAAATGATCTTCTGTTTCAGTTCATGGAAAATTTGGAAATTCTTTCACTCTCTCTCTCTCTCACACACACATGTGTGTGTGTGTGTGTGTGTGTGTGTGTGTCTGTGTGTGTGTGTGTGTTCCTCATGTCTGTTTTTACTTATATATACTGAGTGTATGTGTACATGTGTATGTATAGAAATGCTGAAATGTTCGCAAACGAATCCAAGTCGCAAAAAGCTGATCGAATGTGCAACTCCTAGATTGTTTTTAAATCCGGCAGTATCAGGTTAGATAACATTTAAACACTTGATTCTATATATAATATATCTCCGTAGATCAATCTTTCTTTTTCTTTAATGTTTATATGTATTTTGATGTCAAAAACTAAAAACGCATGAGGCACCCAAACCGACAAACAGAAAAACAGACAGGCACTCATCAGCGTAAATGTTGGAACACGACATTAGAGTTATTGTACTTGCTAGATTAGCCATGTCAGTCAGAATCGACAGATATAAAACTTATGG
>OZ038475.1:44864346-44891846 GCA_964036315.1 Acanthosepion esculentum
TTATTTCCTCTCTGCAAGCGACCATATCCAAAATAGATAGTTCCTCATCTTTTCTTGATTTAATTCCAACTAACATCATTTTGGCACGGTTTTATGGACAATAATGAACACGGAAACATTTTTCCCAGCCATGCGTTACGGCCGGTTATGAATATCTACCTCATAGAATAACCTATCTAAGGTCTTGATGTCCAGCTTTTCATTTAAACATTTCAGCACATATGAGCTTTGAAACAACATTAGTTCATCAAATGGCTTATAAATGAGGCAATTATATGTCAAGCATTCACTAAACCGGAGACCTAACCTTTGACACGTTCGGCTCGCATCGTTTCGTGCATAAACGGATTTAAATTCATGAACATCTTATATCAATGAGGAGACTGTTTCTGAACATTCGGCAGATGTCCAAATGTTTTCAATGATTTGTAACTATCAGAAACGATGCAGTCATTTAATACGGCTAGACCCATGACCCCGCATGGTTTATAATAAGTCAGCGTCACGGTGAATGCACGTCATCTGAATGGCATTTGCATTTCATGTGACTAGATTACTGAAAAATATACGCTGCTAAAGAGATCATATATTATTCAGTTGCAATGTTATTAAATAGACGCATTTTTCATATTCATCAGAATATTATATTTTAAGGAATAATTGAATCAATGTCGATCAGACGAGACTTGATAATCACTTCCGTATTCTGATGCATTGTTATACCGTATTGCTTTTAGTAATCAGAATTTTCGTCAACGGAACTTGGCGAGTGAAACGAATTGTTCAGATATTAGTTTAATAGCATTATTAATAGCGTTACTGAAACATCGAATCTGGCAACAGTGTCTTATAACCTGCAAAGATATCACTTCATAATAAACGAAACGTTTACAACGATTTGACATTAAACAATCTAACCTTACTTTTAGTTACACCATCTCATGATACAGTTGGAATATAACTAGTCATGGTTATTTTTCAGTCTAGCATGCTAGCCAGTAAAAATAAGTTTCCAATATAATGTAAATCTGAAATGTAAATTTTACAAGTTCCAAGATTGTGCTACTTAGATGTCAAACTTTAATATAAAATATCCGTATTATATTTTGAATTTTAACACGAATAAATAACAATAATTATAAATCTGTTTTTAAGTTTACGGAATTATAATTGAAATACTGAGATTATCCAACCGCTTATAAGGAAATATTCAGTGTGTATTGATCGATTATGTATCGTTGATGCTGTTTGAATGTTATAAAATCTTTCGCAGAAAATAATCTGTTAGAAAAATTTAAAAAATAGTTATCTTTTTTCCCCTAGTGTTGCTTAAGATAATGCGAAAAGCCAACAACTTGATTATGTGATTATTTTCTCTTTGAATCATATGTGCTTATCAGAAATGTTCCAGACGATCGACATACGGACAAAACTTAGAAGCACTTCCATTCTACGGAGAAATCTCAACTGAGTCTGAAAAGTATGGGAAAGAAAATGACCAATAACTGTGTGTGCTCCATTCCTGTTAGATGTGGCAAAGTATACGTATGTCAAAGCAACAGCACCTAAAAATATGCTTGAAGGAACAGCCATAGTGCTGGGTGAGTCAATGAAAGCAGATACGACTGATCATGTATAGATGTGAAATAAACCACTGTGGAACGAATTACAAGTACTAGACAAGGAAGAATACTGACGAGTTAGACATAATCTAATCTATGAATACCTACTTAGTAGAACTAGCGAAGAAATATATACGATACGGTACCCGCTAGTAAATAGAGAACAATGGCTGTTGGCTTTTAATAAAAGCAGCTGTAAAATTTTAATTTACCGTGAGAGCAGACGAGCATGAAAATAACATCAGTATCCATCATCAGCAGGTAGATTTATGTTAAGGCTCCATGTTCTCCATATGACAATAGCCTAACGAACTAAATTGTGAGTTCAATACCTGGGCTAGTAAGTATGCCATTTGTGTCAATGGAAACGTCGCATGAAATAATGGAGCATTACTAAATTAAGGAAAATATCCACAAGCGTGGGAAGTGAGACGAGAACAGTATTCACCTATAGATTTAAATAAAGAGTTCATACGAATTTCGACATACACCAGATAAAATGGCGGAGGGCACGCCAACAAATACCGTTGTAATAACAACAAATATAATAACAATAATCCGCATATAAATAATAATAATAATAAATATTAATTTTAGTTCCTCTCAGAATGAGATCGCTTTAACTGATATATTTCTGTTATTTAGTACAATTTTTTGTGATTTTCTAGATCTATCCAACTAGATCCGACGAAGTATATGTTTCTTTAAGACATACGGAATTTTTCCACTTGACGCCATATTTTATCCCTGATCTGTGACAACGATTGTATATAGATGATAGTTTAGGTATTTATGAACAAGTTCGACAACATGCATGACATACGCACGAGAGTCAATATCTGAAAAGGCTATTTTAATTTGATCTTTACTTTTTTTTCATAAAAGTCAAACAGTAATCTGTAAATTTATATGCGCTGACCACGTATATCAGTCCTTTTTCACACAAGCGTAACGTAGCTACCCTATGAGTTTTCTATAAATATATTCCTTTTTCGACTTTACAATTTTATGCGTAGTAATAGATTGTTCAATTGGCTATTTTTATACGTATTTTTTTTTTTACTGAGATTATCTTCTCTCACAATTCTCGCTTGTGGATCTCTCTTCTGGCTTTTGGCTTTCCAGACAATTTCAAAAATGTATATTCTCTCTTCGTAATTACTGATATTAACTATAAAATCTTAATAATAATATTATGTTTTCTCATATTCATACAGTAAAGCCTTGTGTCTAAGTGGCTGCACTGCCTTACTTGTGATTTAAAAAGAATAATAACATAAGTCGAATTGTTCCATTAATAATGAAGACCAATGTTATAGAGAGCTAGTCTTTGTTGCATACTATTTCGGTCTATAAATAATTATATCCACGTGTAATAAAAACCGCGAAAGTATTTCCAATTTGAAACAATCGCTAACTGTGTTAGCCTAAATAGGAATTATGAATGGAACATACTCTACATAATACCATAAACATAATTAACCGATGAATATGTAGTAATATCAGTCTGATATATTCGTTATAAAACAGTATTTTATATCGTCAGCCAGTTTATGTCACAAGAAAACAACCAGCCAAGAAAGATTTTAGCTTGCAACTATCACAAAATTCACCTGTATGAAATCAATTGCTGCATTATAATATCTGCCATTGTCTCCAGCTGGAAATTAAGTCAGCTATATGGAGCGGGAGAATATAACATAAATATTTAAAAGTGATAAATTATCAATACTGCCTATGCAATTGTCTGGTAAAATATGCGAAATAAATACACTGTTATTTTTTCATCAGTACACATTCCGTAACAAATAAATACAGGTTTATGCATATCATTACGTGCAATCGTAATCCGTTCTTATAAATGTACGAATGAATGCAGATACATTTCAGACACAAGTCTACATGTATATTATGTTGTTTGAGTTCATCGTTAATCTGATACAATTTATGTTTTTATTTTCGATAATTTTCTTATAGGTGAAGAACTTATTCATTCAGCAGAGACATCGTTCTACATAAAATATTGTTTTACAAAGAGAAATAACCAGATAAATACTACTAACAATCATAAAGAGCTAGCTGAATCTTCTGGGGGGAAGAAAAAACTTGGACTCAAGACATACTTAAATTAAAAGCAGCAGAAGCAAACACTGAATTATCTACTGGATGGATGTCAGATCAAGAACAAAAGGAATAGAAATAAAGCAATAATCACTTCGAAATTGTGGAGAATCATTTTCTTCCATTGAATGAATAAGCTATACGCAAAAGATTGATAAATGCATTTTTCTGGGTAAAAATAAAATCTTTTGTTATTACGATTTTACATAATTCGGTGCCTATATGACTAAATGACACTTTAAAAACATTTTACATCTTCCAATATATAGTTATTTTAATGTTAAATTTATATTTTAACGCTAATAAGTCATCAGTAATATCGCTTTCATTTAATTACAGTTGATCTTTATCACAGTATTCAAATTGTTTCAATGTCTCCTAATTAGGCTACATAAAATAGAAGTGAAATTGTGGACAACGTATAATATTGGTTTTCTCATCCACGGGAGGACGGTCATTTAGTGTAACGGGCAGATTCATGGAAAATTGAGACGAGGAAAAATTCGAGTCTAGATTTTTCAGATTCATTTAGACAAAAATGTCTATTGTCAGTTTCACTCCTTCTCTATCTTTCTCTCTCTCCTTTTCTCTCTCTCTCTTTCTCTCTCTCTCTTTATGTGTGGGCGCGTGATATTCTTTCATGATATAGGCTACTTAAATAATAATCGTTAACGAGAAAAGTATTGCGAGGAATTGCAACAGTTCTTAAGTTAAAGATAAATCGTCAAATAACAATATAACGGATAATGTTATATCGAATCTGATACGATATATATATCCTAATTTATTTAAATGTTTATGCAACTTATAATCAATCACATTTAGCTTTATGCCGAAATTATCAGAAGCATCCTAATTATTATCCTTATTTAAAACTTAAATTAGGACCATTTAATATTAGATCATCATATCAGCGAAGAAAAATGCATTCAAATTATAGTTTCTTTTTCCTCTAATTGGAATCTTCACTAAATTTACCTTAATGAATAACCAATTCTATTCATGTATGTGTGAGTCACTCGATAATAATATGCGTGTGATACTGAATCAAATATTTTAAATTAATTCTGGAGCAAAAGTATAGCAAAATCAAATGATATTATAGAATTGTTAAAGAAAAACTTTTTAGGAATTAAATGTATTGATAAGTGGAAAAATACAATAATTTAATCTTGAAATCAAGATTAAAGGTGATTCAGAGAAGCAGACTGGAGGTTGTTTCGCATAGTAGCAGGTATTGGGAATATTCTACATAAGAAGAAATATATACTGATTTTGGTGCTAATTAATATGATTAGCGCTAATTAATATGATTCGATTCCGATGAAGTAACATTGTGCTGACTGTAAAAGAGTGAACTTGTAGAACTTAAGAATGAAGTCCATCAGAACATTTGCTTTGGAAAGGATTATAGAGTTAATACAGGCATGCCTTTAACGTAATGCCTATGAGGAAAAGTATTACGCAGTAACGTAAATCTGTTTTCTTGTAAGTCAGCATAAAGGGCTTTGAAAAATATCAAATTCTAGTGTAATCCTCAACTTTCAGACTGTTCATACCATGCCATAAAGATACAATATCGCTGCATTCAGACACTTCCTGAAACACTAGAATGAATCGACCATTAGTCAGTAAATTTAGCTAGAGTTTCTACATTTGAGTTACTCTTGAGATTGGAAAGGCGTTTGAGGTCAATAGACATCTAATGAATGGAACCGTATTGAAACTACAAAGTTTCTCGTGTCAAGAGAAGTCTCAGAAGCTGATGATAAAACGATACTAACTTAATAATTCAGTTACTGAAACACGCAATCCTGAATTTTATTAATGAATATAACTATAATCATCTTCAGGAGAAGATAAATCCATAAAGAAACGAAACATTTATTTCTGAAGATAGGTACGGAATAACATTTCTAGTATGCCGACTAAAAACGCATCATGACAAAAAGGAATAAATAAAATCACATCGAAACATGAAAACCTCATTTGAACTATCACAAAATTGAAACAAAGAAAACGATTCGAAATAAATATATACAAATTAAATAAATAAAGGAATCTATAAACAAAAACTAAATAAAACGATCTAGCGGACGTGTCAATAAATAACTGAAACATTAACAAAAGAACTGATGAGGCTTAGCATCGTCATTCACTCATGGAGCTTAACCCCTCCTTGTCATATACTGAAATCCGTTAAAGTTGTTTGAAGATAGCTTCAGAAGTGTAATGTTTAATGAAATTGTAATACTGCCACATGTTTCAGTATTTGTCATTCCTTTTGATGACAAGCAGCAAGAAACTACAAGAATCTCCTAGAGAAGGTAGTGAAAGAAAGAAAGAAGTAAGGACAAATAATCAAATCCATGAAAGCAGAATGCATAGTTGTTAGAAAAATGAACAGCCCAAGATGAAAATTACAAATTGTAGATAGCAAAATCAAACTAATACAGCTGTAATATATGGGAAATGTTTTAAAAGCGGTCGAAAATTTCAACAACGAAATCCGAAGGAGCATTGGGATGAAGAATAATGCCTTCCAAAAGCCTAGCCAAGTAATAAGAAACTGCAAGATAAGATAACCGAGCCTTAGCGTAATAGAAGTTATCATATAGATTTGAATGCTGAACAAGCTCTTCACATATGAAGAAAGGACAAGCAACAGAAATGTCGTTCTACAGAAGAATTCGGAGAATTCCCAGAACAGAAGATAGGAGGACCGACGAGGTTTTAGAGAAAATAGACGCAAGAAAGAACACAGAATTAACTTAAGAAAAATACATTTGAAATTTCTAGGGCACATGATGTTGAAATAAGGTTAGGTAAATTTGATAGTTACAGAATAGATTTCAGGCAAGAGTTACATAGGAAAACAAAGCATGACATCGCAAACAAATTTTGAACAAATTTTAATAATATGTAATTTATTTATTTATTTTTCATTTGGCTCTTGATATTATCTTTTATTTTAAGAAAGTGGACGTTAAAATCGTACATTTGTTATGGCATTACCTTACTTTTTCCCTTACACGACTTATAAGTAGTTACAAGAGATAATGTAAATCGATTTTTATTCCATTTTTCTTTGATATTTGTGAAAAATCAATTTACAAATTTCCATTTTGAGCAATTTAAAAAAAGATTTACCAGTATTGTCAAACATGATAAATTGATATTAGAAAACAAAAGAGTTTTAAAACTTATAAAGTTACTCTTTTCATTATGAATTATACTTCAATATATAGAAGTTGAAAATGTAGACGATCTACTTGATATTATGGAAGCTATTGTTATGTACTATAGAGTCGTGTTTCTTTGTAGATTTTTTCCGAGATAGGACGGAAAATGATGGCAAAAATATGAACTTCCTTTTCTTCTCAAAAATTCCTATATACACATAAACACCAACACACAGATTATTTCTGTATTTATTTCTACATATATATATTTATATATACGGCCAGACAAACACACTTAAACACACACACACACACACACACACACACACACACACACACACACACACATACACACACACCTATGTATAACAAATTGTGTAACAGCATAATTGTCCATCCCACACAATGTATAATATATAAAAAGAAGAAAAAAAACAAGACTAAACTCCTTGAGTTTATTTTTTCAAGGGATGTAGATAATTGGTTTAGCCATCATGACATCATTTTTCGTCATTATCACAAAAAATCACACTTTCTGTTATTCAGCTAGAAAGAGAACCGGTTAAAATCGTTTTGTGTCAGTCCCAGTCTTTCCAAATGAGCAATGGTGAGAGGAAAAATCATTCAGGTCTTCATCAATGGCATCAACAATAATTCTCTGGCGTTCATCTTCAAATTCCAATGAAGAACCATCAAGAAAAAGGCGAAGAGGTTTTAAAATGAGGGTAAGGTAGAGAGGAAAACTGGATCAGGAGGTAACAGCATGAAGAAGGATCATCATTTCAACTTAG
This sequence comes from Acanthosepion esculentum, assembly GCA_964036315.1. NCBI lineage: Eukaryota > Metazoa > Mollusca > Cephalopoda > Sepiida > Sepiidae > Acanthosepion > Acanthosepion esculentum. Next base: position 44,872,063 of record OZ038475.1, read on the forward strand.
AGCTAAAGAGATCAGTTAAAAAGATCCAACTAAATCCATAAGATGTTTGGCACGTGAGAAGTTTCAGCTATGACAGTCCAAAAAAGCAGTGGAAAAAAGACTTGAAACAATATTGTCCCTCAAACATGTGACGAACCGTCTTATTGCAGCGCAGAAACATAGAAGGTTAGAGAGGGCGACGATCATTTTGAATCAGTTGGAAAATTATGTTTTACTAATATATATATGTATATATATATATATATATATATATAAATATATATATATATATATATATATATATATATATATATATATATATATATATATATATATATATATAATGTATTTCAATCCTTCATGAGCTTCCGATCGTTAATTATGATTAATTAATGATTAACATGTTATTTTCGTTTATAATCGATTTCATCACATTGCTTCTATTAATCTGGAAGGGTAATTATGCATTCATATTGCTCAAAGTAAAATCCAATAATGTCATAAAAATCTCGGAGAATTCCAGTAGGATATTTATATATTTCTAAGATAGAACGGTCAAAGCTTAATCTAAAAAATGGACAATTTTGTTTTACACGATTTGAACAATTGATATAAATAAAATATACAAGAGGAAAAGCTATACTTATCTGACGCGTTTCCTCATCTCACGGACTTAATCAAGATAAATTTACATTACACTTTTTGATAAAGTCCGTCAGATGTCGAAACACATCAATTAAGTATAGTTTTCCCTCTTGTTTTTTTTTAATATTATTATTCAATTTTCTCATTCTCTCTTCTACAGAGACACTACATCGTCCCGGTCTCAAGCGATCGGATGTCTAGCAACACAGATGAAAAAAAAGATGCTGGGATTCATCACATGGAGTGGCTTTTTCATTCCAGTAGAGATTAATGCTTTATTGTTCTCATACTTGTTTATAAGAATGATATAAATCATATATATATATATATATATATATATATATATATAAGAAATCGATGTTAAAATGTTTTGTACTTCAAAGTGATGATAACAGTATAATCATATAGCAAAGAACTGTAATTGAAAACTCAGATAACATAAGAGAAATGATTAAAGTCACACACACACATATATATATATATATATATATATATATATATATATATATATATAAATAAAGACAAAAAACAAAAGCAAAACGAAGACGGTCACTGTTTTTGCCATTCTGTTCACTTGTGTTAAAAACATAAATCAGAAACAGACCGCTCCTTGCAATAGGTTGCAAGAACATCGCAGAGCCGTAACACGAGGGGAAATAGAAAAAAAAACTGTCGTAGCTGACCATATATGGAAGGTAAATTGAAATCCCCGCCCCCTGAGGGATGATTTTAAATTAATAGAAAGAGAAGCTAACCGAAAATTTAAGGAATCAACATATACGCCAAGCCACAAAAATATTCTTAGCATAGAAATGAATAAAAAATGGGAACCACTAATACGGAACGCTAGAGAAAAGCAATAATAACAAAAATGCAATATGAGCTCTGGTAAAAATGTTATCTGAGGCATTAAGTTTATAAGCCCTCTAACAGTGATGCCTTCAATGGCACATGGCCCAGTAAATAAAAGTACTGGATAAAAGTTGAATGGACTTTGAAGATCGAAGCCAGATTATGAAGGCTGGTGCAATTATTGAAGGCCTGAATTTTTTTTTCTCTCATCATCTCTCAGGTGAGAAGGCTTGTTGGGCTGACACAATTTTGACCTGCTCTCTTTCGAGCTGAATATTTCAAAGGGTTTTGTCAGTGGTTCTTCAGATAGATGGTATGAATATGGCTAAACGTCTCATCTTGAAACCTGGAAAATGAACCTCAATTAGATTAGTGAATTTTTGGATATTAACTATTTTGTGGATAGACAATTATGCTGTAAATCAAAGTGGACAAATTTGCTGCTGCAATTGATATGTGGATGTCTTCATATTTTTGCCAAAAGCAAAAAAAAAATTATATTAAATTGGAACCAGACCCAAACAGATTGTAGAGGAACATGTTGGTTTACAAATTACTTGCTAATCTAAATGAACGACAAATTCTGTCTGTCCGTCCGTGTTTCTGGAACCCCTCCAACTCGAGCCACACTTGCTCTACAGAGACATATTATATATTTTGGAATCAGGATGATCCCGGGATAGAATGTCTGCCCGTCATCTGATGCTTGAACATGCAGCATTGGGATTTGTGTCCGGATGAGGATCGTTCAATCAAAAATTAAAACTTTAAAATCACTGACAAAAGTAGTGATTTTAATAGATTTAAATTTATATTGAGTCAAAGCAACACAAAAAATTTAGAATTGAAAATGTTTGGTTTTAAATTCATTCTGAAGTACTTCCAAATCTTTGTGAATTGTGGAAATTGATTCCTGAAAAATGCCAAGGAATCAGATTTAATATGAGAGGTTTCGTAACTTGGGTTTTTGAATTTATGCAGAATATGTGATTTGAAGAAGGCAACTTGTTGTAACCCAGGTAGGGTTACTGAATAGAATAATCACACGAAGGTTGGTAATGAACGATAATACTTAGGAATGGAAAAGCACATAAATTTGCCAGCGGCAGGTAAAAGAAATAGTCAACTGCTATGAATAAAGTGTAATCCACAATTAATCACCAACTGCAGACCGCAGACAATATCTACCAACTGCCTCACGAGGTCAGATGTGGAACAAGGCCGAATTTAATGTGGGGTTCCCGAGCCCGTAGACTCCGCCAAAAATTCCCCATATACCCCGTAGAAAACTGGTAGCGTAGCTGTTTCCCGAGACGACTCTCTGCCCTTCAGCATAGATTCGTCTGAGAATGTTCTCTGCCCAAAGCCAGAGGGCTGAATTAGCCCAGCTGAAGACGAAGCTTCAACTACAGACTGGCTGACGGTATCTGCCAACTGCCCCACGCAATCAGATGTGGAAAAAGGCTGAATTCAATGTGGAGTTCCCGAGGTCGATGACTCAGCCAATAATTCCTATTAGACCCTATATAAAACGGGGTCGGGTAACTGTTTCCTGAGTTGAGACCCAGCCCTTCGACATAGACTCATTTGGGGATCATCTCTGCCATGAGGCAGAGTGTTTGACCAGCACAGCTGAAGACGTATCTCCAACTGCAGACCAGCCGATCTATACACAGAGTATTCATTACTGAATTTATGGGAATGGGGGCATACCAATTATCTTCCGTATATAAGCAACAACACAACTCAATTGAAGTTCCACGAAACTACTTCCTATTTCCTAGAAATAACCTCATAATACCAAGAATCTCGTAGAACTGAAATCAAAATCTACAACTGTGTATTAATTAGAAAGTATACGTGAACGAAAATATAAAGATAATGCAAAGAGAAAAAGGCAAATTATGAATATTGATGAAATCTTTGAGCGGAATAAAAAGAAAACGAAAATGAATTCCGGTTAGTTAGTGGGACAAAAGTGAAGAATCTCCTCTAGTTTGGTTAAACAATTGTAAACCTAATACTCATATAATTAATTTTATTGAATACAACAGGAACAGCAAATCATTGTAGTCCAAGCAAAGAATCACAGTCAAATTCGAATGGCTCTTGGCCATCTATGTCTACATTAAGTTTTAATTTACATAATTTATAGACGTTGGAATCAATGCATGTGTACAATGGCCGGTGATAAGACCACGATAGAATCTTCGAGATACATCATGCAGGCAAACAAAATATTTTCGCTGTGAATTTCTGGGATTTTTGTTAGTATCGCATTATGGGTTATTTATGGCACACTATTCTTTTATTGTGATGTTCGATATTTAGGGCTGGGTCTTTTAAACAGATTAACTCATTTACTTCGTATAGAATCCTCCTGCGACTTAGTAATTTTCAAAGCCATATACTCAACCCGATGGATAAATGGCAACATGAATACGTATAACATCAAACGCAGTATCAACCAAAATCTACCAATAACTGGCCCGGGAAATCAGACTGATTTATCTCTTAAAAAGCAGACAACATTCTACTTAATGATCTAGCTGCTGTACTGAAAAAAATGACACATGCAAATTTTGGGGGAAAATGAATAGCTTAACCAGTACAAACTATAAATGTTTTGGCTAGAAAAAGTAAGAGCTAAATGGTTCAACCAAAGGAATAACAAACCCATGAAAAAACGTAATTTTACGAAATGACATAGAGGAAGTTTCATTAAACTGTACATGTAGACAAGAGACTGTATAAAGACCATGCAATAGAACTGAATATGATCCAGTGAAAAGAAACACATTTGACGATTAATGATATTGAAGAAGGATCTTTGACGCAAAACAACCAATAAACTTAACATTGTACACGATAGACTAGCTCATCAGGTTAAGAAAGGACAGGTTGCATAATGAATAAGCACAGACAGAAAATAATATCAACTAAACTAATCACAAAAATTAACGCAGTCGGATAACTACATACGAAGAAAAATAGACAAGTATCTGAAAAATATATGAATCCTAGAATGGTAATGTACTATTAAAGAAAGAGCTTTTCTCTATGAATTTAGAGATAATTATAATTTATATTATATTTATATTTTAGCAAATGGTGTCAAAGCTTTATCTACGCTGACGAGTAACAATTGCTGGGAATTAAATCAAAGGGAAACGGAGCAGTGGGCAGTATTGACAACAGAATAGCGTATTTTATGATACACAGTCCTGGATACTCGAATAGCTCAGTTGGGAAAACCAGTAATTAAATTTATACTGTATGAAATGATGATAATTGGGAACATCAATAATAATTAAAGAAGTTTTTGCCAGATAGATTAAGTTTAACTAAAACTAATCATTAAATACTAACAATGATACAGATTCTCAAACACAGAGCCAAACCTCAACAACTTAATGAATTATAGAAAATAATTTTAAAAAAAGATGTCAATAAACTGAGTTATTCAGCGAGGGTATCAGAATGAAGGTTGCGATTGTCAAAAGCATGAACTTAGTAATATGAACTTGTCATATCAATTTGAATTGTTATAAAAGTAAACAAGGCAAGTGAGAGCAAAATAGCAAGACTCGCTTTAAAACAAATGCGCCTACTCAGGTTTGACTAGAAAAATCTGGAACAGATGACCTAAAATACAATAATGGAATAACTTACACGAACGAAAATATATTTTAAACCGGACTACTCACCCAGAACTCTATAAAATGAATTAACAGGTTGAATAAAGAATTAATCCCATCAAGGTGACAACAGCGCATGAAACATGATTATGCAAAAATATGTTAAACCCAAGCTCGACATCCTATAAGGGCGGATTGCAAGCTCAGACACAAGTAAAAAATGTTAAATATAGATTGACATAAATATATAACACAATCAAAATGGTATAAAACAATGGCCGAAATAGTGTGCAAAGAAAAAAAAGTAAAGAAGGAGTGATAAAATCAAATTTGAAAGGGAAATGCGAAACGAATATCGTGGACGGCAGAGAGTACCGCGTACGAAAATAGATCTGACAGCTATTGCTGCGCAGAGGTAACATGAATAGAGAAACAGGATATCTTACAAACGCCAGTTTAAAAATATCAGGTTAAAAAGATAAGACCACACTTCGTTAACATGAGCGATGACATTAAACCACGACCAATTTTTAGTAGTCGCCTCATGTTCTCATTTCTATTCACCGAGATTCAAACGGAATATGTTAATCCAGTATGTAAAGGCTTTCATATGAATATCATTTCATAGACCAGCAGCACGATACGAAACATCTACTTATACACTGGAACTTATCAGAAAATGACAACATATTACACTGACCAAAGACATAAGCAGAGTATCTATCTATCTATCTATCTATCTGTGTGTGTTAGTGTCTGTCAATATTTTTTACTCAAAAATGTATTTTTGGTAATATTTTTTTTCTTCAAAATTCTATTTCAAGTAATATTATTTTCAAAAATGAGTAGCTGGAAATATTTTTCTACAAAGTATTTCTAGTATTAAAACCTATTTTTAAACTTTCATAGTGTTTTGAACTCAGTTTGGGGGTTAACTATTTGATATAGTTGAGAACCTAACAGGTGATATATATATATATATATATATATATATATATATATATATATATATATATATATATACTTTCGTAAGATTAACTTCAACCGCTGTCAATGTTCTTTGTATTTCAGGTTTACCTTTCTTTTGCGTTTAAGAATTAATCGATAAGAAAGCTGTACAAAATGAACGCTATCACCTACTAATATTTTCATAACAGTTTTCTTTTTCATTATATGAATGATATCTTAACTTTGCCACTCATTAATCATTCAGATTTTTGTTATTATTAATTAATATATCTTCTTTTAAATTTATCGTATTTGCACACTTAGCATGGGTAGAGCATTTTCTTTAAAAGTATAATTGCCTTCCACTTCTGCTTATATCGAAATGATGTTTTCATAATGTACTTGATAGCAGTTCTAAATATGTTTATGTTCGCTTAACTCTCTTGTCAATACAAAATCTTACCAAATCATTTTATCGTATGTCCCGTTATTTCATATATGGTTTTGAATTACCGCAAGTAAACTCATTCAAATTCTGCTGTATTCTTGTATTTAGATAATAGACACTATTTACATTATTCGGACTATTGTCTTCATCTTTGTTGCCATATTTATGTCAACGTTTCGGCCGTTGTACGCTCGGCTTTCTTCAAGAGTACATGGCACAGTGGATAAAAGCGTTAGATAGATCCAGTGACAGGACCCAAAGTGTGTGAGTTCAATACCTGGTTAAGTTAGTGGAGAACATGGAGAGGGAAATTAACAAGAGATAACTGATAATTGATATCCATTAGACATGGCACGTGGAACTAGAACAGTCTATCCCAGCGAGCGAAATAAATGGTTCAGTTCGACATTCCAATCACGTGAAGAAGGCCGGAGCGTACAACGGCCGAAACCTTGTGATAAATTTGGGGAGAAAGATGAGGACAATAGTCCGACTAATATAAATAGTGTACATAACACAACGTCTCAGAAATATAGAGACAACGGAAAATAGGCTTTTCTCATGGAATTGTGTGCAGTAAATATTTTACGGATATTTTATACATTAAATATCTTCTGAAATATATAACTATTGCAACAGTAACGAGTCATTTAAATCAAATAAGAATAAGTACAAGGTTTCGTAATATATTTTAGAAAATGTTGCTTAAATATTATTGAACATTGAAATATATTGTAGTATTTTACTCCGAAATGTATATTCACATTCACATATTACGGCAGACACCAGAATGATGGTGAATTGTTATATTTTTTATATAGAATAATCTCTATCTATACAAAGCGGGATGTGTGTGTGTGTGTGTGTGTGTGTGTGTGTGTGTGTGTGTGTGTGTGTGTGTGTGTGTGTGTAACATTTTCATAATACTACGGCAGTTTTAATGTAGATTGCGGCCATTTTCTACTGGCCAGAGTTAAAGCATATAGCTGGCTGCCTCTAATAGGCAGGAATATTCTATTGACCAACGTGAGAGCCAACAGCTGACTGACACGAATCTCAACTAGCATGCTAGCATGCAAAAAAATCGATAGCTGCATGGCACTTTACTCCAATTGGCTCATTCGCTTGCTTAAACTCAACGTTGATTCTGATTACGCACAACTCGGTTGGGTGTGAAAATGTATTTGTTGTTAACATTATTTTTTCATTCTGTTTTTCCAGTTACGAGTCCTTTTTTAAAGCTGATGGTTTTGTGTTAATTTTGTTTAGTTCTTTTTTCGTAAGAGATTTAATGTTTAGTATAGAGCTTAGAAAAAATTCGCAGTGTGAGATAGGCAAGAAGTAAGGAATGTAGCAACATCAACACGGCAAAGGACACTCCTTTAAAAGCAAGGAAGGGCGAAAATATTTTAAGTCAAGTGATAGCGATGCTGTATGATTTTTTAATCAAGCACGGGCAACGCCGGGCAACGCCGGGCAACGCCGGGCAACGCCTGGCAATGCCGGGCAACGCCGGGCCATGCTGCTAGTGGTTACTAAATTCTGTATGAATAAATATTTTATAAATAAATAACACCAATTTTCTTTTTTTAAGTAATCTGATCAGATTCTCTTAAATTGACAGTTGTTGATGAGTTGTGACTTTTCTCTTTTGATATTCTCTTTGCGTAACCATATCTGGAATCTTTTTCCTTCTTCAATACTCTCGATCATCTGCCACATTTTTCTTTCCCATTTCTCTTACATAATTGTTTTCATCACTCGTGCCTCGTTTCCGTTTTAATTTCTTTCTGCATTACTTCAGGCACTCTTATTATCATTCCATTGTGGTATGTATTTATGACCATGATTATTAATATTGATGAATATTCACTTGGCAAATACGAATGATACACACATCTAAAGTGGTTTCTGTTTAAAGCATTATCTAAAAGAAGATTACTGCTTCGAAATAGAGATATCAATATCACGCAGGTACATAAATTATTTAACGCCCGTTTGAGAATTATTTTACTATCTGGTTATTATAGTAAGAGTCGAAAGAAAATGAATCCCGGAAAGAAGAATTCACATTGGAATAGATAATTATGGCGTCCAGAATCTAAGCAGATAATGAAGAAAGAATAGAATGACAAACTATGATGCCATAGCAGTGAATGTTGGGCAATTTTCTCACAGATGAAGAAGAGTCCCAAAGTGATAGAGATACGGTTTTACAGGCTGATGGAGAAAATATGAAAAACTGAGAGCAAATCGGAATGTTTCGAAGAGAATTGAATCTAATGCAACACCTATTCTAAAATAATTCATAATCATTGAAAGTATGTGAAAATATATTTAGGTGAGGGGGTTTACAAAACTCAACACATTCAGGATGTGTCGAATGTAGCTAGAGAAGAGGGGAAACAGCGATTAAGCTGACTTCCCACCTGCCGAACTCCCTTCAGTGTGCTTGCTTCCATGTTAACTACTATCTTCAAAAATGCAAATGCTATGTCAATCGCCATCTTCTTTATTCTTGGATCCACTTCAACGTTTATCCTTTCCTCAGTTATCACTATTGTCAGTCTTGACTTTCTCTCCCTCAGACCGTTTCCGTTTTATCTGGGATCAAATGATAAAAAATTATACCTACTAACTTAAAATGCCACTGTCGAGCAGCATTTAAACTAGCATTTAAACTAGCTGATGTGGAAAGCTCGAGATTGAGCGGATATCAAAAAAGGAAGGGAAGATTTGATGCCATTAATCAACAATAAATTGCAGGCGAACTGAAAACTGCTCGCTGCATTTAAGTATTGCATTAATATTGAAGCTTACCTTTTAAAAGTTCAAAGACAGATAATTCTAATGCCGCCAATTAATTTAAAGAAAAATTGATGTACGTTGGTCATTAATTTCCATACAATTATTTTATGTGTGACTTTAGCTGGATTTCTCAATTAATTTCGATTAATCTCAAATTTATTACCAAGTTGTAAAAAAATGTTATCATAAAAAACATCGCCGAAAACAATCGCACTAATGAAAACATGGGAAGTCCGGATCTAGCCGAAATGTTTTTAATTTGCTCATATATTCTACTTTATTAAAAAATAATATAGGTTGGGCTATGGCCTCTATGAGTAAAGCTGGAAAAATGTGACAAAATGACATTTTCATTATATATATATACATATATATATATATATATATATATATATATATATATATATATATATATATATATATATATATATATTAAATAAAAACAGATTACTTTAAGGTTCCATATAATAAATTATTTCACCACAGCCCTTTTAAAGGACAGTGGATCATCAGATTTATTTCCAAATGCTGAAATGAAAAAATGAAAATAAATTTACACATTTATGACGGGCAATAATAAGGAAATTAACGAAGTGTGAGCAGTGCAGTGGGTAGAGAGACAGTATTGAGTTAGATGTAACATTTCTATTATTTCAAATTTAAATTTTCGCCGAAATCTAGACATTGACACGTTAAATCTGTTAACGGAAGTTATATCTTGATATGGGAGTGGGAAAAAAGGTCTGTGGTGAAATAATTTATTATATGGAACCTTAAAGTAATCTGTTTTTATTTAAATTATTAGCTCTGATTTACATTGAGCTATCTGGATTTTATCCTCCTTGGGTCTACCCATACGGATTACCTAGTTTTTCGTAAACTAAATAACTATATATATATATATATATATATATATATATATATATATATATATGAACTATTTAAAAACATTTATAAACAGTTAAAAATAATATATATATATATATGTATATATATATATATATATATATATTTATATATATATGTATGTGTGTGTGTGTGTGTGTGTGTGTGTGTGTGACAGAAATTGTTAGGAGGATTTGATAATTATAATTAAGTAATTAATTGAGTCTGAAAGAAACCTCAACAGAATGCAGAAATCACTGGACGGCCGTTTCGTCCTATATTTGGGACTGATAAGCAGTGTGCATCCACTACCGAGAATTGAAACCCTGACAACTCAACTGTAGGGGTTTCAATTCTCGGTAGTGGATGCGCACTGCTGATGAGTCCCAAATATAGAACGAAACGGCCGTCGCTTGATTACTGCATTCTGTTGAGGTTTCATTCAGACTCAATGAATTACTTAATTATACATACACACACACACACACACACACACACACACACACATATATATATATATATATATATATATATATATATATATATATATATATATATATATATAATTAAATATAATAGACAATGAATGTCTATTATGTCTGATGACCAGCCGTTCGAATGTTTGCTTTAATTACTGGTGAAATTAAAAACACAAATTTTCCAACATTTGAATATTTTTTTTATTAAGTTGATCCTAAGATTTCAGCTCACAGGAGCCATCCTCAGAGTGGATATACGAACATGAAACACAGATATGCATGGTAAAATATGATGTTGTTATTATGACCTAGAATATTGCTATGCAACGATAACGGTCGCGATATAGCAGAAGCATATCGTAGTTTCAAGTTGCGGTTCTGTGATGTCATCGAACGCAATAGACAGAAGTATTAAAACAGAACCAATGTCTAGATGCAATGTAATGTATTGGGACTAGTTTAAAATGTAATTTTTTGGAGTCTGGGTTGCTTCGTTTTAATGTAGATCACCACCAATATTTGAAGGTTCCTTTTACTGAGTGTATGTGTAAGTATTATTGGGCTATCAACTAATATCTCTGTAATATTATGTACATGACTGTGTTTTTATGTTTTACATAGCTATGTACATATTATTAAACATTAGATATTATATGATAATTAAACTGATTAAATAAGTTAATATAAATCAAAGTACTGATGTTGCTATTTTGTTGATCCATTTCTTAGTCATCACCTTACACTCGGTTTAACAATATTCTCTGTTTCTTTGTTATTTTTTTTACCATTCAGTATGAGTCCCATAATAACGAAACCAATGGAACTGGTAGAATGATTCACTTTCAGAATCTTTAAGCATTCACAACACAAAACCACTTCCTGAAAGTTTCGGTTTTACCATTCATATTTTCGTCTTGACCTGTAACAAGTGATCAGAAAGAATGAAAGTAACATGTTCAGGGAGAGACAGTTGTCACGTTTCCGAGAACTGATCAGTGTCTTGGAAACGAAACAACTTCCCTTCTCAGGCAATTGCATGTACGTGCTACAAAACACGCACATTCATGTTCTAGGCTTCACGATTATATTGCTTCTTCAACAGAATATTTGCTTTAAAATATTTGGTTATTTGAATTCTTAAGTTTTACGTTATTCTGTTGGAAATTGTCTCCCAACTAAAGCCATGTTTATGTTTGAAATAAGTAAAATATATAGTAATGAACAAAGAGATAATCATTACACTTGATGTATAATAATGGCTAGAAATATATGACTTAAGAGCACGTAATTAGTTATTTGTAACAGCAATTTCATAAAACATAATGATGTTACTTTAACAGCAATAACGGAAATTATGTCATTATCTGAGAATTAAATAAAATCTATTTAAGTTAAAAATAAAAAAATAAAACATATTTATTAAAATTACTTCTAATTCTACCTGATCTAGTCTAGAAATCGACCAGTTCCAGTAGATTTTTGAAAGGGATCAATAACTAGCGTATATAGTAATACTCGTAAATGTTATCTTAAAAGATATAACAAACGTCGAAACTACAGCGATGGCAACCCTTCTCTTATCAGGCGGGTTTGTTTGTATTCTCATATTTTTGCCATTCTATGCATCTTTCCTATTTCTTTTTATCTTGCTAAACAAATGTTGGCATATCATGTTGCTATTTAATATTTAAGCACTGGAGAGAGATTTAATTTTTCTCTCAATCTCCAATTAAATGTTCCCATTTGTAAACATGAAATTCCTGTCATGTTTTTGTATTGTTCCTAATCTCGCATCTCTTGTTTAGGGTGTATAGGCAATTCTCATTCTTTTAGGACAGTTTATTTCATTTAAGATGGATATGCCAACCATCTCAGTAAAAATTGTCAATCTTGAATTGGAACGTCGAAACATGTTTGTTTTTGTGCTATATTTTCCCATTATAGTATAACATTGCCTTTCTAAAATGTTTAATTAACACCTGGTTTCTCATTGTCATATCAAGAAAATATCTATGGAGGAATATGTCACAAAACGTAGAGATATGACAAAATCATGGATCAATGTTTTGCAGAACATGCTTGGAGCGAACATTATGTACAAAGAACCAGAAATATGCTAATCGATTGTATTGTTTTGAAAGGGGCTTAAAGATAGGAATGTCATGTTGGTGGAAGATTAATGTCTTTAACACCCATCCGGACAAAGTTGATTTTGGAAAAGAGTAAAACATATCCTAATATATATATATATATATATATATATATATATATATATATATATATATATATATATATATATATATATATATATATATATATATATATATATATATATATCTGTTTATGTGAGTTTGTGCATATATATATATATATATATATATATATATATATATATATGGGCGTGGGTGTCTTTTTCTGTATACGTGTGTATACACATATTCTATCAGCATTATAACAACACCTACATCCAAACTAATCTCGTTATCATGGGGAACCGATTAACTACTCTTTTCTCATATTGAAAACAAAGTGTTTGAAACAACCGACAAGCCAGAAACCTACACAATTTACGTTGATGGTTTTGTTTTCGAGAAAACTAAGAATAAATTCATAAATCTAAAATCAACATTTTAAAAAAGTCAATGGTAAATTTTACATATCAACTCATGGTTAATAACAAAACACCATTCCTCGACGTCGATATAGAACTAATATTCAAAGAATTTAACACCTTCCCGTATAAGAAAATCCAACCGCAATAACGTTTAACATCTAAACTATAATAAGCATTACAAGGAGAGATATAAAATAGTTATTAAAAAAAATCTATATAGAGCACACCTAAATTCTTCTTCTCAATGAATATTTTTGAGCGAACTAAAACGCATAAGTGAAACAATAAAATCATTGATAAACAAAATAAATTATTCTTACAAAAATACACGACACCAGTAACAAAAATACCGCTCGAGAAAAGAACAATATATTTTAAGATAACCAGATGAACAATAAGCAAGGCGAATACGAAACTTACAAAACACCATATATCTGCTGTAATTCCCGAAAAACATAAACTTATTGTTACAGAAAATGGAAAACCGCAAAACTTGTCACTAATAAAAAAACGACATCAAATCTAAACTAGCGATGAACAATGTACACTGCCGAGTACAAGACTGTGTTTATTGTCACAAAACAATTAACTATATCGGGTAAACTACAAACTGCTTGAGTAGACGCCTTTGAGCAAAGTGTAATAACAAAGCATGTATTACACGCAATCTACAAGAATCCTTCAGAAAAATTATTGTCGAAAACACACACACACATAGAGGGAAGAGTAAGGGGAAATATAGAGAGGGGCAGGGAGCGAAGGAGTGTCAAAAGTTGTAAGACATTTTTTAAAATTCTGTTTGACAATGAAGCCAGATATGGATACTTGTGATTTCCATGCGAAATAGTAAATCACCAATAAAAATTATATTCTCTCTTTATTTTATTACAGAGAGCAGATAAGAATTAGGTTGTTAAAATATATACATACCTTTACGTGAGAAGGAATCAGATTTGTGACATTCATTTTCGCCATTCTGAAGAGAAAACTGAAATGCCTTTCGAAAGATGTAGCACTCATTCCAAGCAAGTTTAAAAACAAGAAATGGAGAGCACCCCCCCAAAAATGTTATCAACTGGAACACATACTCTATCCAAATAGGAGGAAGTATTATTACATTACAAGTGTCATTGACTTTGTTGCTTCATTTCATTTCAACACTTCATGAAAATCAGAAAGAAATATCACGAAGTAATAAAAAAACATGTATATAAGCACGAAGACTATAGGCAGACTGACACAGAATATACAGAGGGTATAATTACAACACGTACCGTCTATTCACGAAGTGGCACATGAGGACGTATATTTTTTCATCGGACAAAATTATTAAGTGTATGTCTGAAATACATGAACAAAATAAACAATTCCGTTTCTAAACAGGTTCATATGATATCAGAATAAATTAATAAGATTACGATGTCTGACTGAAAAGGTTCAGCAGCAAAATATAAATTCCGTTAACTTTTCTTTACGGTATAATTTGGCATGTGTTAAGGACCTAAGATATATCAGGTACCTTACGTTCAAACACACTAACATATCTTTTTTCACTCTCTCTGCCAATATCTCTGTCTGTATCTCTGTCTCTCTCTCCCTATATATATATATCTATATATCTATATATATATATATATATATATATATATATATATATATATATATCTATATATATATATATATATATATATATATGTGTGTGTGTATATATATGTATGTATATATATATATATATATATATATATATATATATATATATATATACATATATTATATCGATATTCATCTCTCCATATCCATCTCTCTCTGTCTCTCTCTCTATATACATATATGTATATATATATATATATATATATATATATATATATATATATATATATATATATATATATATATATATATATATATAGATAGATAGATATAGATCAGAATATATGTTAACGCGAAAAAGATAAATAAAATGCCCAAACAAAATGTTATACGTATCAAAATCGTACACTTAAATGACTAGGATTTCACTATTTAATGTCCCCTCTCATATATTATATATGTATGTATGTATGTATATATATATATATATATATATATATATATATATATATATATATATATATATATATATGTATGCATGCGTGTGTGTATGTAGTATATATATATATATATATATATATATATATATATATATATATATATATATATATATATATATATATATATACTACAATTTATATATGCATTACTATTAATTGTAATAATTAAAACTATTTGAAATAAATTTTTGCGATTATTCAGAATCAATTTTTTACAGTCACCAAAAAAATTATTTCGTGAACATAGAAGTTTTAATCTAAAATAAATAGGCATAATACGCATACCTTATATATATATATATATATATATATATATATATATATATATATATATATATATATATATATATATATATATATATATATATATATTAGGATTGTTATAAATCGCCAAAAGAATATGCGTATCACAACTTGCCTTCCAAAATACGAAATGCATTCATATTGCACTAATTATCATGATGTGTATGCTCTACAGCTTTTCGTATATTTCAACTGAATGTTTATATGCGTCTTCAGTTCACTACAGCTCGCTTAAACGCTTTACTATTCCCTATGTTGGTTTTACACTATTTACTTTTATTCAATCCATTACGTGATGTACACGCTTAGGAGATCTTTGTTCATTCGATTAATTTTGCGTACCTAGGTAGAAATTATTCTCGCAGTAGGTTTTCATATGTTTTGTGTCTTACACGGGCTGCCACTCAAACCTATATGATCCAGTATGTCCTGCTATACAATCCATAGACTAGAGATAGACTCATGCTTTCTAAAGAGCATTTGCCAGCAAGAGTTGAATTCGAACTGGGCTCTTCAAATTTCCATTCTTATCCTTTATCCATTATACCACATTTCACATATCTAGTATGTATTTATTTGTATTACACATAGAGCATTCCGTATTCTCCTGAAAATCCGACGACACGAAGTGGCACTTCTACTGAGATCAGATAATAAACTTTGTGCTTTATGTGATACTTTTTTTCTATGACTAATTTACCAAGTGTTGCTGAAATATTTTCGGCCCTAATCTCTACACTAACTATCACTATATTTTCAAACATAATATTATTTAAGGGTGTCTTACTTAAGCCAAAATTTATTCACCTCCATCTTGTTATACTTCTGGAAGTCTAAGTTTGTATGAATATTTAATTCAGAGATGTTTTAAAATATATTTCAGGATTTTCACTATATGTGAAGTTATGTCTACGATAGCTATGTTCGTGAAATCTTTTCCTAACGGGAAATTTATTGCGTAGAAATGGAATTTAAATGATGTTTACTGAATATAATCTAAAAACTAATTTAAAACAGCGTCCTTGATGCTTATAAAAAATCAATTTTCATTTCAACACTTTCACATGTTTAAAAACCTTGTTGTACTTTCTTAAATTATTCTTCCATTAAGTGGTGTGTTATCTGGATGAAGTGCTCGCCAAGATTATTATATTTGGCAATTAACATTCTGTAATGTAAACTCGTTATATAATATAAAGTATTGAGTGTAGCGAAAGTGTTATTAGCGCGGAATATGGAATCGACGAGATGAATTCCCGTTCCAGCGTTCACTATCGTACTAATGCCTTTGAGGAAGTCAATAATATTTCAGTTCTTCCGCAGAAATGTATTACATTGTCGGGTAGATATGGCTCCCTAAGCCCTACGTCTCTAAGACAAAGAAAAACGAAATTTTAAATGTCATGGGAAGTCAACTGGAAACATCTCCGTTATCTTCGCTTAAAAATTATAGTAATCCACATCTTATAAAGAACATGACCCAGTGAAAAACCTCTTTCCTGAACAGACATGGTATTAAGAGTAACCACAAACGCACCAAAAAAAAAAACAATGTGACGTTGGAAATAAATATATTCGAAAAATCCCCATGAATTTCATAGGATTTGTCTCTTTATAGACAGAATAGTTCCGGAAGACTACGTGTTCTATGAGTGAAAAATGAACACTTAAAAAATATTCTGAACAAAAACGAAAAACAAATTCTAATTAAATTCTGTATTTAATTCTCACAGAAATCTGAGTCATACTCCTCACCTCTGTTAGTATTTTAAAAGCTAAACCTCTCCTTTACCTGTTTGAAAATGTGTTAGGGTTTTGTTAGCATCAGTATTACACGTTGCTGTTCATTTCTCTTGAGGCTAAATAAATTAATTTTCCCTAATCGGATATAATTTCCAAATACATTAACATTTAGTGAATCACCGAGATAAATATTCTACTTATGCGGTTTTTACTCAGTCCTCCTCATTAATGATATTTTGGGATAATATTTCTACAAAATCTGTTAACAGATTCAAATGGATTATGTAGCATTTCTTATTTTAGTGTTCTGTTTCTATTATATTTTTTGAAAATGTAGAAGCAAAACACGAATTAATCTCGACAAAATCGCCCCAAATTACGTGATTATACAAAAGAAAATGGAACAATCTAATGAATTATACGTAACAGTAATATCTAGATGAAAGAAGCACAATAAAGTCACGCCTCATTTAACAACTTTAGTGTTTAACAATACCCGAATTTAGGAAAAGCTGTCAAAGCTCATAAAATATAAAATTAAAAATGACTCAAATCAATATATATTGTACGTTATATGAAGATCTTGGGCTTGAGTGTTTCTCTTTCATTAAAATTAATGCAATTAAATAGAATGAGTAAATAATGTGAAAAATAATTGTACTGGATTTACAGCGTGCAATCTGAAGTAATCTGGAGAATATATAGCTGATTTTCGAATGTATTATTACGGTTATTGTTCACTATACTACTATACTGTTTAAACATTTAAAATAAGCAATGTACGACTATTGTTATGTACATTCCTACAGTATATAATCATTTAGATATATATTAGATTAGTTGAAAATGAGGCAAATTTGACATTATTGCTATCTGAAGCTGGTTGATAGAAACCTATTTCTTGCGTACAACTCATTTCCTGACCGGCGTTTTTTTGTTACCAGTTCGTTGGAACGAAATACGGTTAAGTGAGGAGTTGATGTATAACAGTG
Source organism: Acanthosepion esculentum (assembly GCA_964036315.1). Lineage (NCBI taxonomy): Eukaryota > Metazoa > Mollusca > Cephalopoda > Sepiida > Sepiidae > Acanthosepion > Acanthosepion esculentum. The sequence goes on from OZ038475.1 coordinate 44,890,487, forward strand.
TGTTAATAAACAATGAATCACCTTCATTAATAGTTAATTACGGAGACATGTTCTTGAATTGATAATAAATATATGATACTCCTGCATGCCTTACTGATATTTGATAATGTTTATATATAACAGAGGCGTAATACTTTAGAAATTCACTTTCGCAAAACTTAAAATTGAGTAGGACCTGATTCTAAATTCAACATTTTCTGGTATTTCCCTCGACTCCGACAGCGATTTTCCTGCTCTTAAATTATTTGCAAATGTTTCATCCTCGAGGCAAGCATTTATATTATTTACTTGGCTTGCTGGCTATATTATTTAGTTTTGTAGGTTTCTGTCTAGAAGCTATAGAAATATTGGAAAGAGCTGAGTAATGTATCCTTCGTGAAAAACAAACTTCCAATATACGAAATGTGAGTTCTAGTTTTGTAAGATATATGTGGGAAAACGTAAATATATTTCCAGTTTTTAAACTAGTAATTTTCTTTCAATTTACAACACAAAATGACATAACAAGCATTGATGCAACTATTGTCTGCCAACCTTCCCCAAATTTCTAATACTATTGTTTGATATATGTTCCATTGTCTTAAGCAAATAACTACCATAGGTAGCTTAGCAGTCTTTCAGTAATCCATAAGCTCACTAAGCAGACGAGTATATGTAATAATCCTCGGTAAGGCAGTGGTTCCAAACCAATCAGCAGCAATTTCTATCGTCTAACGCAAAAACATACTGTCTATTGATGTTACTGTTTTCAAGCACTGAATTTCGATTATTAGACAATTTTATTGTGCGTAGTGATTACTTCAAACAATTGTTAGGTCATCGGAAGACATTCATAGCAAAGACCTCTCTAAATTCTCCAAAACATACACAGCTACACAACAATTTTCTATATTTAGATATGATTCATTTGTATGTTCGTTGATATGTAGAATTTGTACTTCAAAGAGCTAATGGCAAAAACACTATATGGATATGGCATAATAAAAGAACTTTTTAAAGATGCAATGCAACAATTCCATGGAAGATTAGCACAAATATTTCTCCATGCTAAAAATAAAAGATAGTTTAAAATTAATCGAGAAATATCCAATTTTGCAAAATGAATCGGAAAATATTCGACAGAGCATGAAGCGTTTTGCTTTTAAGACAGGGCGAATGATAAGACCATAGCTGTTGCCATTGAAAAGAAAGAGGATGATCTTCGAAGTGTAGTGGACACATAAAAGCTAAATTTCTAAAAATAGCATGATTAAGTCACGATCAATCAGAACTTGTCAACGCAATCAAGGAGATAGGATATCTGCTAAACCCCCATTTCCAATAATTATTTTCACCAAATATTGCGAAAATATATTTTAAT
>OZ038475.1:44896846-44924346 GCA_964036315.1 Acanthosepion esculentum
CCCTTCGGTGGAGCCTCGTGCGGGTTCCTCTCTGCTCAGAGGCAGAGAGTTCCACCATCTAACCGAGAAGACTTCGCCGTCTCCTCTGTTGCAGACAGTATTTACTGTCCCCCCACGAGGGATAGATTTGGCAAAAGGCCGGGTTTAAGTGGCGTATTCCCCAGACCATAGGGTGTGCCAAAAAAAATGCCCGTAGATCCTGTATAAACGGGATCGGGTTGGTCAACCACCCCAACGAGTCTCTGCCCTTCAACGGATCCTCGTCCGGGTTCTTCTCTGCCCAGAGGGAGAGAGTTCGAACGTCTAACAAAGAAGATGTCGCCGTCTCCTCTGTTTCAGACAGTATTTACTGTCCCCCACGAGGGATATATGTGGCACCATGCCAGGTTTAAAGTGGGGTATTTCCGAGCCCGTAGGCTCTGCCAAAATATGACCGTAGATCCCGTATAAAGGGAATCGGGTTGGTCGACCTCCCCAAACAAGACTCTGCCCTTCGGCGGAGCCTCGTCCGGGTTCCTCTCTGCTCAGAAGCAGAGAGTTCGACCTGCGAACCGAGAAGACGTTTCCGTCTACTCTGTTGCAAACAGTATTTACTGACCCCCCAAGAGGGATAGATGTGACATAAGGCCGGCTTTAAAGTGGGGTATTCCCGAGCCCGTAGGATCGGCCAAAAAATGCCCGTAGATCCCGTATAAACGGGATCGGGTTGGTCAACATACCCGAACGAGGTTCTGCCCTACCGCGGATTCTCGTCCGGGTTCCTCTCTGCACAGAGGCAGAGAGTTCGACAGACTAACAGAGAAGACGTCGCCGTCCACTCTGTTGCAGATTGTCCGGGTATTCACTGGTATTAGTATATGGACAACTTGTGTGAATCCATTTGTGTGAAAAGGGGAGACCCCTTAACAATAACCTCTTGAATCGACATATTAAAATGGATATCATACACAGTGCAAAGTTCGTTCAGAAATATGTAAATTGTCACAGGTATATATCTCAAACATTTTTGACAGTCACGAACTATAATATCTCTGGTATTATTATATTGATATTTTTACAGTTTGTCAAACTTTTGTAGGATATTTAAAGCTCGAAATATTTTTAGATTGTAGGAAATTTTCTTGGTAGATAATAATGATATTAGTGATGCAATTACTAATAATTAAACCAGGGCTGGAGTGAGAATAGGTGGTTTCTTACCTTTCCCAGGGGTCTGTGCGTACACATGAATTTAACTGTCCCGACTGAAATTAGAATTCGACTTTCCTATTTACAATAAAGTGCCGTTACCCATTACATCACACTCACATTTAAGCTTACATTACCTTGTATTTATAATCGCTTACTGAGAAGTAATAAATAGCCACCACACTGCTTAATTCCGGTGTTTTAATGTTATATGGGTGCAAAGCCTTTTATCTCTGTAACTGCCTTCTCATTCATGAAGGTATTCCTATGGAGCAGATCAATGCTGACGTTAATGGCCAGATATTGTTTCGCACTATGGCAAAAACAAAGAAGATAATGAATTTGTTAATTGTTTTACCCGAGAGGAGTAGGAAATAAATGTAAGGTGCCTTATCTGGTTTGTAGAATTGATTTCATTAAAACGTGAAATTAACTCGACTTTTGTATCTCAATATAAATGAATTTCAAACGAAAACAGCCTGAAATTTTCATTGTAAGTTTTCTAGCGGCCACTATAAAATATAACTCAATACATATTGAGTAAAGTGTTTAATATATTATCTGTTATCGTGAAGATTACAACATAAACATAGGCCAACTGTTCAATCAATTTCTTAATGGCAATTACCCACCCAATATATATAAAGAATCTATCACAAAAGCTTCCAAACATGACAGAAACACTATTCTCCACTATGTAACTAATACGAATAATTCCAGAATCCTCATGGTCTTTTATTCTAAGTATAACATCCACACACTTTCCAACAACTTAACTAAAGATTTCCAGCATTTTAAAATAGAAAATAAATTAGTAAATTATTTTTCGATATTCCCCACGATCTCCAGCCGTTTAACACCTTCCAACATCTACAACACATCACCTCATCAATGGAATGTTGCCTTCAACAAACTCCGGTGCCTGGTCTGCAAACACATAATAACTCATAAAATTTACACCCATCCGGTACTCATGTGGTATTCAAACCGCCGGTTCGCAGTTCCAATATCGTATATTTACTTTTTGGTCGAGAAGGGGAATTATGTGGGAGAAACCGTAACAGTGTTCCGTTTACAGTAAAATATGCACAAGAAAAACATCATCATAAAAAATACCCTGTCTCTGTAAACTTCAGCCAACCTGGTCATAGAATCAACGATCTCGGGTGCGTGCTTTTAGCTTGTTGCGGTAGCTGGGAGGACAGACACATATAGGACATGTAGTATATCTTAAGATTAAATTCCCACATAGACTAAACAAAGATTTGGGATTACACAGACAGTACAATCTCCATAAGGAAATATATTATCAGAAACATCACTCCTCGAAAGTGTACGCACTTCACCCACATTTTAACTCTAAATTTTAACAGCCATCACCCGACATACCTACTATATTTTTATGTTTTACGACATATGATTTTCCTCATGATGCACTATTATGTAATAGAAGTATTGCCCTTTACTCTGAGGACTACTTTCCACTCACCCTCTTTAATACCATCAATGATTCTATCTATGTGGCTCCTTTAAATATATAGTTATGTAAGGAGTGGGTAAGTTTAATGTAGATACATATTAATCTTATATATGTATTTATATCTTTACGTGTATTGAGATTCATATCTTTTTGTTGTGGCTTATATATACATGTTATACATATATATATATATATATATATATATATATATATATATATATAATATATATATATATATATATATATATATATATATATATATATATATATATATATATATATATATATATATATATATATAAATTGTTATGTACACTTATAACGCATATGCATCTATATACGTACACGCTTTTTCCCCCAGTTTTTCCTTTATTTTTATTTTCTGTACTTACAATATTTTTTTTTATTTTCTGTAATTAACAATAATTTTCTAAATGTTTATCCTAGTTTTTATACATTTTTTTGTTTTTTCACATTTTTCTTTTCATTTTATTTAATAATATTTTCTTATTATATATTACATTTTTCCTCCTCATAATTTTTCATACCTCATATTCTAACCACATCCCATCTTTCTACACTTGACAAATTTGTCAGAAAATTTTTAACACATACTACACTCGTGACGTATTTCCACCTTCCAGCCAATAACCCTCTAGATCTACGTTGACAATCTCACTCGCAACACGACACACACTAGTAATAATATAGCTGCCTAATGTTATTACACCAATCAAAATTTTAATTTTGAGTTTATTTTCATAAAAGTTTCGTACATACAGCAATCTGAAAGAGATCGTGTTTTTACTAACAGTACTAACTTATCTGGAAAATACATATTTATCGTACTGATTACATTGTTATCATTTCGGTAGCCCTAGTGTTATTAATTAACCTATCTATTATATATCAATTATTTTATAGATTCTAAACATAAACGTATTTTATAATTAGGACTTAATAAATATTCTTATACCATTGCATAATTTTAATATATATATATATATATATATATATATATATATATATATATATATATATATAAAGTGATATATATATATATATATATATATATATATATATATATATATATATATATATATATATATAGAGAGAGAGAGAGAGAGAGAGAGAGAGAGAGAGAGAGAGAGAGAGAGAGTAGCTCTATATCAAGAGATGGAGGAAAATTATTATTAATTAAGGAATATTAAACATAAATCATGGATTTTTCATTTTTTAATTATTTCATTTTTTTATTCTTTTAGTAAAGAATATCAAACTTCAATCAATTTTAGGTGTTTGATATTCCTCAATTAATATATATATATATATATATATATATATATATATATATATATATATATATATATATATAATCTACTTAAACTTCACATAACAATGAATTTAACTTTTTCAAAAAATGACTAGAATCTGTGTAATCTAAATTAGACTTACTACGTAAATAATTGTGAAAATATCGACATTTTACCGATAAAATAATCGTAAACAGATGTGACGCTTATTCATCGTAAACTATGTTAAATCATAGCTATATGCGTGTGGTCGCAAGCTTTAGTCGATTTGAGTTGAAGAATTAAGATGTTTGTCAGTATGGACAATAAACGTAAAATATAAAATTACATATGATAGTTAATTTAATCTGACGGGTCGATATGGATTCAGAATATGATCTAGACATCAGGATATTAAGATATCTAAAGAATATATCAATAACAGCTGTTAGGGCACAGTGATGGAATTAATATTCACCATAAAATATTTCGATAACAGAATATTACGATCGCAGTATCTTGTAATATAAAACTTGTCCCAGAGAAAAATGAACGAACGAAGATTTGAACCGTGCAATAGAGATAACGACATAATAGCTTATTGCAGCCTTTGTAGGAAATGAAAAGTTTTGAATATTTTCCGATTGCTTTTCAGTCAGAAGAAAGATAGATAATGTATAATAAAGATACACTCACACACTCACACATACACATACACACACACACACATATATATATGTGTGTGTGTGTGTGTGTGTGTGTGTGTGTGTGTGTATGTGTCTGTTTAGTGTGCAAAGTTACATAAACTCTCAATTTACACACACACATGAATATATTTAAACATCAAATATATACAAGCACAAACCTACACACAAACACACTTAAAGGACGATACATATTGCCGACATTACACTACATCGATGTCTCCAGACTTGTATATATTTTGGTACTTCAAAGTGGTAGATGGTTAGCAAGCTTGTCTCGCTAGTTCAGTTATGGCGTTATAGTGAGTTCGAACCTCAGTGAGTGCTCCATTCATTCGGCCTTGTCACAATTAAGCTAAGTTTAGAAAAATCATTGGGCACTTCGACGTAGTTTAATCGTTAGCTAGCTTCTCTCGCTAGATGAATTACAATTGCATAGTGAGTTCGGTCCGCACTGGGCGCTCCATACTTTCGGACTTGTGACACATCTAAGCTACTCTCAGAAAATCATTGTGCACTTCGATGTGTTTTGATGTTTGCATCGCTAGATCAATTACGATTGAATAGTGGGTTATTTTTTTTTACTGGGTGGTCTAACATGGTTTAACGGTCAGTAAGCTTGCCTTGCTAAATCCCTTACGAATCAATAGTGAGTTCATTTCTCACTGGGTGGTTCGACGTGGTTTAACGTTCAGCAATATTGCCTCCCAAATCACTTACGATTGAACAGTGTGTTCTTTCATCATTGGGGGGGCGACGTTGTTTAACGGTCAGCAATATTACCTCGCTAGATCCCTTATAATTGAATAGTGAGTTCTTTACTCACTGGGTTGTCCGACGTGGATTAACGATCAGCAATATTGTCTCGCTAGATCCCTTAAGATTGAATAGTGAGTTCTTTACTCACTTGGGGGTCCAACCTGGTTTAACGATCTGCAAGATTGCCTCGCTAGATCACTTACAATTGAACAGTGAGTTCCTTCTTCACTAGGGGGTCCGACATGGTTTAACGGTCAGCAATATTACCGCCATGCTTTCAGTCTCGTACCACATCTAAGCTACGATTAGAAAATCACCATAAGCATACACGTCATTTCTATGTCATAGCCTTTCATGACACGGGCGATATGGCTCTCCAAAATTTTCTCTCTGAGAAATCTTTACTCTTTTACCTCCCATCATTGTATATTCCTTCCACCAATTAATCCTACCGCAAACTCTTTTGAGATTATTTGCTGATCCCACTGCCACTTTTGCATTCAATATGCCTTGTGTGTGTTAGAGTATTTAAACATTCATTTATTCTCATCTCCAGGAAATTTTGACTCTCATATTCAGATAGAATTCAGTTGCATTCATTCTTCTTAGGATGATTTTGCTACTCACAGATTCTGTCTACGATAGTCTCAATATCTCTCGGGATATCTATATACACCTCTGTTGGTCAAAATCTCTTCACGTTCACTAATGAAACTGTTAGACATTCATGCCATACAGATTTTTTTTTATGTAGCCGTTATTTTTGTGTGTTTTTTGCTGAAAACATATTACTTTCCCTTAATATTAACTGTGCTTCTTAATGTCATCTTATAGTATATCATGTTAGTGTTTCTATTTTACACACACTGGCATACATGTGTGGTGTGTGCATAATATATTCACGCACTACCGCGCATACACACACATACATGCACGTGCCCTGTTCCATTTTATCACACGCACATCCAAGCTTACAGTACCAGTTATTCCCCAGCTGATACTCATCTATTTACTAGCCACGTTCAACGTTGCTTCTGTTCTCTGTTTCAACGTGAACTGGCTGTAAGCATAAATAAATATTAAGGTGAATCAAAAGACAAAATGCAACTTCCTTACAATAACTTTATTTCAAATTTGCCTTTTTCTTTATGATTCATTCACGTATCTATTGACATATATCATGTAAAAATACTATGAATTTCCCACCCCGGCAAAGTCAAAACTATTGGGAAAATCTCATCGTTATTCACTTGAATACATCTTCAAAATTAAACTGATGGAACCACAAACATATCTCATACGCATTGTGTACATTATTTTTAGTGTTGCTTCCTCACTTACGTTTTCCATTTAACAAGAAATAATACTTCCATATATGTATATATAGTAGGGCAAACTAATGTAATCAACGGTGCATAATACACATTTGCCACAGAATGTTAAGCTGAAATATTTGTAGGCGATCATTATGTACATTAACTCTACAGTGTTTATCAAAAATACTTTTACAAACTTTGGGGGCTGGTTCCTCACATCAAAACAAGAACAAAAGTCCTTATAAATATATGTCCGCAAATCCTTCGTTTTTCACTTGTTAAATTTAATGTTTATAATAGCGCTGTTAAATGTACATTCCAAGACACAACCCAGAAATAGTTTTACAATCTTTGTGAACGGGTTCCTGACACGAAGAATGGGAAAATTGTTTTAAAATAACAAGTGACACAGACTAGCCAAAAATACAACCTCTTCTACACTGTAACACTTGCGTCATTTACCATAAACTGCCTTTAAACGTAATAACTAAAAAACGAAGTGTATATGAACTTTTATCTTTTGTTTTGGTGCCAGGAAACCGCCACAAAAGTCTGTAAAATTATCTTTGATACACTCTCTATATGAACTTTTTATCGGTCCTTTTCTTCATAAAATCTGGGTGGTAATGACAATGGTAATATTAGCCTTTCTGTACAAGGAATAATTTGATCATTCATTGACCAAACAGCCAGAATTGATTTCGGCAGAAATTTATATGGCCTATTTAAATAATTATTTCAGGAAAATAGGTTTATCAAGTCCCGAAGCCGTTAACAATCTATTCCTAAATTCATGGGGTTCTCTTTCCTAACATTTTAGCTGAAGTAGTTTGAAGTGTTAACATATTGATTATGTCATGATTTTCCCTTCAGTTATATTTGCATCCATTTGTGTTGCTGCTACCGTCGTTAATCCTCAAGAGATGCCGTTCCTGTTATTTGGTACAGTTTTGTTTTTTATTGCCATTCTTTATCGCCTATCCGCCATGTTTAAAGAAGGATGATATTTGCCCTCCTCCGGTTTCTCTCACTCGAAACATTTTGTTTTATATCACTTAAAGTATGTAATAGCTATGGTCGGAAAAATAAGATGCAACAGAGTTTTAAAATCACGATACAACACTGCATGATATAACAAAATATTCAATACTGCCTTGTTAAAGATAGATCCAATTATATTATAAGCGATATTGATGTTTTATTCATCGCTTACTATCTAAAACATTTGTCATGTCTACTGCCGCCCAGTACCTTGGGGATACAACAGGTCGTGTATGACATTTCCGCCATGAATGCAGGAATGCTCTTCCAGGTTTTCTGCTATCCTGTAAATATAACGGAGAGAACTGTTCGGCAACTGTTGTGTTTTTTCAGGGAATTCTCCAAAACAGTAACTATGTTTAGGAATTGAAATGGAAGTTTTGAAAGCACATGCCATTAATCCATAATTACAATCCTTTATATCGAAATAATAAACGCTAAGCAGTTTGGATAAATCGCTGTAATATCGATTAAATCATACAGAAAATAAAGACATTCAAACGAGGATAGTCTGTGTTAGGGGTTGTTTTGTTCATATACTAAATATATAAAATCCTTGACCTAAGGTATCAAAATGAAGTAATTCAGTATCCTAGTCCGATCTAAAATCTGATATGGTTGTTTAGAAATATCTTAATTATCGATTATATACAAGCTTTTTGTTAGATCAATGATTACAAATAGCTTCAGTGAAATTAATCATTTAGGTCTTGAAACAATTCTTTATCAGATCTCATATACAGGCGATTTAAAAATCCAAATAATTTAACAATTTTTAAAAGATACGCATCGCATGAACGTCTCAAACAATAGCAACAAATGATCCCGTGTACAAAGAAGTGAAAATAATAATATAATGGGGATGTATTAATTAAAAACAAGTTTACAAGGAAAACTATCATCAGTACTAGAAAGAGTTAGCGATAACGGTTAGTGGAATTTAGAAGACTATTTTCGTGGAAAAATTTCCTAAAATAAAACTTCTATAAATAACACACAATACTGTCAATGATTCATGAATGATTTCTGTGTATAAAACGGAATTCCTGCCATTACCATTACCATGCTCGTGTCTATATTTCTGAGATGAGGTATTATGTACACTATTTCCATTATTCGGACTATTGTCCTCGTCTTTGTCGGCATATTTATTTCATCGTTTCGACCCTTGTACGCTCTGGTCTCCTTCAGGTGGTTGGAATGTCGAACGGAATACTTTATTTCGGTCACTAGGGTAGACTGTTCTTGTTCCACGTGCCATGTTTAATGGATGTCAGTTATCAGTTATCTCCTGTTAATTTCCATCTGAAAGTTATTCACTGCCTCAAGGACACATGGCACAGTGGATAAAGGCGTTGGTTATATCCAGTGTAACAGTGTAAGTTCAATACCCGTTTAAGGCAGTGGAGAACTTTCAGAGGGAAATTACCAGGAGATAACTGATAACTGACGTCCATTAAACATGGCACGTGGAACTAGAACGGTCTACCACAGTGAGCGAAATAAATGGTTCAGTTCGACATTCCAATCACCTGAGAAGGCCGGGGCGTACAACATCCGAAACGTTGTAATAAATATGGCGACAAAGATGAGGACAACAATCCTAATAATGTACATAATGAGCATGCTCGTGGTTTTGGCTACAACACGTTGAAACACTGATTCCCGTACAATGACTGAAATTAAGCAACCCTGAGGCTGGTTGTACCTTTATTTGTGACAGTCTGGGAATGTTAATTGCCGTAAGCTTGGATTTGCGTGTGGCATATAAGGATAATAGCTCGGAATTGTTGATAGGAGAGCAAAGTTCTAATTCCCGTTGTGATCTTATATTCACTTACGCCTCTTCTCTTTCAGCTATGGATTCATTAGTAAGACTTGTAGCGGACCGTGGGATTGAAGATGTGAACAGATATCAGAAAAGGTTAAAATTTCCTTCCTGCTAGCCGGTCCAACTACATGAGAATGTTGGGGTTTAATTATGTTCAAAGAAGACAAAGAAAAGAAACAAGACCGATATATATGGTTAAACAAATATATATTAATACACAAAGACATGGAAAGTTACATAGTGTTTGTATGGAGAAATTATGTGTGTTATAAGTGTTCGTAAGTACGTGTATCGTTCTTAGCGCGTTCTCGGAATTTGGGAAACGCTGTATCTGTGAGAGGTCACATATTGGCCTAAGTGGAAAAAAGAGAGATTTTACCTCGCCTCCGAGCGAGGTAGCAGCCCAAGGCTTGAGTCGAAAAAAAGAGAGAGGCGAAGTATTTATAGCCAGGTGAGAGAGACCCCTGTTGAAGGATTAGGGAAACTGAGGAGGAACTAACTCCGACAGACTTGTGTCAGTAAAACTATTAATATGCAAAACAATAATATTGTGTACAAAATATTTAGATATCAGAATTAACTAACCCATATAAGTTCATCTGAAGCTAAGCAAATTTAATCAGTCATTACCATGTTCATCTGCTTTCTGTAAATACTGTGTAAATAATGAGTTTCTGAAAATAAGTTAAAGAGTTAAAATATATGTTGTCTATACTATTTCCCGGAGTTAAAAGTTTCGGTTATATGCTTACGAAATATGAATACAAAACTGACTATAAGTGATATCAATGGCCTATAAGAGAAAAGAAATGTGTAGAGAGCTAGATTGCACATTATAAAAGGAGTTAGGATTTGAAACTACATTCGTACTTGCAGCTATATATGAAATAACAACAGTATTCATATATATCCCTTGACAAGTTCACTCCCTAGAAATGATGAAAACATGATTGCAAAATAATTTACACGAAATGCTATTTCTCTGGTAGAGAATTAAATTAGCTCAATATCCTTTAAATTCAAGAGATATTTCCCTCACGATTAATATGAATAAATGAAAACCGATTAACTATATGGAAAGCCGCCGTCGAAAGGAATTCCGTAGCAAATGGCTGATACCTTGGCCTGCTCTCCGCCGGATAACAATGAAGTACGTAAGGTGAAGGGATTTTAAGTAGTCATTAATCACTGACCACTCAGATTGAAAAGTTAGTAGAAAATGATTATGGCTGGATGAACATTGCTTTTAAACTCATTTGGCTCACCGTCTAATCGGCAGGTTGTTGAAGAATCCAACTAACATCAATGACCGAGCACTGTATCAACGACACGCATAAATTTAGTAAATATTGTATTAAAATCTATTTCAGCTTGGAGACGGTTGGCGGATAAACTAATATGCAATGTTAACCACATTCAATTTTATATTAATTATCATATTAATGCCCAAGAACCAATGTAAGTGTGATAGTTTATCAAAACAATCACCATAGGTTTGTATAGAAAATATACCTTTAACAGAACCAAAACTAATTTTCGAAATCTGGAAACTATTTGCATATAATTAAAAATAAAATCATTCATGTTATTGATTGTTTAATAGGGAATTGACAAATAATATCCAACTTACTTTTCGACTTATCTGTTCCCCGGAATCGATCCACGAAATCTATAAATCGACCATTCGCCTTTGCATGGAGTATTGCTGCCATATATGGTCTGGAGCCCTTGCTGTTTGCCTCAGAGTTCTTGATAAGATCCAGAGACGGATATGCAACGTAATTAGCCCTGATCTGTCATCTCGTCTGCAGTCGCTCTCTCACAGACGAGACGTTGCCTCGCTCTGTCTTTGTTACAAATACTTTCACGGTAATTGCTCCGAGGAGCTGCTTTCGCTGGTTTCTAGGCCTCATGAATTTAAATGTCCTACGAGGCTGGCATCCCGTTTCCACCCCTTCACCATTGAAACTGTTAGATGTAGATGTCTCTTCTACTCCAATATCTTCTTGTCTCGCACATCTCGCCTGTGGATCTCCCTTCCTTATTCCTGTTTCCCTGACAAATAAAATCTCCAACTATTTAAGTGTAACGTCAATCGACATCTCCAGTTGCCTTGATCTATCCACTTCCCTTCTCCACATCCTTTCACCTTTCATTCCTATCTGCTCTCGCTCCAAATCTTCTGTAACCCCCTTGCCTTGATCGATCCAATATCTTTCTACTCATCTTCTCCTTTACCACTCCTATCTGCTCTTCCTCCAAACCTTCTGTAACCCCTTGCATGCTAGTGGCTTCGAGCTTTGCTTGGGGTGATAAGCTTAAAAGAAAATCCATAACTATATATGTAAATACTTTTGCAGTATACATTTAGGACGAGGATGATTATGTCTCTCCAATGTTACCTGTTCTTGTTTTTGCCGTCAATATTTGCTATATTATTATCCATTTTGTCGTACTTGTTCTTACAACCATTCAACAAAATACTCCAGTTGATAATCCTTGCTTTATTATGTTTCCTATGATTTCAATATGTCTTGTACCTGTCAATGAATTATTCTCATTATATATTATCCCCAAAGTATATCTGTTTTATAAATCTCGTTCTGATTATTACGATTCTTTTTGTAAACATTTTTAAGTGTTACTCATATGTGCTTGTTACAAACAATGCATTTTTATACCTAAATATTTCAGCAATTAGAGGTAAGGTATTGATTCACATTACATTAATACCAGACCTCGCTTTTCTTAAATATTTTAGTCAATTGCAAGTTTTTCTTAGTTTTAATGGGAGAAAAAAAGAGTAGAATCCATATAGAACCACATTCGATGTTAGATATCGGCCTCTTAGCACCTTAATCGTTTTCTAAATAATCCTTAGATGGATTAGTTCCCTTAATTCTTTAAGGTTTAATTATCAGGTAAATCTTCTCTTACCGATTGCAGTTGATTTATAAAGCAAGAATATTTGCAATTATAATTATTAATTTAAACGTTTTGTTGTATAATACAATTGAAACATTCTTCTCATTTATTACGATATGTGCAAATATCCTTATATCACGATATCGATTCTTATTGTATCCTCACAGACGTTCTCATAGATTTGACAGGAGTGTTTCCTTTAAAATCAAGATGTAAAACTTGGGGATTCTGCTGATTTTACTCGCGTCAAATATACAACCATTCACCTAAATATAACACGAATTCAAATTGTATTTCCGTATAATCTCGAAATTAAGCTAATATGGAGAATTCTACGTACAAATAAAAGCCATCATGCAATTTAATTTGGTCTTAAATCTATTTTGTACAAACGAGCACAAGTCGCTACACATTGGCGTGTAATATATATATATATATATATATATATATATATATATATATATATATATATATATATATATATATATATATATATATATATGTGTGTGTGTGTGTGTGTGTGTGTGTGTGTGTGTGTGTGTATGACGACTTTACTAAACCCATACGTTAAAAACTGACTGTAATATTTAAGAAGTAGTGTAAAATTTAAAGATACGATGTTTAGAAAAATATACTCTCACATGTAATTTTTAAACCTGTCTATGTGACGAATAGTTATACAAATTGCCACAGGCTTCGCCCACAATAAAGTTCTACTCTGTTTATACGTTATCATATTCCGCCATATCTTGGCACTCAGCACAAGGTGGAATAATATCTTAAAAATGAAGTTTTATTAACATTTTTCAATGAGGTATATTCATGTTTAATTATGATTAAAGATGGCAAATAGGATTTTCATTTATTGAACTAATTAGATATTTTCGTTTAATAGGACTGATGGTATTGCGAACGCCACAAATCAGTTACTATGTTTAATGGTTCGTGCGCTATCATTGGCTGCTTCTATCTCATTGATTATTACTATTTTTGTATGATAAACAGTATCTTTGTAATGTTCCCACAATCACCTTAGTAACCTAAATGTAGTGTGTTATTTATACAACCTCCCTCATTTTATCTGTTCAGAATATCAACAATCTGTCGCTTATTCAATGATACTGTGGGCTAATGAGGCTATTAAAAAATTCCAACCGACACACACATGTTTATCTCTCGGTGCTGTATCATATTCTACGAGATTAATAGCTATTTACTATCAGCCTGTCTACATATTTTTGAATACAGGATATCCGTTATATTTCGGAATGATGCTTTCACACTTATTTATTATGAACCATTAGCCGGTAGATGCAGATATCTTTAAATGCGTTCTCCCAATTAGACGGTAGATTTTCATTTCTTAAATTCAGTGATATTTTAACCACTAAATAAAAAGCGACTAAAATAAAATCGCATATATTCGCCAGTAAAATACATTGCTTGGAAACTCATATATTACGGTGGTAGGAAATAATGTATGATTAAAAAGCGAATATTACATTTGTATAACATGAAATTACTTTAAGCAAGGTCCGAGTCTATATATATTTCCATTGAAACTGTAAGAAAAGAATTGCAATAGGTCAGGAAATAATGAAAGTTTACAGGAATCAAGGATGTATTTTTTTGTATAAATGTAGTTAATAAAATGTTCAGACGCCATTCCGTTGAGCGAAATAATATATAAAACGAACCTTTACGTTCCAGCATGACAATTTATAATGTAAAATAGGGAATATACCTTTGTGCGTGATACCTTGCGTATTTTGAGATATAAATTAAAGCAACCCTAACGGAAAGAACTGTAAAATCCAAATATGAAACCATTGTAATCTTGCATTTAAGTTGTAACAACAAAAAAGTAAATTATAAACTACAGTTCACAGGAAACTGTAACACAATGATAAAACCTCGGTAGTATAAGCAGCTGAAATTTGAAATTCCACTTTATATAGATGGTAGATGTATTATTGTGTAGTTTTGTAGGTTCTTCTTTTCATCAGAAAGCGATACTAAAGATTTTTCGTTTTCAATGCATGACGTGAGTGTCACTAGATTTGCGGAGATATCACTCGATGTATGTTCTACCTTTTTGTATAGAAGAATGCCGGAGGCGGACAACGGGAAGTAGATCATTATTAGTGTATAAGGGTCTATGAAGTTCTTTTGTCGCAATGGATTAGGAGAATTAAGGCTGACACACAAGTCGAAATCTGATCAATATCGACTGGGTCACTTAGGAGAAAAGGGGAATTACATTGTAAAACCCGAAACGTCTAATGATCCACGGTTAAAAACTTCAGTGACATTGTGCACCTGAAAGATGTTTTTCTTGAAATTTCTCTCATCGATGTATCTGCTCTCTGTGTGCATATTTGTGGATGTTAATGGATGTTCTCTATTTCTGTATTTAAATAGTCTTTTTTATTAAAATTACTAGTAGTAGTTAACCAATTTCTGTCGTGTATTAATGATCGTACTTTGAGACTATACGTAGGTACGATACAATAATCAGGTAGTTCTCTTAGCGCCACATTCTCAAGGGTGATACAGAAGTGGAATCGTAAAATATGCTATTGTTACTGATCCGCCAAATAATGATAATGGGCATAAACGGTTGCTGATTTAGAAAGTGTTCTCATTATATTTTCTATTTATTAATAATTAAATAAAAAGAGAGAAAGCTCGATTGATATCTTCTCAATGTGTCCCTACTTATCCCGGTTTTCCACAATTTCTTTTAATGTTAACAGAAATATCTCTGTCAATTGTTACTTTTCACATGTATGCAAAATTACAGAATTGCATTTTCTGAAATATATATACTTTTTTATTTTTTTATTTTTTTGTAGAAACCGCCAAATAAAACTAAACAACAACAACAACAACAACAAATAATAATAATAATAATAATAATACAATAGCAGGAGTAGGCCTGGCCTCATGAACGTGATTGCCCACTATGGCATGGATATGCTCTGGTGCCCATAAACTAGCCCCCACTAGCGCTAATGATGATACAACGAAAAATATTGCTAAACTGCATCACGTGGTTTACAAGGAGAGCGATCTCCAGTGACGAAACGGAAATGGATCGAAAAGTCTACAATTGGAACAAACTCTTCCCAACAGGAACTAAAGAAAATACCACAGAAAGAACAATATGTAAATGGTCTAGGGAAGAGTATATTGAAATAATTATAGAATTTTACACTGCTACGATACATCCGACAACGACAACAACAACAACAAAGTCCTCTATTATATCTTGCGAGAAGAAAAACATCCCTCAAACAGACTGAAAAAAGACTCTAGCAAAGTAGCCTATGTCAGGTATAATTTCATCAGGAAAAATAGAATAACTGACATAGAACTCGAAAGCATTCGAACAAACATCAAAAATAGATTAAACCTTAACATTGAGGTGCTAAATACCAACAACACAGACATTACACATGTAGTGAAAGAAATATAAAACTTTTTTAATTATCTCTCCAAGGTACACATGCAAACAGAGGAAGATTATTATGAATATGAGAGAGAAAAATTAACTGATACAAATAAGAGAATTTGAAGGAAATGTCTTTTCGAGGAAAGGCCGACATTTTCAAAAATGAGATAGAACCATCAATCGAAGGAAACCATCAACCTCGCTAACCAACCAATTAGAACAAATATGGGACGAAACGGAAAGGCTGATGAACCTGACAGAAATTACTCATCTTATATACGTGGCCTCGGTAAAGTTCGCAGAAACAATAGGTGAAAATTTAAAAACAACGTGAAAGAAATTAGAAAATGCCACTCTTGAAAGAAAAAATAGAAACCGAAATAAAAAAAAAATATCAAGATTATTTTCACTTCTAAGTGAAGTAGTCGAGGGCTCAAAAATGAAAGAAGGAAAAAGGAAATAACTGAAAAGAAGCATTTACATAAAGAATAATCATGGCGAACAAAATGTTAAAGAGAAACAGAAACAATAATTTCAGGTGAAGGCACAAAGAATCAGGCGTTATTAAAAAAAGAAACAGATTAAAACAAGATAATAAATATGATGCCAAGAAACTTTATCGAGTACTGAGAGAAACTTTATAGAGAGAAATAACCCAAACAATATCAAGGAAGTCCTGGGGTTCTGTTGTAAGATGTGAGAACGCTGCAACATATACAATGAAAGAGCTACATGGATCAAGGCACAACAGTAACAACACATACATATAGAGTGCCAAGAATGGACTGATATCAATATTAATGAAGCAAATGCTGCCAACTGCAAAACCAAAAACTGGAAATCACCAGGAATGGGCCGAAGACCCAATTTCTGGATAAAAGAATATATCTAGCACCCATCAAGACCGCTCAGGGTCATACAATTATATAATCATAAACCCAGAAAAATAGCCCAAATGGCTCACGTGAGTAATTGATTACCTACTCCCTAAAATAGAAGAGACACAAAACCCAACAAAATCTGACCAAATTTATATAGATCTTCGTACCTTCGGAAGTAATTTGCAAAATATTTATCTTCCTCGGGTGCGTACGTGAAATCTTCAAATAGCGTCTTGTGAGAGAACTGTTTCGTTCTCGGATTTTTTTCTCTTATTTGACATTACACGTAGCAATAATTCCTGTAATTCCAGATGTTTCATTTCGTACTTTTGCTGCTGTTCAAATTGGATTTTGATAAGTTCCACAATGGTTGACTTAAAACCTTCCATGTTGACGTAATTTTGTGTACGTATTTTACTTTAGTGAAACTTGTTATTCTAAAACCTGTGTACGCAAAAAAATTCCTTTGTTGCCAGTAAAATTGATATCCAAAAAGAAAATGTTTTTTTCTTATGTGTTATCGTAGAACATGTTTTTTTGTGTTTTTTTTTGTTTACCCGTCGACCACTGTTATGTGCGAGGGATAGTAAGAAACGTATGTCCTCCGCGTTTAGAGTTCGTATTTCTTTAGGGTTTGCCTCGTCGCCACTTGTTATGTGCGACGTATAGCAAAGAAGTATGTCCTCCGCGTAGAGAGTTCGTTTTTCCTTTGGGGTTACCTCGTCGCGACATGTTATGGTCCAAGTTCCTTGTACCACGGTGATGATCCAAGGTAGAACAAATGAAGAATAACTCGAACACAGGTATGGAATAACACATATATATTACAAACAGAAATATATACAAAGAAGTAGAAGTATTAGTAATGACTATCAGATTTGGTTAAAGTGAACTATGTTGTCTCGACAAGTATCACTATTCCAATGTCTTACAGTAATCGTCTGACTCTTGACTCTGTCTCTGACTCTGAACTCTGCTCCCTCTTGAGGCGCAGTATTTATGATGACCGGAATAGTCCATTATTATTATGGGTAAGTTCCCATAACAGAAAATAAAAAATAAAATAGGGTTAAGGATAGAGCCTTTTGGGACACCTGCATTAGTACGAAATGGTCTTCGAGATTGGCCATTCAGGATAAGAAAGACTGGATCAGTAGTAACATGTTTTCTAGGGACACCGTAAATTTAACTTTGTGAAGAAAACCTGTATGCCAAACTCTGCCGAATGCTTTCGAGATGTCCAAAGCTACATCTAGAGCTTCATTGTTCTCATATAGATATTGATAGAATATTTCTGTATTTATCTTCAATACATCAGTATTAGAAATTGAGAAAGGAAAAACGTATTGTTTGTCTTCAAAATCGCTGTACTATGTGCGATTCTTAACTAATTCTGCATTCGTTAGTTCCACTAGTAGAAAAACGAAGAAGAATGCTAATGGGACGAGAGATGGAATTGTTTTTAAAAACTGGAACAAAATATTACGATTTCCAACAGGTATGGAAAGAAGAGACATCTAGGGCATTTATTATAATTTAGAGAGAACGGTAGGAATGACAGATCGCTCTCGATTTTGTAGGTGATGATTCATGTCCGCACTTAGTTGGTGGTGCCAGTCGCCTTGATGATTCCGATAAGGAACGGTACTTCGAACTAAATCGGCAATATATGTGGTTTTCCAACATCCAGGTCAGGGTTATTTTTCTCCAGTATTTCAGAAAGATACGTTTGAAACTGTCTAAGTTTACTTAATAGTAGGTTTAATGGAAACTATCCTCATATATACTAAATACTCTGGAGGATTTTGGAATCCAGGAATTGTTTTAGTCTCTACTATGTACTACATTTCTTGTGATTGCGACGATCATATAAGGGCGCTGGATAATTTAGGCCTCAGATACACTAACAACGTCTTATGCGTCAAATACTGGAGAGAAAAAAGCAGATGCAACTACAACAAAAATAACGCCACCACCACCAATACTATTAATGTATGAATGTTCTGTCGAAACAAAGAGCAATTGAGTTTTTTTATATTTCAGAGATGAAGATTTTAATTATTTACATTATTTAAATTGTTCGGATTTTTGTCTTCATTTCTGTTGCCATATTCGCAACCTTTCGACCGTTGTACGCCCCGGTCTTATTCAGGTGATTGGAATTTCGAGCAGAATCCTTTACTTTGTCCAACTGCGTAGACGTTTCCAATCTTCTGAAGAGGTCGGAGCGTACAGCGGTTGAAACTTCGGGAATATGGCAGCAAAGATGAGGACAACAGTCCGAACAATGTAAATAATGTATATATCAACTGAGTTATTTTATACGTTTTCATTCATACTATCTGCCTCGTTTGATTTTTCTCTTTCTTTTTAAAAAAATGTTCAGTCACTTCACCCTGCGGCCTTCTTCTGCTGCCTTTCTCTGGAATTTGATCGCAAAGCGTGCTTGCGTTTGTTTATCCCAATCTATACTCGATATAGCAAATGCTACAGTCGTACAATGATATATCTTATGAGTATATTATGACTATTAAATGATGAGGTAAGCAATATAGGTACAAATAATTACTAATCAAATATTACTCTCGATAAAAAAATATAAAGAGCGTGAAGATGGAATATATTTTTACTCATTTCGCCGATATTCTTTTAAAAGTTTTCTATTGAGCAGCGGGTGTAAATTCTACTATGTAAGAAGACACTTAGGCATGCGTATATGTACAAACACTTTCAAATGGTTTACAGAAATACTATTTGAAGGAATAAAAACAATATTCAACAAGTTAAATCAGCCGGCATTGATGAGATTCAGCTATAAAGAACAATGATGAATAGCGCGGAAATTCTGTGGTCGTTAAACTAAAAATGATTACAACAGAACACAAACACATCAATCCGCCCACCACATTGAATTTTGATTTATTTGGTTTTAGCATGTCATCGTATTTGTTGGCAAATTTAAAAAAAACTATATTGACGATGATGATAACGAGGCTGATGAACATCTAATTATGCAAACGTAAATTGAACTGCGATAATTTTTAATTAGTTTCAAGCCTTTCAAAATCTGGGGGGTCTTAAAAGAAAAGAAGACGTCATCTGATTAATGTGTTGTATTCAATCTCAATTTCATGCACCGATAGTCACCATGCCTTTATATTTATCGATTAGAATACAATTAGTGTCAACTAGGCACGCTGCTATGGTCATTTGTGACGGTCGGTAAAGAGCCAAGCGCTGGTATATAAATGTAGATGGGAGCTGACAGAATTTATATTTGAGTCAATATGCATGTCGGTTTTGCGCATGCCTACATGCGAGCACCATAATGTATGAGTTTTTACGCCCTCGAAGATTACGGATATATAGGCCGATATTGTTTTCAATGTATAGTTGGCATATAGTTTATATTGCACGCCATTTCTTATTTTATGATTATTTATGTCTGCTAAACAAGTGTTTCCCTAAACCGAAAAATAGAAAAGACTAATCTATTTCAATGTATTTACGCGGTCATTTTTAGACAGCGTTTTATTGTGTTACGCTGTACTAGTTACTTTGGATATTTATTTACGATAATTGAACAGAATCTGGATATTGTAACAGCTTAAGTTTTGCATGACTTTCCATGCAAGATTGAAGATGAAAATAATAAAAATATTATTGCCCTCACCGTTTAAATGAGGATCTAGTTTTTCTCACGAGTAAGAAAGCCGAAGTCTATCTGTATATTAATGACAGGAGGTCAGATCCATGATTTTATCATGTATATTAGACTATACGGCAAATAGATTACCATAAATGCTTAAAAACAAGTGATATTTTATATTGGTTAATCTAGACTACAAAATCATTTTTTTATAAGCTGGTCATTTACTTAAATTTATTATAATTAAAATTCAAACGTATATATCAATTGGAACCTTTCTTTTTACGATGGTTGTTAAAAAATTGATTATTAATTTTTTTAAATATTTTTAACTTAAAAAGTATTATAAAACTTTGAGAGATTTTGTTATTTATCTACAAGCTATGCTTTATCTGTAAATCACGGGAAAATTGTTGTGAAATTTAAGTTTTCTTAAACAATTTCAAAATGGCAAACTATTTTGACGGACAGAAAACAATGTGCTGTCATTCATAGCATCTAACAATACTTAGGCAGAAATTGCACTTACTCGAATGCGCAGTAAGGAGTTTTGTTAGTGCATGCAATGGGAATCCTGGAGATAATGAATAAACTAAACTTACTGATTGGCTTCCCAAAGGCAGACCGGCATTTATGAGAAATGGAAATATTGACAAACAACCTTATTCTCTCATGACAGTAATCATTAATGCAGAATTGAATGTTTGGAATGGAACCACGGAAATGGTTCCACTTCAGCGCAAGATCTCTGGGCTATTTAATCATTAATGGAAATATGGTTTTCAGAACATTAACTCCATGAATGAAAGAAGTTTAATTCCTGCCAAAAAATATACGTTTTGAAGGTGATCATAGGACAACAGAGCTCAAATAATGAAGAGGCGAATGAAGCAACGGGCGTAATGGAAAGGCGGCAACACAGATTCTTTTTATAATTACTCATCCAAAGTTTAAATATGGGGACAATAATTGTATTCTTGAAGGATTTGCTTTCATTCTCATATGTTTTATGCAACTGTACTATTTTTGATAATTATAGAAGAGGAATTACATTTAACCGGACCATTGCATATAAAGCCGAGATATAAGGAACACAGCTTATATACATTATATTCATCGAGTATTAAAGCAGTGTATAGAAGATTCGGTACACAGCTGTATTTCGTTGGCAATCGACTCATTCTGTATTCTCATACAATACTTAAAGAATCTTCGGGAGTACGATTACATGTTACGGTTGCATTAGTTTCAGTACGTATTGAATAAGATAAAGTCATTCGTTTTGTTCGCTCTAGAACAATGGCGTGTACGATTTTGTCATAGATGATTAATACTATCGTGAAACCGATTCTCACTGCAGGTATCGCAGTTGGAGACTTGTCTTACAAATAAATATCATATATGAGGCCTATCTGGTAAGTGACATTTTTATGTATTTCTTCGTAGTGCCAGATACTGTGATTGAACGCAATTGAAAACTGCACTAGAATGTGGCAGAAAACAGCTCGTCTATCTTGAGTAATTTCTGCCATAGTGCAGTTTAAAAACAACAAAGGCACCCGAACTGACAAAAATAATATGTTCATGATCGGGAATAGTGTGCAGACATCATAGCTTATTGGCGAGAGTTTTAATATACATTTTATATACTTGAAATATTGGGAGACGCATCTAAATATTTGAGAATACCTTAATCAGAGATCGTCTAAGCGGGGACCCTCGAAATGGATTAAATTAATCACATTGAATTTATATTTAACGTGTCGCATCGTAAAGTTTTATGCGTTGGTACATTTCTTTTAAATCTCTCATCATTCCGTTCAAGTTTAGATGTTACACAGGTGATCCTCAATATATATATATATATATATATATATATATATATATATATATATATATATATATAAGTGATAGAAATTGGGATAATTTGAGATAATTATAATTAAGTAATTCATCGAGTCTAGAAGAAACCTCAACAGAATGCAGAAAGCACTGGACGCCAGTTTCGTCCTATATATGTGACTCATCAGCAGTGCGCATCCAATTTGGTGCTACTGAAATCCAAACGATTCAAATTTAAGAGATGGACATTTGCACCGGCCTATTTTCTTTTTTAATACTGAGTGAAAATGCTATTCAATAGGCGTAAAAAAAGTACTTCATCGCACAAATATTTAATACAGTCTATAAGAATTCATTTTAAATTCGAATTTTAGCAAAACATGACATCAGAAATATTTGACGTAGACGAAAAATAATATATGGTCTCTTGGCCACCTCATTTCATATCTGACGGTAATGCGTAAAACATCGAGAGAAACAGCGAAAACTCGAAAGGACATCGAGAATGCATTTTTAGTAAACTATACAGTAAAAGACTTTGTTGAATTCCAGTAATATTCATTAAATATTCATTCATATTAGACGGTTGAAACAGAAATTAAATTAATTGGTATTTACATAAGATTTATATTGGTTTACATAAGATGTGAAATTGATGTCTAATAATAATTTAATTAAAAATACAATGTTTCATTGTTTTATCTACTTGGCGTGTACGGAATTCAAGTGATAGTATAACATTTTTAAATTGTGTCAGTTTGTGATGATTGACGTTAAATTCATTGCATGCAACACATATAATACTAAGTTTATTTCATGTTACTCCTTTCTCCGACGACTTAGGTTCATGTTATGTTTATTGTGATTTTTATCATTGATAATTTGTCTTAAAATTCAGTCTAATTTGGTTTAAAATGGAGGGACCTATCGAAATTTTTTTTGTTTAATATTTATGAATCAATTTTAATAACGAATCATTTAACTTTTTATTTGTATTTCTGAATTAGTTCTCTTTCGGTTGTCAACAACAATACATATATTTAGTTTTGTATACTTTCTCTAAATTACAAGACAGTATTTAACACCGGCTTCTATTCCGATGAAACCGCTGAGATTGTCATGAAGGACGACATTAATGGTCATGATGGCGGTGATATCGTTACAAATATCTGCAATCACACCTTTTTAGACAGATGTGTAAGTTTTCTATTTGTTTGTTTTTTTCGGTTATGCCTAGGGCATTAATAACACCCTGTTTGTTTTTAAATGAATTGGTGGTGATCACATTTTAAGAATACTCACCGTTTATGGCATACTGTGAAAAATAACGAAAAAATTTAATCAGTTCACCACAGGCAAGGCGATAATGCTTCTAATATTGAAAAGGGCTACATAAGATTCTAAATTGTATTAGGTCTCAAAGTGAATGATATGCCAAATGTTTTATATCCTCACACGAATGTTTTAAGTAATTAATGATTCCCAACGTACATGCATGTAAGACAATTAAAAACATAAAAGAGAAAGTGGCGTCAAAACAATCAAATCAAAAAGAGATTGCCGTATAGGAATTAAATCCTATTTATATTTTTTCATAGACAATACAATAAAAAATACGGCCAAAATACTTGCGGACGTAGTTGTAGATATGTAAAAAGTTATTTTTTAACCAATGAGAAGATAACAATAATAACTCCATTCACCACTCATGCAAATTTGAGAAAAACTATTCTCATGAGCCAGTGTGAAATTATTTTCTAACTAACGAAAAATTGTGTTTCCTTCCAAATCTTGGAAAAGACTCCCCCAAACTTTGAGCTCTGATACAAGTTTAATATCAATAATACCAAATTAACTCTTTTCCTTTTTCTAAAGTTACCTCTTGATTGTTTTTTTTAATTTTTCGTTAATTTTCGTGAATTCCCGTCGAATTAATCATTGGCCGTGTGACCATTAGGATGTAGATCAGCATTTCGCTCTCCCGCTGCCTTTCCCCTACCCAGTCTCTCCTACCTCCATAACATAATTCCCGTAACGATACCTTCTTCTCTCCATAGCTTCACACTATGTCCCTTATATCAGCCCTTCTATCCATTCTTTTTTCTCCAACTAACGAGCATCCTACTACAGACTGATGCCATAAACGGTTTGAAAATTCCTGCCAATTTTAAAATTAAAATTCATAAGTTATAATGGTCCTTAACTAAATGTATCTTAATTCCAATTGTAATATATATATATATATATATATATATATATATATATATATATATATATATAGCGAGAGAGAGAGAGAGAATGTGAATAACTCAATTAAGAATGATATACGACATAGGTAGCTATTAAAAATGAATACTATTTATTAACACAATTCTACGTCAATATTTGTAGAGAATACATTTCTTGCAAGAAACTACGTCACCTGGAATGATTACGGTAAATGTCTTGTTTTTAAAAATAAAAATAAATAAAACACAGTTGCAACTAAAGATTTTTTATCTAAGATTCGTATTAATTAGACATTTATTCCCATAACCCATCTTTCTTGGGTGGAGCTTGTGAACATTAATGGGTAATCTATAATAATGTGTACACTGTATCCCATGAAAAACTGAATGATATAAAACAAAAATAAATTTTACAAATACATGAATATTTTGTGGGATTAAAGTTTGGACCATTTTGAATCTTGTATGGAAACATATTTAAATGCAGTTTCAAAATTCATAAGTTATAATGGTCCTTAACTAAATGTATCTTAATTCCAATTGTAAATATATATATATATATATATATATATATATATATATATATATATATATATATATATATATATATATATATATATATATATATAGCGAGAGAGAGAGAGAGAATGTGAATAACTCAATTAAGAATGATATACGACATAGGTAGCTATTAAAAATGAATACTATTTATTAACACAATTCTACGTCAATATTTGTAGAGAATACATTTCTTGCAAGAAACTACGTCACCTGGAATGATTACGGTAAATGTCTTGTTTTTAAAAATAAAAATAAATAAAACACAGTTGTAACTAAAGATTTTTTATCTAAGATTCGTATTAATTAGACATTTATTCCCATAACCCATCTTTCTTGGGTGGAGCTTGTGAACATTAATGGGTAATCTATAATAATGTGTACACTGTATCCAATGAAAAACTGAATGATATAAAACAAAAATAAATTTTACAAATACATGAATATTTTGTGGGATTAAAGTTTGGACCATTTTGAATCTTGTATGGAAACATATTTAAATGCAGTTTCAGAATCTTCTGAAGCGATGTTCTGGTGATGCCCAGTTAAGCAGATCGACGACGGTTAGAAAGTGATGGATCCTCAATGACAATCTGTCGTAAAGTTTCCACCACTGCGTCAGTGCGCACAGTGCGCTTAGTACTGCTTCCCGGAAAATCGCCGACTGATTCAGTTCCTTCAAAACGAACGATTATGTTCTGAATCATTTTATCGCTAGGAGATTATGTGACATTAAAATAATTAAGCTTTCATTGGAATCGAAAAAAAAACTTATTGATGGACATCATACGTAGCCATTTTAATCTCCAACAGATGCACTATAATGTGCAAAAAAATAATATAAAAAAGATTTTAAACGAAAAAGTTATGAAGTTTTCAAACCTTTCAGTTTTTCAGTGGCCACCCTATATTTCATATAATCGTTGTTACTTTCCTCTGTATAACTCGGATAATTTCCTTAAGACATTTTATACACTGATGCGCTTCTATAATATGTTACTATTACACGTTTTATTATATTAACTCCATGTTACTTTTGAAATATTCTGTATATTCAATGCGTATATATGCATTTAATTTAATGACAAATTATATAAAAAATGTAAATACTATTCTTTCGAAATAACATACTTCCAGATTGCGTAAAGAACTATACACTCAAATCCCTTTATACATACATACATACATAAATACATGCATGCATACTTATATACATAAGAGATGGATACTCTTGTTTCCGATAAAAACCCATTCGTTAGGGCGTCTAGATAATCTGTGTCGCAATAGAACTTTTGTGTTTCTTCAACACACACGAAACACAGCTGTGCTTTCTATTGCAACCATACTGCGCAGGAATTAGTTACAGTTCCTAAGAGGAGGTGTTCAATCGATCATGATCAGCAGTGTGAACAGCGCGGCGGCCACAATATTTTGAAATTTCCAGCGAGATAAAATATCGAGGGTCCCCGAAAAGATCCGACTAACCAATTTCACTGATTAACATACGACCAATGTTGTTTATTCATTCACTCCATAGGATTAGTGGTATGATAATTTCAGGATGGTTTTACGAAGTTACAATCAGGAAAAATAAATGTACACAATGCAGAGAGGCCATGACAAATTGTACGGGGAATTCAAACAAAATTATTTATGTATTTGAATGTATATTTTACGTTAAAATTGTGATAGTGTTCGTGCTATACAAGTGTTCATAATATAATAATAATATTCATGTTATAACTTGCTCTGTAATAATGTTCATGTTATAACTTGCTCAGTAATATCACAAGTTCTATCGCAGAGGGAAGTTGCACACTCGTGGTCATCCCGACGGTTTTTTGGCGGAATGACAGTATTTGCTGCAGGAAAGATTTTTGTTGCATACTGGGAAAAATTTTATTAATTTCTTTAATTTATTTTAAACAAGGTTTAAATATTATTATTTTATTTTATTTTATTTATAATTTCCATTATTATTATTATTATTATTATTATTATTATTATTATTATTATTATTATTATTATTTGTAACAATGATACTATACCTACAGTATATATATATATATATATATATATATATATATATATATATATATATATATATATATATATATATATAATGTCTTTGAGATAATTGCAAGCAATGCTATCACTTGATGCATCTCCAAGTATGATAAGTGCTGACGTAGAATTTATATACATACATAGAAAAAGGATTATATGCAGCTGTATAAAACCTGGAATATTACCCACAGGCTAAAGAATGATAATAGGGCGGTCTTCCGTTTTCAATACACAAGTTATTTTATGTGACACTGAATGAAAAATGAATGTATGAATTTACAATCT
>OZ038475.1:44929346-44946846 GCA_964036315.1 Acanthosepion esculentum
TAAATATAAACCAAAATATTTTCAATAATAATTTTCCTAACTATATTGTTGATGAATAAAAATAAATGCCCCCTCAGGGATCTCTATTCTAAACAAATCGTACACTATTTCCATTGGTCGGTCTGTTATCCTTATTTTTGTTGCCCTATTTATCACAATGTTTCGGCCGTTGCATGCTGCGGCCTTCTTCCGGTGGTTGGAATGAACTCTTTATTTCGATCGCTGGTGTAGACTGTTCTAGTTCCACGTGCCCTGTCTAGCGGGCGAACTAAAGGGTTCTGTTCGACATTCTAACCACCTGAAGAAGGCCGGAGCGTAAGACGGCCGAAACGTAGTGAAAATATGCCAACAAAGATGAGGATGATAGTCTGAGCAATGTAAATATTGTACATAATAACTCATCTCAGAAATATAGACAGATACTAAACAAATAGTATTTAATTCATCTTCAACTAACTCTAGATATAACAATATTTTATATCGTAATGAAATGCTTTCTAATCATAAACAAAATGAAAATATCCTAAAAATATTAATGAATTAAAAGTTTTAATAAACTAAAAAAATAATAAATCTATTTAATAAATAGATCCTAGAAAGAAAAAAAAATTATATACTACAATAATTCTACTATATCTAATACAATTTTCGTATTGACACTACCCCGGCTATTGTTGCTGAAAACCAAAATTGTTTATAAATTTAAATGTAATCTGCGAGATTGTATCTCCCATGGTAAAGATAATATTTATTTTGAATAGACAACAATATCGCTCTCTCTGCGGCGAAGCTTTCAAATGAATGCTACGTCTAACATCTCTAAACAGGTACAACAACATACTTGTCACTTTTACAATTCAAAAAAATCCTTGTTGAAAATACCTCTATATTTTTCCAGGAAAAGAATAAACATAAACGAAATTATTCTTAAAGCTATAGATATATTATAAATTGAAACCAAACCTTAATAAAATGAATTATAAATACTTCACAAAAATTTTAAAATATGTAAAATAGTTTGAAATGCCAAGATTTACAATAGTATTTTCTCTTTTTACTAAACATTCCTTAAAAAATCTCCCCAAAATATACTTAGTTTGTTCTTTAAAAGGTTTCATATGTAAAGCACTGACACAAGGTCCCTCACTACATTTTTAAAAAAATAAATTTCAGATAACACAATAATTTGTATCTGACAATAATGAACACTATAATATTTATTTCATAATAAATAATATGCTGATGATGATATGGGCATATCGAAAGTAATTGGAAATAAAACAAATATGTGTAAACACAACGATTTTCACCTGTTATTCAATAATGAAATCAAAAAGATTATCCGGGAGTAAGGAAGGATCGTGTCGAAAATGAGTGGCATAACATGTCTAAACTACAACGAAACATGTCATAATGAAAACATGGTGATGAAATATATATATATATATATATATATATATATATATATATATATATATATATATATATATATATATGTATGTATGTATGTATGTGTGTGTGTGTGTATTTAGTGTATTGGGGAAGCAGACCATTATTCAAACATATATTGTTAAATATAACAGACAACGAATGTCTATCGTTGATCATGAGCCGTTCTAAACTCCGTATATTTGCTTTAATTTCGGGTCCATTTTCCCGTTGTTTCCTGTGTTTGGGTGTACTCCTCTTCGTAGAGATAACTCTGACTATTGATTTGGTAGAGCCGAATACAAGTACTGGAGAACAACAAGTAGCTTCCTATGTGACATTCCGCATTTTTGAAATCTTAGTTTTGACCTTTTTCTTTACCGTTTACCACACAAATCTGTAAGGCACAGAATTATTGAATAATACATTGCAAATCATATCTATGTCACTTATTATTCTCGTATCCTCTCATGCTTTATTTGTCTGGACTTACCATTAGAAACTATTGAACTTTATAATATCATTCAATAGTTATTTCTGTCTTCAAATATCAAGCTCTTCCTGGATAGAAATTCGAGTCTCCTTTATATACGTTATATTATATATAGCTACGTGTATGAATAGTTTGCATGATTGTCGTCATATTTTATTATATGTTTGCACATATTTATTAAAATAAGACAATAGTGCAAGCTATTAATATACGTACATGTAAATAATTCATATATAGAGTATGCGATAGATAAATTGTCGTCTACATTATCCCATAATGAAAATGATACTGACATCTCATTTTAGCAGATAGATTTACCAAAATTACATAAAATTATATTGAAATATTAAAGAGTAAAATTATTTAATAAAATCGGCATCGGCTTCAACCACAGATCCCAGACGACTTCGGAATCTCCTGCATGTCTTTTGGACGGTTTCATTGTTTAAGTTTGTGAATGCTTTCATAATACTTGCCTTCCGTTTATCTATGGTGTTTTGTGGGTCTTGCGCTCAACTGTGCGCCTCATGTGGTGTGGTCGCAGAAATTGGCTGACAGCCATGACATTATTCCCTTATTTGTGTAGCATGGTTTAGTGTCCTGCTGCCGGGCATAGTTTCTTCCAGCAGCTACCCTCTAAGCACTACCTACTCAAGGCACTTGATGCAGATCACCGTGTTTAGACCAAGAGCCTCACCAACAAAAATTCGGGAGCTCTTTTTTATCAGTGTGATCAGAGTGTGTTTTCTGAGCTGCAGTTCCTTCGTAATCACCATTAGATTCATTCAGCTCTCTCCGAATCCTCTGCACACAGCAGACTGATAACAAAAAACTCTGAAATGTTCGTACGAATGACAAGCAGTACTCTATGCTGTTTCCAAATTTCCGGTGAAGTGAATTGTGTCATGGTGCTCCAGTTCTTACAGATGGTGCTCAACTGTACCTACTAGACTTTTCACACGACTAATTCAAAAATATAAAATGCTATGCTTATAAGTTGAATTACTCAATATCAGGGACAGACCGTATTAAATAAAAAAGTGGAAATTTTAGTCAACACCCAGAGGCGACATACTGTTTCATGATAAACACAATACTCAGGCAATGTGTTTCTTTTTTTTTTTTTGCTCGATTATGTATATATACAGGTCAGTGAGGCATTGCGAGTATTCTGTAATATTGCATTGTGGGTAGTTTATATATCTGCTAAAATGAGATGCCATTATCATTTTCATTATGGGGTAATTTAGACGACAATTTATCTATCGCATACACTATATATAAATTATTTACATGTACGTATTTTAATAGCTTGCACTATTGTCTCATTTTATATATGTACATATGTGGGTAGTGTATTGTATTATTCTAACGGTTATTTGGCGATTGGTAACTATTGAGTTTCGAATTATTCTAGGCTATAGTGAGTAGTGATAATTGTGGATATAAACGCTATTTATTCTTTTTTTTAAGCGTATCATCCCAAGCAAGGCTGGAGGCCACTATCACGCATGGGGTTACAGAAGGGTTGGAGGAAGAGCAGATAGGAGTGGCAAGGGAGGGGATGTGGAGAAAGAGAAAGACAGTGGGTCGATCAAGGCAAGGGGGCCACAAAAGATCCGGAGCGAGAGCAGATAGGAATGAGAAATGAAAGGATGTGGAGAAGGGAAGTGTATAGATCAAGGCAACTGGAGATGTCGATTGACGCTACACTTAAACCCTTGGAGATTGTATTTGTCAGGGAAACAATAATAGGGAAGGGAGTTCCATAGGCGACGATGTGCGAGACATGAAGCTATTGGAGTAGAAGAGACGTCTACATCTAACAGTTTCCACGGTGTAGGGGTGGGAGCGGGATGCCACCCTGGTGTGTCGTTTAAATTCACGAGGCCTGGGTACAAGCGAACGCAATTCCTCAGAGCAATTACCGTGGAAGTACTTGTAAAAAAGGCAGAGCGAGACAACATCGCGTCTGTGAGAGAGCGACTGCAGACGAGGTGACAGATCAGGGCCAATCACGTTGCCTATCCGTCTCTGGATCTTATCAAGAACCCCGAGGCAAACAGCAGGGGCCCCAGACCATATATGGCAGCAATATTCCATGCAAGGGCGAATGGTCGATTTATAGACTTGAAGGATCGATTCCGGGGAGAAAATGTAATGAGAACGAAAATATTATATAAATTCTCACGTTCACAGCATTAATCCAAAAGAGGGATCAATATCTTAGGTTAAATGGCAAGTCCTAAAACAACCCAAAACCTGCAAATCTTTGAACGAACCTTATTGTATATGTTCGCAGGAAAAAAGTAAATATTATTAAACTTTTG
Source organism: Acanthosepion esculentum (assembly GCA_964036315.1). NCBI lineage: Eukaryota > Metazoa > Mollusca > Cephalopoda > Sepiida > Sepiidae > Acanthosepion > Acanthosepion esculentum. The sequence goes on from OZ038475.1 coordinate 44,933,598, forward strand.
AACAATAGCCAATTATTAAATCAAAGATTTGAAACCCCTGGATTGTAGGCTTATTAAAGATCTAACATTACAATTTTGCTAAACATTCAAAGCCATAAACCTAAACGTTTAAAATTATAACTCACATCTTTTGATATATTTTCTACCCGCTTACATACCATTTCTACTAATCTATCTTAGATTATGATTCTTTAAATATTTTGCTGATATATAATACTATTACTAGTATCAGATAAATTGATTTACATCCATACTTATTGTATAACTTATACAGTCCGACAATAGGTCCAAAATTATAAATGTTATATTAATATCCCATACTTTTAACTATCTTTCTACTTATATCTTAGATTCTGAACTAAAACTTAGTGTTTAAAAAAAACAAAAAAACAAATAACTTATCTATTCAAAATACCAAGAATATATCCACACCCCTTAATTTATTAATTTACAAAATACATTCATTTATTAAAAAACTAATATCAATAATTCCAGGCTAAATAAAGACCTCGCTTGTTTTTAAAGTTACCAAAAGTCTTTAAAATTACTACTATAATTATCGTTTGAACTTATCCGTACTTCCTTTTCCCACGTCTTTCTCTCATCTATTATCACCTTTCTTTCTCCACCACTCACTCTTAGGAGGCTTGACCGTTGTTTTCGATTTAAATATTTGGGGTCGAGCCATCATTTTAACGCCTCAACAATCCATCACCAAACTGATATGAAGAAACACTATTGTTGCACTCTGTCACCCTTTTGCCTATGTTTTTTTATCCTCTTTAAATGCATTTTTTCTCAAACAATTCGGAAAAAGGAAGTGAAGTTCCACTTGAGACCTGCTTACAAATAGAATTTTTAATAACCACTTTGGTTCTCACAAGTCGAGGTGAAACTAAAAACACCACAACGTAGTTACATCTTTGTCCTGTGTAAATTATTTTAGTCTATATGAAAAATTATGAGACACACAGACACACACGCAAACAACCCCCCCATATATATATATATATATGTATGAATATCATTCTGTGATTTAATTAATATTCAACTATTGATCTACTAAGCGTAGAAAAAATATATATTGACATAATATCATCATAAACCGAAATATACATTCACGAAAACTTCATTTGCGTAGGTGTCGATAGCTGAGTCTACCATCTAAAACATCTACATGATAGTAGATTTTACTTTTTAATGTCTTAATCTTTTGTAGAAATATCACATTGTCGCAGTTAGCTCCTCCTCAGTTCTTTAATACTTCAACAGGGGTCTCCCCACCCCTGGCTATAAATATTGGCTGACCCTTCTCTCTCTCTCTCTCTCTCTCTCTCTCTCTCTCTCTCTCTCTCTTTTTCGACTTAGGCCGTGGGCCGCTATCTCGTGGGGAGGCGAGTTAAAATCTCTCTTTTCCCACTTAGGCCAATATGTGACCTCAAACAGATACAGCGTTTCCCAAATTGTGGCAACGCGCTAAGAACAATACACGTACGAACGAACACTTACAACACACACACATAATTTCTCCATACACACTCTATGTAACAGTCCATGTCTTTGTTTTACTTGTTTTGTTATTAATATATATTTGTTTACCGAATGTTTGTTTTCTTTATCTTCTTTGTACTTAATAATATTCCAACATTCTCATGTAGCTGGGCCCGCCAGCAGGTAAATTTAACCTGATATCTCTTCACATCTTCACCGTCCGTTACAACATATTTTATAGGCATGCTTACATTATATCACAAAATTCCAAGTTTAATTATGATATTACTATAATCGATCTGCCTCCCAGTACTTTGAACAGTTTCTTTTTATCCCCTGTGATATCCTAGTAGGCACTGGCATCATCGGAACCATAGAAAACTCCGGGGCCATAATCTACTCACTAATTGCAGATCATACTTGAGCGTTTCATCTTTTTCATATCACAGAAACAAATTCGTAGACATATCTCAGTTTCGTAACTATTGAATGAATAATTTTGTGTCAAATTTAATAAAGTCAGCGTGAATTTGGTGAAAATGTACCTGAATAAATTAATTTGGTATATAGGTACATTTGAACTTTGCATCTTCCATAGTTTTTGATTTCTGAGACGTGTTTTTCTCGAATTCAAACACTAAATAATATTTAATGAATGAAAATATACTGTCCAGAAAATAAATAAAACATAAGCATGTCATAATCAATAGCAAAGTTGCTTAATACCGGAATATTTACACATAAAATTCAGCAATATTTCCGAAGTGGGCACATTTCTTTTGGTTAATTTTCGAGAAGTAATGACGGCACTGATATTCAAGCGTATTATTTTTATTTATTCACATTCGCCAGGGTCTCCAGAAAGGATTTACTAATCCCTCGTATTTCGTAATCGTTATGTTTGTATTCAAACGATTCTGGTATAGTTAAAATGTTTTAGCTTTTACGTGAACAACATTAAAATTCGCGTGTCAAAGTTTTCTTAATTCTCTTGCAAGGTCACAATTCATTATTTCGTTTTCTGTGGCCAGCACATTTTGATGCGTTGCCTCAGATTTGACTATCAAAATGGCACGACATATTTTCCTTCCATACGTCTCTCAGATTGATTCGATGTGTGCAGAACAACTAATTTTGGCTTATATACTTTCATACTTTAATCAAATTAACCATCAATATTTATACAATCTATATCAAATTACAAAATCTTCCATTTGTAGCACATTATGTTCATTCACATATGAAATGTTCTGTTGTTTCCAATATTTTGGCAAATAAATGGATCTAAATGTGCCTTTCCCCGCAAATGTATGACATATTACGCGTTACACACACATACAAGTTTTCTTGTGATATCTTTCGTTCTTTAGGACTACAACGGACTAAATCTGTTATGCTTGCGCGGTTGTGTTTGCACACGAAGGGGGGGGGGTTGGAATTTTAAATTTACGTTTTATTCTCTAGCCGATTTCATTTAGATATTTTATTCTTCTTTCTATGACATTTGTTAGTAGATATCCTACACTCTCATAATAGATGTTCTGCCAGAAATGGTGAAATATTATACAAGTCAGAGAGCAAATTTCAAGCAGATGACCTTTCGATTAAGGCAGACGGAAGATAGATTTGCCGTAGTGAATTGTTTCCCCCTTTGATCAGCGTAGCATTTTAATGTAAAAATGTGATCAGTCGGTGCAACTAACGTATTTAATGTATGGTTCTGTAAAATGTTACTTTTTTGTCCATCTAATCTTATATATTGCATGAGATTTCTCCTATGTAATTGTTGTGATAATAATTAGTCAATCGAGTAAGATCCTCATTGAAAGGAGAAAACTAATCTCAATTATAACTCTCAGTATCCCCTGTTCGTGCACATTTATAGACGGACCAACATAAGAAATTTGGTCTGATGAAGTCATAAATGAGGAAACGCGTCACAAGAAAATTCATCCACCTCTTCATACATTTTTCTTTAATATGGTTCCTTGACATACACAAATGTATATCGTTATCACACACACACATTCGCGCGCGCACACACACTCAGACACGCACACACACGCATATATATATATATATATATATATATATATATATATATTATATATATATATATATATTATATATATATATATATATATATATATATATATATATATATATATATATATATATATATATATATATATATATATATATATATATATATATATATATATATATATATATATATATATATATATATATATATATATATATATGAAATTGATACAGAATCCTTTAAAATCCATTCAGGTAATAGTTTATTTCGTGTACCAGAGGCCCATCTGTTCAGACCAAGTATTACAAAATAAATGGAGTTCATTTTATTCAGTCAAAAGGAAAAATAAAGAAAAAAGAAAAATAAATGAAGAGAGAGAAAAAATAGAAAAAGTAAAAGTTTTAATATTAAAAGGGGAAAAAGTGGGAGAAATTGATTTCAATATAAGATTTGTTAGGAAGAAGAGAAAAAATATAAATATGGGGTGGGCAAAGGGGAAAATAGTAAGAGACGGAAAGGAAGGAGTTAAGCTAGTCGCCATGGTGACCCATAATCTATTTTATTTCCCGAACATGTTACAAAATTGGGTGGGATAAGCCAGTGATCGTATTTTCAAAATAGATACACTGAATTTGTCTAGTCATTTTAAGCATCGAAACAATCCCCATCGCATTATAACCGTCACAAATACAAACTACTACTACTACTACTACTACTACTACTACTACTACTACTACTACTAATAATAATAATAATAATAATAAGAAATATAAAAGAAATATAAAGAAATAACATCAATTTAAAAATAAAATAAACTGTTTTTACATTGAGCTCTCTTTGGATTTAGATTCTCCTTCGAATTTCCCGAGATTATTATAACACTACTGAACTCTACTCTGGACAATAGGAATGTATAATTAATCTTCAATCTTAACAGAAGAATCGTAATGAATTCGATCTGAAGGAAAATCATGTTCATCATTATTTGAAAATAGATAAGGATCGGAAGCTCATGATGTATTAAAATAAAGTTTAAATATAAATATTTTCCCAAGATCATTGTTCAACTTATTCAAGATATATTTGGCCCTCTCTAACCTTCTATGTTTCTGTCCTGGTGTAAAAAGTTACCTGACACGTTTCACATATTTTTCACATGTTTAAATCTTTTTTAACTGATCTTTGGATTGTCATATTTGAAATTCTTCTCTAGTGCCGAACATCTTATGGATTGAGTTGGAACTTTTCTAATTATATATAGCGTGTAACAGTAAAATTGTCCACTTGTTAGATTAAGAATTGAACCGTTGTATCGTAGAAATGATTAAACATACCTTACTGGAATTCTCTGAGGTTTTTATAACACTATTTGCCTGTACTTCGTACAAAATGATGTATTTCGCTCTAAGATGAAATGATGAACACTATTCCTGGTGCCACGTCTTGATACAGTTTCTCTCTCTATTTTTCCTTCTTTTTAAAGTTATTCATCATTCTGTTGATACTTTAAGAATGGACTTTATAGATGGAAGCCAGATTATGAACGGTACCATTACTGACGGTCAGAATGTCCTTTATCCTCTCTATAGTCCTCAATTTGTAAGACATAGTTGAACTGAAACGAAACGGTTTTATCATGTTCACTTTCTAGCCGAATAACTCAAATAATTTTTTAATCATTTTTATGACAAATGGTGTCATGTTGGTTAAACGTCATATCAGAAAGCATGGAAAAAAGAAACTGAATTAGTTCAGTGTTTTTCGGGTATTAAACAGTTTGTGGGATGAACAAATATGCTGTAACACGATTTGGATAATTTTGTTGTTACACCCGGTATATATGTAAGAGAGAGAGAGAGAGAGAGAGAGAGAGAGAGAGAGAGAGAGAGAGAGAGAGAGAGAGAGAGAGAGAGAGAGAGAGGTTGTTGTTGTTGTTGTTGGAGTTGGTTCAGTTAAGGATAGAATTATTTTATTCCGTTGGGTTTCATGTATCGTTTGGAGTGGAACCCAGCACAAGCCACAGTTACAAAGAGTAGGAAAACCAGAGTACGTGTTGACACAAGCCTTTTAAGTAGATGGAACTTTCTGGAAGTATTAGTTTGTCGTGCTAACTGGCAGTCACATGTCACCGAAACCGTGCGATTGGGTATACTGTCTTTCTTTAGTTTGTTGAACACGCCCTATTATACGCAATCGCCTAGAAAATGCTTAGCATATCTGAGTATGTACGTGCCGAAAAATGCATAAATGTGTCTTTTTATTCCTCTACAAATTGTAATAGCAAGACGTGTGTTAACGGAAACGTATATTCAGAAATTATAACATATATATATATATATATATATATATATATATATATATGTGTGTGTGTGTGTGTGTGTGTGTGTGTGTGTGTGTGTGTGTGTGATTGTGTGTGTGTGTGTGTGTGTGTGCTTTTGTGTATTTGTGCGGGTGTTAGTGTATGTGTCTGAGTGTGTGTGTTTTGTCTTGTTTGCAAATACCAACGGAAATACAAGGTAACCAAAAAAGTTCTGTCCGTTTTTAAAGGAAGAAAAGAAAACGCTTCATAGTATGTGTAACTTATATTTAGTCTTCGAAGTAATCGCCATCGACATCCAGCACCTTCTGCCAACGTGTCTCCAGCTGTTCAATGCTCTTGCGGTAGAACTCGGGAGGTTTTGACGCAAAGAAGCCCGTGAGGTCTTTGCACAAGTCTGCTTCATTGGTGAAGGATTTACCACGTACATGATTATCCAGGGAGTGGAAGAGGTGGTAATCGGATGGCGCAAGGTCGGATGAATAAGTGGATCGCACAAAGTCTCCCACCCAAGTTGCTATATGGTAACCCTGACCACTTGCTCTTGACGTTGTCATGGAGTAAATGCACACCTTTGCGATTCACCAGTGCTGGCTCCTCCTGACGCAATACCTGTTGCACACGTTTCAATGGCAGCGAGTATAGGTCTCCAGTGACCGTTTGGCCCGTTGGTAACAGTTCATAATGAGCCACTTAACGACCTGTCCACCAAAGCATTATCTTATGTGGGTGCATAGGCGGTCTTGCGGTGTGAGGGACAGCATCCTGAGGAGACAACCAATGTCTGGAAAGCTTGGGAGTTTCGTACAGAACACACTTTACATCACTGGTAAGTACTCGATTGAATAAGGATGTGGTACGGTGGCGAGAAAGCAGAAATACGCAGCCTGCCACTCGTTGTCCCTTGTGGACCTCCAACAGCGTTTGCCGAACCCACTTGCTCAGTTTGTACGTCTTACCTAGGAGGTACAGGTGGACTCTAACTGTTTCATCGGAAACGTTGAACTGTCTTGCAATTTCACCACAGGTTAGACTACTGTTCTCTTCAATGGCCGCCTTCAGGACTCCGTCATTCAAGACCTGTGGTCCTCCATTGCGAGGCACATCATGGAGAGACAAATCTCCCGACTTGAATTTTCGAAACCAACGCCTTGCAGTACCTTCATCCACAGCACTATCACCAAACGCTTGACATAGGCGGCGACTTGATGCAGCTGCTGATAAGCCCACTTTGAAGTCCGAAAGCAAACAGCCCTGAATGAGATCTCTAGATACTTCCATCTCACTTGTCCCTAAGCCTCGTGAATTCAAGCGTCCTACGAGGCTGGCATCCCGTTCCCACCCCTTCACCGTAGAAACTGTTAGGTGTAGACGTCTTTTCTACTCCAATAGCTTCATGTCTCGCACATCTCGCCTATGGAACTCCCTTCCCTGTTACTGTTTCCCTGACAAATACAATCTCCAACGGTTTAAGTGTAGCGTCAATCGTCATCTCCAGTTGCCTTGATCTATCCACTTCCTGACATCTTCCATTCCTATCTGCTCTCGCTCTATATCTCCCGTAACCTCCCCACCTCGATCGGCCCTCCGTCCTTCTCTTTCTCCACAGCCCTTCCTTTACCACTCCTATCTGCTCTTCCTCCAACCCTTCTGTAACCCCTTGCGTGATAGTGGCCACCGGCCTTGCTCGGGGTGATACGCTTAAAAAAAAAAAAAAAAAAAAAAAAAAATCTTTCTGACAGCTGTCCGGCTTATAACTGATGGTGGGGCAAGGAGCGCATGTTTTTCATAACGTCTGATGTTCCTACTTCAGGCTGTCCCAATTTGAAAACAATTGCTACACGCATTTCGTATACATTTCAACTTCATTCAATGACTATTCAAAAAACGGGCAGAACTTTTTTGTTTACCTTGTATATATTGCAATATGTTTACGAAGTATAATGTCCCAACACATAACAATTTAAAATTCACATATATTGCTGAAGCATATGACATATTAAATCATTCATAATAAAATGCTGGTAAAAGAAACAAATTGTATGAAACCGCATTACTCTGTTAAGACTGCCAAATTGGGTGTTATGACTTGGTGAAAGATTGCAAAGAAATATATTAATGGTCTGAAAAGACTACTCAAAATATTTGTGTAAACAATTCAAAGAAAATAATTGTTATCTGTCATGATGCAAACACTTAACATAAAAAAAACACAGAGGCACATATATAATCATTTTGTCAAAATTTGTAGTCAACTATTTTGTGTTTCTGCGCAAAATATTGATATTGCTTGCGTAAAATGATATTTTAACTGACGATAAATATTTAATGATCTTCACAATTGACTCGGAGTAATACACAAGTATGTTTAATCAAGAGTTAACAGAAATGTATCCGAAAATATCATTTTTTTTTATGTATGCTATATATTTTATATTATTATTGATAATAATAATAATAATAATAATAATAATAATAATAATAATAATAATAATAATAATAATAATAATAATAGCAACAGGTAATTTATGCTAAATTTAAAAAAAATTAAATTTCATTTTTGGTGCAATGAAGTTTAACTATCCTTAATTTTTCCATAGCTGACATTAAGCGAATGGACGCCAAAACGTGAAAGTGTCTCACTTGCTACGGCATGCATCATTCCAAGACTGGTGCTAATTTTCTGTATGTTCCAAGACCAAAGAAGGGAGATAATTATTCCAACTAGAACCGTCTTATAAAACCCACAATATTTGGCCTTCAAAGTTAAGTGGAAACTACAGAAATCTGGATGAATATATGTGTCAACGAAGATGTAACAAACTTAATTCACTGATAAAGAAAGCCAACAAAATCATAAATGGAATTTCAACTGGGTGATAAAATGCAAGTAAAGCATAATGGACCGACTGCAGTTGCCAAATACTTAAAAATAAATCAAAGACAAATGCAATCGACCAGATATATGAACGATGGCAAAGTAAACCGATGCGCGGTAAATACTTAGCCGTTAGCAAACAAGCTGACGTAGATAATGCCCCTACCCCTCAGTGACTGCGTAGGGCAGGATTGAAAGCTGAGACCGAATGTTTTATTCTTGCTGAACAGGACAAATTCTTGTTAACTCGAAATAACCAAGCACAGATACAGAAAAACTATGATAAAACAAAATGTAGATTTTGTGATAATTATCTAGAAAGAATTGAGCCTCTTGTATCAGGTTGCACGTGATTGGCACCCACTGAATATAAAACCCAGCATGACAGAGTTGGCCAATACATGCCTAGCAAAATGTGCAACTTTTACAGAAGGATACTGCAAACTCGGTTACAGTGATCAGACTTGTAACAATTTGGTGTGACTTTGCAATACACATAAACAGATGCATATGTTGTGGGGCAGACCCCTTTTACACAAGATGGACTCATCCAAAGTATACTTATACTGACAGAGAGAATACCTTCAACTTGAGATACGTTGAGTCAAGTTAGAGATACGTTGAGTCAGGGTGAGAAATACGGAGACAGTATACAGGGTGTTCAAAGAGAGTTATACGAGAGAGAGAGAGAGAGAGAAAAAGTGACAGAGAGAGAGAAAGTGAGAGAGAGAGAATTACGGCTTCACTTACAGAGACTTGTACATATACTTTCTATTAACTCGTATTCCTGGACTACTAATCTTCACTTCAACACTGTATCCTTACGTTTAATACTCTTATTTTTCTATCTCAATTACTGGCGTTGTTTATTTATTTGTGAAGGATTCCATTCCCGGAATCCACAACAGCTTACTTCGTGATTAGAGAACGCAGAGGAAAATATGAATTCTTATTGACATGACAGTCTCACAGATAGTAATTTATGTTTGAAGATCTTTACAAAAATGTATCAAAATACAAGGGACTTTAAATCGAAATATCGGCAATGTGGCACAAGATGACATCAACCATTTCAGCTGTAGTTGGAGCCATCGGATTGATTGGAAAATATACCAATACACTCCTTAAAGAGATTCCTGGAAGCGCATGTCTTAAAGAAACACAAAACATTGTTCTCGCAAGTAAAGCTCATACTTTACGATGTGCATTATCTATGTACATTATGTGATTTTTCTTTGATTTTTCTTTCTTTTTTTTTTTTAAATGCTCGGGAGAAAATGTTATTTCTAAACTTAGCTCTCTGGGCTTTACACAGAAAAATGCGTATACATCAGAAATCAAAGGAAATACAACAACAACAAAAACAATAATAATACTAATAATAATACTACTAATAAATCAGACATGGATACAGAGATTGGATCTGTAACAATATTATTGGACTTTACATTACAGACAGACAAAACAGTCACATGTAATCGCCCAGGCATCATGATCAGAAACAACACCGAAACAATGTGCTTTTTTTATTATTGACATTTCATGTAGATTGGAATGCTTCTTTGAAGACCTCCACAAACTACCTAAATACAGGGATCTTGAAGTGGAAATCTAAAGAATTAGCCATACACGAACATCAATAATTCCAGTGGTTGTTGTTAGAGCCCTCCTTGAAGGGATTCCTTGTAGGTCATGCCTTGAATAAACATAATAAACATTGTACCCATAATCCATTCGCACACATTGCGAAGAATTTTATCTATGTAAGATGTGTGTGATCTTAGGTTTCATTGTTTTTTTTTTAATTTTTGTTTTTGTTTTTTTACAAAAATGATCAATCGAAAATGTCATGAAGCCATTTCTGACACTATCGAAATATGTATACAGCAGAAATGAAAATAAACAACAACAATAATAATAATAATAATAATAATAATAATAATAATAATAATAATAATAATGTATTATTTCAAATTATACCCTTGTATAATATATAATGTATTATTTAAACAATCCTCTTCTATAATGTTTTCTTTTGTTGAATAGGTTCTTCTTCCAATGTCATTTATCCAAAGTCTTCACTTTTGAATTAGAATTGAGTCTATCTCTTGCCAACACTTCTAAATGAAGGCAAACTCCGTAAAATAAACCGCAGCTTAAGGTATAAACGGTGCCCATGAGTGAATGGCTGCTGCGTTATGGGGTTGGGAATGGTTCCCTAAAAGCTTTGAAACCCTGTCTGTTAAAGACCGTTACCCAATATGACGGGCAACTTTGGGTGGACTTTTCAACCCGTGCGCCACACGTGGGAACAATATGAGAACTAAATCCAAATCATAATATCCAGTATATCTCTTCCAGTGAATAAAAAGGGATCTCGTCCCTCAGGAGGGAACTACATTTATATTTGCCATAGAAGCAAACTCCTAAACAAATAATGAAACCCCATGTCCACATAGAAGTTGGATGAGGGCTCTGAAAATTCTTCAACAAGATCCACAACATGCATTTAAGAAAAAGAAAAGATAAAATATTGTCATGAAGAGTACAAACTAGATACGTCTGGATTTTATGAAGCGTTGCACAAACCTCAGAAAAATAAAAGTCACCAAACGTATGCTATTTCGCGAGAAAAGTTTGGATAAGCAATTAGAATGTACATTAATGAAAACAAACGAGTACATCATGAAAAATAACCGATTGACTGATGCTGAAATTTAAGAAATAAAAAGAACTGCAGTCAGAATTGCTGAAGACCCAGAATTTGAAAGGGAACCAGAAATAGACATAAAATAGCACAATATGACACAGGCCAGAGATCATAAGGAAGAAAGTGAAATACATATCAATCATTGTGGATATAACGCTGAAAGTGTAGAAGAGTAGGAAAGGCGTAATTTTAGTCTCTCGGAAGTCTGCAATAAAGCTAGTCCAAAACATATTGAACCGAATTATATTATGGAAAACAAAAATAGTATACAAGAAACCAAGAAAGAAATCATCAGGCATACAACTCAGATACAAAATGTTGAAATGGAGGAACTACCAACATTACAACCAACAAAGCAGACCACAAAACTATTAAACTCTACAAAGCAGCATTAAAATTAATTCTGGATGAAGCAGACCCACATATAAGTCTCAACGAAGCAATATATGCAACAGAACCAAATAAACAATGAAACATTAAAGTAAAAAGAAGGCTTTCTCACAGTTATGAAGATCCAACTTGGAAAAAATATATTGAACAACTTAGAAGATATTTATCATTACCCGATGAACTGAAAAGAGAAAAATATATAAAGACGTGAAAATGCAGAAAAGTCAAAAGGAAATACAAAATTAGGAATGACAATAAAGCTCTCAGCTACATAAAAATAAATCAAGCAATACAAATGAAGGCACAAAGATTCAGACGCTATGAAAAAATATCAAGATTCTACAGACAGAACAACGCGATGTGAAGAAATTTTACAGAGAAATAGGCCAACAATAAATTGAATTGACAACACCCACCAACACCAACACCTAAATGGAAAAGGTTATACAGTTCTCTGTAAATATGGGCTTGCGCAAATGAACATAAGAAAGAAGTAGATTGAATTATGCAATAGGTAGAACGTATGAAAAATAAACTAGAAGAGATATGTGCGGCAGTCGCAGAAAAGAATGTTGAATTACACTGAAAAAAATCACATAACTGGAAATCTCCCGGAATAAATAGGATTCCTAACTTTTGACTCTAATATCTAAATATAACACACAAAAAACTAGCCAAAGAACTTCCAGAAATTATCGCCGATCCCACTAAAATTCTGGCATGTGTAGCCAAAGAAGGTACATTCCTTCTCCCCAGGAATGGTGACAGCAATGTCCCAAAAATCTACAGAGAAATTACATGTGTTCCCACTAATTAAATCTGTTTACAATTATTCTGACAAAACCTGCATATTCATGCTTACGAAAAAATGACATACTAATTCATGAACGAAAATGGTGCAAACGTAAGTGTTACAGATATAAGATATTAATAGGATAATCTTGAAAAACTGCTTCAATATAAAGAAAAATTTCAGTTCTGCCTGAAGAAATCACTGTAATGCATTCGATAGTGTACTCCATTTCTGGATCTTAAAGTCTTTAAATGTATCCCATCATCAATTTCATCAAACAACTTGTGTCGATATGGAAAACAACACTTCGTCTCAGTCATAAAAATGGAGTCTATCAGTCTGGAGGAATAAACATCAACTGAGGAATATTTCAAGTCGACTCTATGTCTTCCTTACTAATTTGTATATCCCTAATAGCATTAACCGGAATGAATATGGCTATAAGTTTCTCAAAGGGAAATTTTGCATAGATCAATTAAAGTTGTATGTTAGGAATGACAGTGAGCTCCTGGACACAGTAAAATGTTTCAATGGTAAAGTTAGAATAGAAATTTGGTTAGGATATATGTGCTAAAGCCAAAATTCTACGAGGATAACTACATGAAACTTCTCTATTATCTTAGCTT
>OZ038475.1:44949346-44956846 GCA_964036315.1 Acanthosepion esculentum
ATTATTGCAGTCATAAAGTGTCGTCTGTTGTGACCAGAGCTGTCACGTTGGTATAGATGAAAAAAGTGACTCCTTCTGGCTATAATGGCGGAATAGTCAGGTGAGACAGAAGAAGAAGATTTTGATTTTATCTGCAATTTACGAGAAAGAACAAATGCTTCAATGCTGACTTCAGAGCAAAATTGTGTGTAGGAAAAATAAGATTTCGCTTCAATCATTAAAGCGAAATGAATAATATATGTGAGTATTGTAGTAAGAAGATTTTTCTACAGTGCATAGGAAGAGAGCACAATTTCTTAAAATTATGGATAGTTGAACTCATCTAATGTATTTAATCTTCATCATAAAATATTATTTATATGTTTTTTAATGTTTTCCCTTTAACAATTACATTAGCCATGCCTTTCTATATATGTATTATATTATTCGTATGCATTGAAGGGTCACCTCTTTTCACACAGATGGACTCGCCCGAGGTATACATGTCCTACTACAAGCGAATACCCGGACAGTCTGTAATAGAGGAGGGTAGCACAAGAGTCACCGTTAGCGCGCACGTAGACTCAGTAAGGAGTCATACCGCGATACTTCAATACCAAGACTGTATATATATTATTGCTGCTAACCCGCATTCCTGAATCTACTATCAAGTATTACAAGTTTGTATTATTACGTTAATACATTCATTTTCCTTATCTATTCCTGGCGTTTTTTGTTCATTGATATCGGATTTCATCCCGGAATCCACAAAAGTATGTATTCTTAGGAAATGGGGTTTCGCATTGACTTCTATATTCATTGTAATTAAAAGATTTAATTCTCTTAAACCGAATGAAGCAAAGCTAGATATCAACTTCTACCTATATTAATTTAGCACTAGAAAAGAAGGAATACATGCATGTGGAATTGAACGCGCGTGTTTAAGCCGGAATTTGAAGGCGCGAAATGATTCAACTGTCAGCTGTGAATTTACTCACACTGTACATATTTTCATAATCTTGATACTGACCATTTACTCATCTAAATATGTACTGCATTTTTAGACAATACTATTTATTCGACACTGTTGTGGTAGGATCCACCTAATTTGCATAGCGGAGTACTGACTATATAAATATGGTTGGTACCGGGAAGACACGAAGGCGAATCAAGAAATCCAACTAGAGACTCTGCCCGACTGCGACTTAGTCAACACATTCTCCAGGAACGGTCTTCCCAGAAATATTCAAAAGACTACATGTAAATATTGTGTACACATTCTTGTTTCAATACATTTTATTCTAAGTACATTTTGTGTTTGCATTATTATTCCATGCATTAGTCAAGTTTCAACAGACACTCAGTTAAATTTAGCTAGGCATATTATATATCTTTATCGAGTGACCTATCAAAAAATTTTAGAATTGGTTATCTTATCACCCTTTCTCTCTTTCTGAATATATATATATATATATATATATATATATATATATATATATATATATATATATATATATATATATGCTAACTGCCTTTCATAGATAGAGATGCTAACGTTAATCGGAGATGTTTCACTGAAAGAAACATTTATTGACCGATAATGCAATACCATTTTATAAAAAAATGGGGAAAATATGATATTCTAGACAACTAACGAATAATGTTATTTTAAGTATTTCTGGGAACATTCTTTTAAACATTTGTTTAAATTGGAGTGGAATGTCAGCTTCTTCATTATGCATTATTTTTTCTTCTAATTGCATGTGATCTCCAGTCATAACGGTTGCTAAAAGACGTGATCTAATACGGTGCATTCTGTTTTTCTGCGTATTTCTTTATTTGTGATTTTTTAGCGCCACTTTATGCGTGTCTATGAGGATTATCACCCGTAACACTTACACGCTTTATTCTCTTGATGTCATTAAATATAACAATGATCATTTTCTCAATGATGTTCCTAGCACATACATATGCAAGAAATCTTCGCACATCATGTAATTAACATTGGAATGTATTTGGCTTCCATTTATATGCCACCCGATTCACCAATTTTATCAGATTTACATATATTTTCAAAACGATGCCTAAATTAAATGTTCATATACAAATCCTTCAATGTCTGCTTTTTATTGGTTTACATCGTTCCAGCTTTTCACGACAAATAACATGTTCAAGTAATATTTTTTTTATCCAAGGTCTTAGAATTATTATCAATAGGCGAATTCCTTCAGTTATAAGTTTTTATGATGTTTCAAACATTTTTCAAACTTATTACCTAATATAATCCCATGCAATCGACTGTCACATGTTGATTAACAGAATGAAACAAGTAATCACAGATAATTAAAAGCTGAATTATGATGGGACTCAATAAACTTAATATATATTTTTAAGACAGTATGGATGTATATCCTAAATCAACATAATGCATTTTATTTTATCCTTAATGAAATGAGAATGATTGGCACTCTGCACGCCAACCACTGAGCATTGCAATTTATCTACCACCTGAAGTAAACGCATGACCACTTTCATTATTTCTAACGTCTTCAAATATATCTATATTATATTTAATAACAAAGCCGATGACAACATAAAGAAAAGGAAGAAGAATCTAAATGCAATCGGTTTGGTTATATATACAATCCACTCTTTTTCGTTCGAGCGCAAGTTTAAAGTCACTGACGTAAATATAAACTTATTCTGATGAAGTCCTAACGGACGAGACGCGTTGAACGAAAACTTCATCCACTTTTTCATACTTCTTTCTCCTAATATAAATATAACTGAGCATGGCAGCACAAGTTTGGTCCGAGCGACAATATTAAATGTTACTAATTTTTTCACTACGTTTTATGATATAATTAACTGCTATATTTTTATAAACGTGAAACAGACAATCGTGATTAAACTCACTGTTCTATGTTTTGTAGCAGTTAAAGAAACATAATTATTTGGATATCTTATTTTCTTGGTGTGAAAACATTTAGTAAGATCTGTGCTTTTATTTAATTCATTGATACTTTCCTTCTCCACATGCTTATCTTATAAAAATGTTCAACAATCACTTACTATTCTAATACGCAACAACCTGTCTAAACTTGGCATTAAATGCTTGGTTTTGTGAAGGGATGTTTTATCGTTCACTTCTTTTTCCTTCTATCTCCTGTTCCCATAATATCTCTTGAGCCTTCTGAACTAAACAATCCTATGCACGATAAACATGGATAAGAAATAACACTGGCAAATAAATGACAATAAATTATCTCACTTCAATTGTTAAGGACTTCTGACCCGGACAGTTTATTCCTGCACTTGTCAGAAAAGACGTTAATCTTTCAGATATTGTTCCTTGCAACCCTAATATTTACAAAGATACATCCATTGCGACAAAGATACAAGAAACTCATTCAGCCAAAGTAGGAATATACCTACATGATTTCGTATCAGAATCAGCAACAGCAGTAAAAAATCTTTTCCTTTACGTGTTACGTACCTTCTTGCCGTGTGGTATAATGTCTCTCCACAATTTTTTATTCTTTGTTAATCGAAGCAATATATATCTTATACTACCACCTTGGATGTGCTCAGTAAACCATTTGCACGATTTCGTTAGGTAGGTAGGGTGTTAAATGATTCCCTCTGTCTGTCTGGGCTTCAGTATGTCCAGTAATGTTGAATTGGCCATGCTACTTTACTTCATAATGTAACTGAAAAAATATAATACAGTTTGTTTTTATTCGAATTAAAAGCGTTCTTTTTTTACCTCCATTCTGCTAAAGATTTACGCATGGCGCACATGTTCTGTCAATATTAAACAGAGTATGCTTCTGTCAAAATATATATCTGTTACTTCAAGGCTTATGGCCACATCACGATGAAACACCGTTTCCCCCCATATCACGGACGTTAACTCTGCTGATTACCTAGATGGGTGACGGCTTGGGGATACTAGTTCATGTCACCTTGGATGTGCGTTTTTTAATGAATAATAGATTGGCGTTGTTAATCGATTATCCGACTCCAATTCCCGTTGCGTTCGTTATATTCCCTTACGTGCAAATTAATTCACTTGCGGCAAAAGTCATTCTGTTCCGAATGATATGCAGAAACTGCTTTCAAAGATTTGTTGGTACCAAACCAATTATCTTTTTTTCGGAAAGGCATACAAAAATGTCACCACATTGACATACATATATAGATGTCCTGTATTTATTTATAATTTGACTGATTTAAATACGATTTAAATACATTAATTAAGGAATGAAAATTGCTCTGATATCGGACATGTTTTCTGAAGGAATTATTCAATGAAACAATTCACCATCAGGTTACAGTTATATATATATATTCCATCAGTTATAATTATTCCAAGACAGTTAAATTTATGGAATTACTTAATTCCGATATATTCATTTCGTATTTGAATCATGTGCTTTCTCTCTTTTGCATACATTGAATCTTAAGGTTATTAGCCCTTTTCTCTCACCTCACATTGTTATCTAAGAATTATTGCACATCTGCTATTAGCAATTTTTTTATCTGCATAATCTTGTTACGAATGTTTCTGCAAACAATAAATCTTGATAAGATTTCTAGTCCTTTCTATTTTCTTAAAGAATAGAATGAATATATCCGATGGCGAATTCCAACCTGGAATGAAGCTAAAACGCCATAAGGTAGGTAAACTCAGATTACTGATACTCTCTTCATCTTTATGATGATATTTTTTCCAGCGAGAGATTTAACAACTGGAGGCGCGCAATAAAGGATTTCCTGATGTTGATGTGCATGGGGCAAATATATATTTATATGGGGTTTGTGAAAGAGAAAATTCATGATAATTTTACAATTTCCAGAATAGTCAGGGTGATATTTTTAGAAAATTGTGGACTAGGGTTAAGAAATCAGAAAAAAGAACAGTATAAAACAGTAGAAGCCATATCACTTGAGGACTTTCAGCTGGAAAAACAAGCAAGATATTAATATTTCATGCTACCTCGTAAAAATGTTTGGTAAGAATTCCCAATCAAAATTGGCAATAGAGAACATATTTATCGATTTTCCTGCAGATTTATTAAGGAAACATATCAAGTGAACCTAGCCGCAATGTCTCGGTGAATGAATATTAAAAAAAAACTGTCATACGGAAAGGATTAATATTATAAATATTAAGCTCATATTCATAAAAAAAAATCGAGAACAACTATGATTGTTTCATGTATTGCCAAATTTAAATATTTCATGTCTTGAAAATAAAATCAGACCTACAAATTCAAAAAGGTATTTTCCGATTTCTTTTTGAATTTGTAGGTCTGATGAATTGGATCGCGATTCCGATTCCAATGTAATAAATTATAACAATGGAATAGCAGAGTTTGTGTCTTTATATTCTATTCTTACACTGTCCTGGACATTGACTTCTACCTGAATTCTATCCTTTTGGAAAATTATACATATATATATATATATATATATATATATATATATATATATATATATATATATATATATATATATATATATATATATATATATAATATGTGTGTGTGTGTGTAAGTATATATATATATATATATATATATATATATATATATATATATATATATATATATATTGAGCACTGATATTATGTATATATAAATATATCTATATATTGAACACGGATATTATGTATGTATAAATATATATATATATATATGTGTGTGTGTGTGTGTGTGTGTGTGTGTGTGTGTGCGTGTGCGTGCGTGGAGGGTGTATTTGATTTAATTACAGAGGTGGAGTATAATGTGGATACAACATTTTTGGAATAGCCGAATATAAAAATGGACCGATGTACATAATGAGCAAGAAGGAGGTCCTCAAGCGACAATACTTATTTTTAAATGTTTATAATTGACTATTTCTTGACCGGTTACCACCCAAATGTATAGGACGTAGGATTATTTAATCAGAAATAATATATTTAAGTACATATCTCTGTCAAAACTGAGCCTCTTAGCTCATCATTCATTATTTGTCTGGAGATTCCATTAGAAAATATTCGACTTCATAATATCTGATTTAATAATTATTTTTGTTGTCAAATATCGGACTCTTTTTTGGTAGAAATTCGACCCATCTTCGTATACGTTAAATTATATGAAATATATGAAATTCGACTCATCTTCATAATAAAATAACACAATAGCGCAAGCTACTAATATACGTACATATATATATCATTTATATATACGTGTAGTGATGAATATATTGTGTCTAAATTACCTAACATTTCAAATAGCCCCGACAAAAACGGTTTAATAGGTATATGTACCAAAAGTACATAGAAAATATATTGAAATAATGAAGAGTTACCTCATTCAATAAATTCGCCATTGGATTTAACTACAGTCCCAAAACGACTCAAGAATCTCCTGCGTCTTTTTTGGGCGGCCTCTATGTTTAAGTTGTTGATTATTGGTATAATCCTTGCCTTATGTTGGTGTTACAAAGGAGTGTCTTATGTCTCGCTCAAATGCGCCCCGCACATAATAATCAAGAAGGTTTCAGTCTGGAAAGTTAGGTGGCCAGATGTAAGGTATAATATGATCGCAGAAATTGTCTGACAGCCATGACTGGATTTGTCTGCTTGTGTAGTATCTTACAGAGTACTGTTGTCAAACATAGTCTCTTCCAGGTGACGTCCTCCTTCCCCAGGGCAGCACTACTTACTCAAGGGACATGATGCAGACCACCGTGTTCAGCCTGAGGCCATCTGGGAGAATGAATGTAGGCATAACTTAGCCATCACGAATGATCTGCCCAAACACCTTCGTAATGAAACCGCTGTACTGTCCTCAGATTAACACTCAAAAACACTGAATTCCAAGCAGTTCAGCATGCCGTTTCTAAATTTATGGTGGAGTAATTTGCGGCACGGCATGGTGGTTATTTTCTCACAGACTATACCCAAGTGAGCCTACTATAACGTACAGTCAACAAAATCAAAAACAAACAACAAACATGAGCGAAATTAAAAAATGCAAAATGGCAACTTAGTCATATATATAGGAAATCATATATCCCGCAATCTATAAACTTATACGTAATGCCTGTGGCGGAATAATAACCCACAATATAGGCCTTATAAAAAGGATAGTCGTATTGGCCGGCCTTTGAAAAAGCACGTTTAATAGTCCTGGGGTAATAACCATTGAATAGAGTGTATAAAACATTCTGCATAACTCCTTCCAGTCGCACTCATTACATGAGAATAACCGAAGTAACTGAAGAGAATTTTCAAAACAGGTCAGATTTTTACAGGATAATTTACTTCGCTGCGGGTTCAATAAAGATTGCAAGTCATGAACTGGCTACAGGTGCCAATGTTTTCCTATGGATAACATAAATCATCAATTAGATTTTTCACTTATCGTCATTCACAGTTGAAATGTCAACAATCATATATATATATATATATATATATATATATATATATATATATATATATATATAATATTATTATTACTTCATTTCGAT
>OZ038475.1:44959346-44969346 GCA_964036315.1 Acanthosepion esculentum
TAAATTTATAGTTAGAAATAATAATGCCCTGCTTGGAGCAAAATTAAATAGGTAAAATATTATTTACGAATTTAAAAGCCCATTAAGGAATTGTATTCCTGATCAATCAAAATTCGTAAATAATCAAACAGTTAATTGAAGGTCGTTCTCAACGGATTCTCCTCCATCTCTTATCCAACAAACGCAGGAGTTCCCCAAGGTTCTATCCTAGGCTCTACTCTGTTCCTTATCTTCATTACCGAGCTTCCTGATGTCATAAGTTCCCAAGTAGGCATCTATGCGTACGACATTACTATTTACTCCTGCTGCAAAAACAAATCTTAGTGTCGCCGACAAAAATAATCTGGCCGATTGTCACGAAAAGGACCTCCAACCGGTTGTGGACTGGGGCAGGAATTGGTTGGTTAAATTTAATGCTTCAAAAATAAATCTGCTCTCTATTTCTCACCAGAGAGAACCATCCCTGCTTTCCATTAGAATGTCTGACGCTCAATTCCTCGAGACTTTGCGACTGCTCGGTCTCACATTGTCTTTGAATCTGAGATGGAACAAATATATTGAGTCAATATCCTCCGCCGCAAGTAAAGTCGGCTCCCTGTCCCGCACCAGAAAAATTATCTCGCCGGAGTCAATCCTTCAAATCTCAAAATCCACCATTCGCCCTTTCATGTAGTATTGCTGCCATATATGGTCTGGAGCCCCATCTGTTTGTCTCAAGGTCCTTGATGAAATTCAAAGACGGATATGCAATGTAATCGGCCCTGATTTGGCATCTCGTCTGCAGCCGCTCTCTCACAGACGTGTCGTTGCTTCCCCCTGTCTTTCTTTACAAATACTATCACGGTAACTGCTCCGATGAACAGCTTTCGTTGGTTCCCAGGCTTCATGAATTTCAGCGTTCGACTAGGCTGAAGTCTCGCACTCACACTTTCACTGTCGAAACTGTTAAATGTAGCTGTCTATTCTACACCAATAGCTTCATGTCGCGCACTTCTCGCCTGAGAAACTCCCTTCCCATTCTTGTTTCCATGATAGCTATAATATCCATTCAAATGTAATGTCAATCGACGTATCCAGATGCCCTGATCTATCCCCTAATTTTCTCTTCATACTTTCCTCTATCACTACTCTTTGCTCTCCATCCAACCCACTGTAACTTCTGATGTGCTAGTGGCTTCCCTTATATACGACACGCTACATCATATTTGAAACGAAGACTCACTCTACACCTTTCTGACCATAGTTGAATTACATCTCATTTAAATATTCATGGATATCTACCGGATACTATTCATAAAATACTTATTGATAACACAAATATAATAGTATTATCTACATGCAAAAAAGCTAAAAATAATGGAAGCGTTATTAATAAAAACAAAAAAACAACACTTAATAATATCAACTATAAACATGTATACAATATCTTAGCCGTTTTTTGAAAAATGAAATCCTTATTTAAATACATAACTGCAAAAAAGTATTTCTTATTTAACAGTTGAAATATTTAATCCTTGAAAATGGCTAAATGTATGGACGAAATCGCTCGGATAAAAAGAACATTCGCACAGTTTTATATAATTTATCATCTGAAAAGGAAAAAAATAATAGACCGCATGAGAAATTGTATAAAAAACTAAATAAAAACACGTTGTCTGTCGTATTCATTGTAATGTGCATGAAAGAAGAATTGCTGCCTGCCTAAATACACACACACACATACACACACATATATGTGCTTATATATATATATATATATATATATATATATATATATATATATATATATATATATATAGTCTTAAAGTGTGCTATATTTATGAGATAAAGTGCTCAATATCAGAGATAGAGCGTGTGTAAATATAAAAGTGAACATAAAAGTCAACACTTAGAGGCGACAGTCTGTTTCATGCTAGATGCAATCATCGTGGCCTAATGATTGCATCTAGCATGAAACAGACTGTCGCCACTAAATGTTGGCTTCTATGTTCACTTTATATATATATATATATATATATATATATATATATATATATATATATATATATATATATATATATATATATTCACGGTAACGTTTTTATGTATATCGCATTGTGAATCAATAAGCACATAATTTTCCAAGTATTTTTATATATCTTCAGAAAAACCTATCTTATATTTCTGTATGGGTATTAAACCAGCATTTAATTCTGATGAATGTGTGAACAAACGAAATATGTTTACATGTATTTTAATTTGTAAATATTTCAGGTAATTCTCAAATGTATTTGAGGTCACTTTACACTTTTAAAGAATATAATTCTATCTATCTATCTATCTATCTATCTATCTATTCATGTATCTATCTTAGGCTGTAAATTATCTATCTATCTATCTATCTATCTATCTATCTATCTATCTATATATATATCTATCGTAAGCTGTTCATATATATTTATTTATCTATTAAAGCCTGTTAATTATCTATCTATATTAGTCTTTCATTTATCAATCAATCTCTTTCTTTCTCTATCTATATTAGTTTTTCATTATCAGTCTCGGTTTGTTCACTATCTATCTATCTATCTATCTATCTATCTATCTATCTATCTATCTATCTATCTATCTTATTTTGTTCATTATCTATCTATATATACCAGGTTGTTCATTATCTATCTATTCATCTCAGTTTTTCAATATCTATCTCCATCTCTCTCTCTCTCTCTCTCTCTCTCTCTCTCTCTCTCTCTCTCTATATATATATATATATATATATATATATATATATATATATATATATATATATATATATATATATATATATATATATCAGTCTTTTTATTATCTATTTATCTGAGTTTGTTTCTCATCTATCTATCTATCTCTGTTCATTATCTATTTTCTATTAATCTCAATATTTTCATTATCTCTTTATCTATTAATCTCAGTATTTTCATTGTCGATCTATCTATCTAGCTATTTATCTATTTATCTAGCTAGCTATCTCAGTCTTTATCTAACTATCCATCAATTAATATCAATCTGTTTGTATCAATCTATGTATCGATCTCAGCCTGTCAATTTTCT
This sequence comes from Acanthosepion esculentum, assembly GCA_964036315.1. Classification (NCBI taxonomy): domain Eukaryota; kingdom Metazoa; phylum Mollusca; class Cephalopoda; order Sepiida; family Sepiidae; genus Acanthosepion; species Acanthosepion esculentum. The sequence goes on from OZ038475.1 coordinate 44,962,416, forward strand.
ATCTGTCTCAGATTGTTCATTATCTATCTCAGTCTTTCCATGACCCTCTACCCATCTATTTATCTCAGTCTGTTAATATCTATCTATCTATCTATCTATCTATCTATCTATCTATCTAACTATCTATCTATCTATCTATCTATCTCGGATTTTTATTATGCATCCATCCAACTATTTATCTCAGTATGTTTCATATCATTTTGTTAATTATCAATATACTTAACTCTGTCTATGCATGTTCATCTATAATTATATGTCTATCTAAGTCTGTTCGGGTCTATCTATCTATCTATCTATCTATCTATCTATCTATCTATCTATCTATCTATCTATCTATCTATCTATCTGTTTGTTTGTCTATCTATCATAATGTGATTTTATATATTTTTGTATCATAGTCTGTTTATATCCATCGATATATGTGTGGCATTTAATGAATCTTGTATATTAATAGTCTCTTAAATAAAATAAGAATCCTGTTGTTTACGACGCTAAAACCGGTGCAGAATTGCATTTTTAACAAGTCTGGTGAATTAAATATAAGGTTTATAAATTAAACAGTCCTGACTCTGCATAGCAATCGAAAGGATTCGTGCAGTCACGTAGCGAATAAACTGAACTCGTCGGCAAGCGTTTCAAAAACGAAGCTCACACTACAACGGTGTCGTTAAAGAAAAGTGATTGGCCTGTAATAGATCCTCTTTGAAATGCCTCTTGTCAGTAGAACAAATCCACGGGCAATTCCTTAATGGCGCTCCATACGTGTTTCTCGTTGTTTTCATGTATTTTGAGACATGCGCAATTTAATTACCAACTGCAGGCCCCTAGTTAGCAAACATACGGCATCTGCCGGGAGTGCCTTTAACTAGATTTATCACCCTGGGGCGAGGCCGGCCATGTTGGAGTGGAATTGGTTTCATTTTACTGCGATGCAAAGAATGCCAACATATATGACCGTGTGTGAATACAAATATTATTCAAAAGACCCAAACGTGCATTTATCTTTGAACGAGTGAATTCCTTCTTTTAAATGTGTCGCTTTGGCGTCAGACATTGATATCAGTTAATGCGTATATGAATATGCATATGTGGTACTATGCCAGTGTATGCGTGTGTTTATTGGCGCCAAAGTAAATAAATATAATCTTTGATCAATATTCCTATATGGAACTGAACGCCGGACAAGTTCCTCATGTGAACAATAGTCTTGAAGCAATAGAGATATTCTTCTACAGAACAAGTCTGTGTGTACAATGGACGGAACGTGCGAGCAACGTGGTAGATTTAATGAGAATTGGAACAAAAGAGACTTTACTCAGAATCAGAAAGAGGCAATTTATAGAAAGTGACTTGGAAAACTTAGCACTCACAGGATATATTGAAAGGAAGAGGACCAAATGATAAAACGGCGTAAGATACCAAACATCTTCTTCTTCTTCTACTACTACTACTACTACTACTGCTACTAATACTAACACTAATACTACAACTATACTTAACACTGTTAGTATCATTCTGTGTATTTTAGATGTCATCCATTCATACAAGTTCATTAAGAAGATTGCTCGCTGCTTCACTTTGCTTGTCATTATAATGTCTTTTACTCAACATCTATCCTAGATATTTCATTCTGATAAGGTTTCGATGTTAATCTTGTTTACCTTAACACTTACTTTTTTTATTGAATCAAGTAACCATTATCCAATGTGTAAGATTATGTAATTTTTTAAAATATTTTGGTGCTTACATGTAAATTTATTAATGAATATCTATTTTGTATTATTAAGATATACGGCAACAAATGACACGGTAAGAGATTTCATTTTTCATATATAAGTGAATGATATTCTATTAAGTAAGGGTAGAAAATGGTATATTACAATTGAAAAATTACCATTAATTTTCAGTTTTTTTTTCTCATCGTAATACATTTTCCTTCTTTTTCTTCTTCTTCCTTTTATTTTTTTCTTCTTCTTCTTTTAATTTTTTTCTTCTTCTCGTCTCCTTCATACGTTGGCAATGAAACATCCTCTTCTTTATAACTCCTAGTAGGGTTTGTATTTTTGCTATTCCCTGTTTTGCCAACCATGTTCATGAGTTTATGAGTAGCGTATTAGCTTTTGTCTTCCTTTTCTTAGTTTCCTTATTTTTCTGTGAATGTCAAATACTCAAGGCCCTCTTTCCTAATAAAAAGCCTACGAACTTCCAACTGTCTCTCTCTGCTTCTAATTATAAGCCATTTTTATGTTTGCATTTACCCTAAAACATCCTCGTAAATCTCATATCATTTTCAGTTCATTGGGTTTTCAGGAGCCTTCTATAAAACCAGGTTTCTTTAGCTTCATGTTTCTTTTTTATTTGTGATGACATTGTCCAGCATTCACATCCATGTAGAAGGATCGATATTGCATAATATCTACGCACACTTTTTTGTTCGTAACTAAATTTTCTTAAGAATTTGCTTATCTTTTGAAAGCCAAATTTCGCTATTCCTATGTGTCTTCTGTTATTGTTTTCGCACGTATGGGAGAGTGATTAGAACGTTCGCTTTCTGGCAATGAGACACAGGTTCAAATCTAAATATGGCAGATTTTTAAAGAAAGGTGAATTCTTGGTGATATCACAGCGTGCGTCACCTTTGGAAAGTGTCTGAAAACCAGACCACGGCTTGACCCAAGTATAGTGAAATTGACGGAAACCTTGAGAGGCGTCGGTGGTTGTGCTGGCACGAAATCACAAGTCATCGTTGCTGAGGCTTTGAGCGTGATAGCCTTATTCAGACTGTTGATCACACTAGATTACGCGTTCTCTCCCAGAAACTGTAACTAAGCATAGCTTAGCATAGTTGCAGTATAAACCAAAGTACGACTCTGTGGATGTTGTAAAATCATAAAAGTTCCTGAGCTGGCGTCTTTAATGGAGATAAGCTAGCCAACCCTTGTAGACTAAGAACCTTCGATTCGAGAGACTGCGCTATTTACATCCCTTCCTTTGTTAGAACATTTCTAATCTATTTGGCTACTTTCTTGATTGCTGTGTTTTCAACTCCATTTTCGATTCATTGGCTAGCAAACAAACAGTCGCAGTTCTTATAATTGATGTTTAGTCCTACCTTCCTGCTTTTCTTTCCTACATTCTGTAGGTCTTCTTGCAGATTCCTTACAATGCCTGATATTACCACTCTGTGATCTGTATATAAATATGTTAGGTGTGTGTCCATCATTAATGATGCTCAATAGGACTTCAAATTCTCTCAGAATCACCATACTGTAAAAGATGAATAATTGTGGTGAGAAGACACACACTTGTCTTACGTCATTTCTATTTTACTAAATTCATTTTCTATCAGTAAGCAAACGAATCCTTTCAAAACAACTTCTAGAATATTCTACTATATTTTGCAAATAAAGCAAGCTTACCTATCAATTGAAAGAGTTATTTATGTCTTACGTTATGAAAAGCTGTTCCATAATCTATAAAACATATATATAAAATTATTTTTTTATGATATCATTCCGAGTATAAATATCGCATTCCATGTTCCACTGTCTTTAATGGTATCATATAGTTCATGCCTTTTTTCTGGTCCCATTCTGCTATGTGCATTATTCATCTGAACTTGGAGTACAAGAATTGTTATGTGGTTCATTACGCTGATTGTCCGATGGAGCACAGATTCATTTAGATCTGTTTTGTTAGAAATTGCGAGGGACGTACTAAGCTATTCCGATATATGACTAATTGCTTATATTTCATTTGTTATTTCTAAACTTTTGTCAACACTGTAATTAATAATATGCTACCAGCATTACTATTACAATAGCCTCTTGTCATGCTCCTTTCAACTGTGCAAGTGCTGATTTTACTTCATTTTATTTTTAATTATTTCTCGCCCTTCTATTGATTTGTTGTATTGCAGGATTGCCTCCTTCCTCATGGAAGCATTTGAAAAATCTAATCGTTTATTCTCTATTTGGAAGAGTATTTAACATATTGTTTTAACCGGTTTGTTTTTTCATCCTAAGATTAAACAAATACAAAAACCGTGAACTACTCAAGGAAAAGGGGTTATTATTAAAATGTAATGATGGATAAAGTCCTTGATGTAAGAGCTGGTTGTAGTGGAAACGTATAATAGGATAGATGGCGATCGATACTTGATTTATTTTTGTAGTCATTACCAATGAGTCCAAGTGAGTGTCCGTTTAAAAAAAAGCATTTCTTGAGAGAAAAAAATGAGTTAAACGTTCTTCTTACCTTGAGAACATTGATTAAAAATGTGTAATTCAACTTCGTACAGGCAGCATATCATAATCTAGCTGTAAAGGTCTGAACTGGAGGTAAAATAGAGCTGATTTTAACATTTAAATCAAGTTAACAGCGATGGATTAGTAACTGGCATAAAAGGTTGAATCTGTACAAAAGCTGCTCTGAAGTGGATAATAAGTCTGCACTCAAAAGAACCTGTAAACGTACTTTGACCTCTAGCAAGATTGGAGAATTATGCTTAAGAACTTTCTGCTTAGATACAGCAACTCTACTGCAATTTTGTAAAATCTGACTCTTGTATGCACGAAGCCTGTCAGAAGGATTGAAAATAATGAGCGTACCATTTCCCCAGCATCTTTATCAATGCGTTCTACATGTGAGTTCCTCTTCTGTTCTGGAATGAACTTAAGATGTAATAGGTGTTCAAATCATAAAGCCTGATTTACAATGCAACCGTTCAGCATAATTGAGAATAACAATTCTACATTTCACTAAGCTATCACGGTTATTTCTTGACTGATCTCCTCAGGCATATATACATACACACACACACACACACACACATACACACACACACACACACACACACACACACACACACAAACATATATGATTATTATTACTAGTATTAGTAGTAATAGTAGTAGTAGGAATAGTAAGAGTTGTAGTAGTAGTTGTACGCAAAACGTTGTTTATGGTAGATGTAGATTCCGTGATAAAATCCGATATCAATGAAAAACAAACGCCAGGAATGGATAAGGAAAATAAATGTATTAACGTAATAATACAAACTGGTAATACGGGTTAGTACATCCAGGAATGCGGGTTAGTAGCAATAATATATATATATACAGTATTGGTATTGAAGTATCGCGGTATGACCTCTTACTGAGTCTACGTGCTCGCTAACCGTGACGCTTGCCACCGTCTCTGTGTGTGACTTACCCTACTACAACTTAACTCTACTACTCTTCTGTCGTTCCGTCTCGACTCCTTCACTCTTCGGGTATTCACTAGTAGTAGTATATATATACCTTGGGTGAGTCCATTTGTGTGAAAAAGGGAGAGCCCTCAATAGTAGATACTAATATTTGAAATAGATATCTAGTTTTTGTTTTAAACAGAGTTTATTACATTATTTTTTTTAATGTTTTAACCGGTTTATTTTTTCATCCAAAGAGTAAATAAATACAAGGACCGTACACTACTCGCGGGAAAGGGGTTCTTCTTTAGATGCAATGATGGACAAAGTGATTGGTACTTATGTAAGAGATGGTTGTAGTCGAAGCGTATCTTAATACGATATATCTTAATACGGAAAATGTGCACTTCGGCTGAATTCCAACATGTATCGCCATTCTTAGATCCGACGGACTTTGTGCCTATGTTTATTAAAAAATTTTCGGCAGTATATTATGATAGATGCAGTGCACATAACTTGAAATAAAAACAGAACATTTATGTCAAATACGAGTAATGACTAGACATTTTTTGCACTGAATTTCGTAGAAATATTGTTCCATTCCGAGAAATAAAAATTAAAAAAAAAGATAGTTATTTTACCATTGTGTTTCTTGGCAAGAATCGTCCAAACTCGATTACCATCTGTAAGTTTAATATCTCTGGATCTAAATTCATAGCGAATACCGAATACCTAACAAAGTGTGAACCCGTTTATTTTGTACTATGTGTTCATGTAAAAAAAAAATTGGTAATAACTAAATTGTTTAATCAATTCTTATATGCGACTAGAATATGCATAATAAGACACGCATATGCACGCACGCACACACAAACACACATCATTCGACGATATGCACACACACGCGTACACACACATACACACACACATATATATATGTGACATTTTAGGAAAAAATACATATTAGGCAATGAGACACACACACACATGTGTGTGTGTATATATATATATATATATATATATATATATATATATATATATATATATATATATATATGTATATATATATATATATATATATATATATATATATATATATATATATATATATATATATATATATATATATATATATGGGTAGAGAGAAGTCACATTATAAAATACAATGAACAAAGTATTATAAATACTAGCAGCATGGCCCGTCGTTGCCCGTGCTTGATTCAAAAATCGTACGACACATACAGCAATTTGTTCTCACTTGACTTAAAATATTTTCCCCTTCCTTGCCATTAAAGGTGTGCCCTTTGCATTGCTGATGTTGCTACATGCCTTACTTCTTGCCTATCTCACACTGCGAATTTTTTCTAAGCTCTATACTAAACATTAAATTTCTTACGAAAAAAGAACTAAACAAAATGAACACAAAAAGATCAGCCTAAAAAAAACGACTCGTAACTGGAAAAACCGAATGAAAAAAGAATGTTAACGACAAATACCTTTTCCCACCCAACGCAGTTCTGCGGAATCAGAATCAACGTTGAGTTTAAGGAAGCGAATGAGCCAATTTGAGTAAATAGCCATGCAGATTTAAATTTTCCCACTTTTGACGAATGAAGCTATCGATTTTGTTTTTGCATACTAGCATGCTAGTTACCATTCGTGTCAGTCAGCTGTTAGCTCTCACGCTGGCCAATAGAATATTCCTGCCTATCCGTGGCAGCCAGCTATAGGCTCTCACTC
>OZ038475.1:44971846-45006846 GCA_964036315.1 Acanthosepion esculentum
CAATGGACGGATGCATCTAAATGTATAAAGTAGGCAACTTTATTAAATTTTCTACCCTTTACTTTTACTCTCATGACAAATGTTTTTAAATACCACATATTAATATCAGATTTTCGTTCAGTCAGTTATGACCGATGCGTGCTACACGCTTAAGGTATCAAGTATCTTTTCGATACATGACTGACGAGGCAGATTTTTTCCGCAGTAGTTTGCTATTTTTCTAGCCTTAGATTCTTGACATCCAAGGCCATAGAACCAGTTCTGCCCTGTTATATAACTATAACTGTGATCTGGGAGAGTAGAAGAGGATTCATACCTTTCCCACGTACGCACGTACGTGTGTGTGTGTGTGTGTGTGTGTGTGTGTGTGTGTGTGTGTGTGTGTGTGTGTGTGTGTGTGTGTTGTGTCTGTGTATATAAATAAAGAAGACAAAAGTATCACATTGATTCAACCTGGAAAAAATTCCAACTAACTGCAGTCAAATTTAGAAGTACGAGACTTTGGATCCATTATTTTAAATTCATGGGATCCCTTAAGCGTGTGACACGCATCGGCCATAACTGAATGAACGAAAATTTGTTATTATGAACAAACACCTCGAGCGAAAAAAAATAATGTCCACGTGTTCGTGAATTAGTTTCGTGTTCTTTTCCCACACACAAATAATTCGAATGGAATAAAATGCATTGTTACATCATGAAGATTCTAGTTCCTTTATAACAATGATATTGCACTCAATTCGTTATATATGCATATATATATATATATATATATATATATATATATATATATATATATATATATATATATATATATATATATATATATATATATATATATATATGCATATATAACATATTTATCTCTGTCCCCCACTCTCTGTCTCTCTCAGTGTTCATCTCCATCTCCCTCCCTCCCTCAATCTCTCTCCCTATATATATATATATATATATATATATATATATATATATATATATATATATATATATATATATATATATACATATATATATATAACTTAAAAATCAGGAAATTAGTAGAATCTGCCACCTTGGTTTCAACATTACGGTATAGTCAGACGATTTTTATCAAATGACCTTGTAAAAGATTATTAAAAATAAAACAACTGAAAGCTATATTACTTTTCAAATGATAAATAAACAAACGCACGACGTTGAGTGCAATAGAAAGGGTGGAGGTGGCTGAAAGCGAGAAAAAAGTTTAAGAAGACGAAGCAGGAAGAGTAGAAGTGAAAGTGTATTAGAAAAGTATCGCTGGTTGTGGAAATGAAATGTATAATTATTTCTAATCCAGCATCATATGTGCTGAAGAGGAATTTCTTAATATGTATGCAAGGACTCAAAAATCAAATTTCTGATTTCAAATTTTCTTTAGTTTACTATTATTATGTATTTTCCTGTTGGCAGATGTCACTAATTATGTTGTAGATGTTATGAGGCTTTGCCTTTTTTTAAAGTGTCCAGCGGATCACTGTTGTAAGTTTCTTTGAAATTTCGCACATGGACAAAGTTTCGCATATGGTCAAAGTTTCGTTTACTTTTATTTTATATTTTTACTTTAATTTTATAGTTTTATTTTATATTTTTACATTTCTTTACACACGATTATTGAGCACTTATTTATACCACTCTTTCCTGGTCTGATTCAACTCAGAAATTTAACATATACGTATATATATATATATATATATATATATATATATATATATATATATATATATATATATATATATATATATATATATATATATAAATCCTGACGATAGAATTCAGATATACAGAACAATATTGCAGAGTAATTGATAGTTTCTCTCTTGGCTTAGCAACATTATATCGGGAAATATCACTCTTGGTACACATGTCTTCCTCTCTTCTCTCTCATTCTTTCATTCTCTCCCTCTTTCGTTCTATCTCTCTCTCTCTCTATATATATATATCGTTCAAATATATTCCCTATCGCTCTCTATCTCTCTCTCTCTCTCTATATATATATATATATATCTATATATATATATATATATATATATATATATATATATATATATATATATATATATGGTTCACATGTCTTCCTCTCATTCTCTCTTTTCTCTCTCTCTCTATATATATATCTATATATATATATATAGTTCAAATAACTTCCCTATGTCTCTCTGTCTGTCTCTCTCTGTCTGTCTGTCTGTCTCTCTCTCTCTCTCTCTCTATATATATATATATATATATATATATATATATATATGGTTCACATGTCTTCCCCCCCCTCTCTCTCTCTCTCTCTCTTATATTGGGAAATCTCACTGTTAGTTCACATGTCTTTCTCTCTCTTTCATTCTCTCTCTCCCTTTGCATTCTCTCCATTCCGATATATATATATATATATATATATATATATATATATATATATATATATATATTCAAATGTCTTCTCTCTTTATCTCTCTCTCTCTATATATATATATATATACATATGGTTCACGTGTCTTCGTCTCCCTCAATCTCTCTCTCTCTCTTATATCAGAAAATCTCACTGTTGTTTCACATGTCTTCCTCTCTTCTCTCTCTTTCTTTCTCTCTCTCCCTCTCTATATATAGTTCAAATGTCTTCCTATTTGTCTCTCTCTCCATATATATATATATATATATATATATATATATATATATATATATATATATATATATATATATACACACACACACACACGTATGTATATATGTATGTCATTGTTGGTTGGTTTCTGTCTTTTTTACGTTACATTTTATTTTACTCTGAGTGAGATTTCGTACAGTATAATATATTAAAAATAGGAAAGATAATTCGAGTGAAAATACAAACATGGATCAACTAACATTTTAAAAAAGTAAGATGAATTTGATTTCATTCTTGTTTCAATTTTTTTCCTAAATATTTTTCCAGTAGTTTCAACATAACTGATATCATCTTCAAAGATTCGAATTCCGTATTCCTTAAAACGAATATATCGTTTATTCACTTCATATTTTTACCTTTCAGAAGTTATTCGTTTTTTTAATTAATTGATTTTTGGAAAGGCATATTTCTCTTGACAATATGTCAAACGATACTCATTATTCTTTATTTTATTTTCCCTTTCAGTCATTCGTTTGTTTTCTTTTATAACACAGTAAGAGCAAAAATCCTCATGGAAATACTACCCCTTTATTCACTGTATGCATAAAGAATCTTATTTTAGTTCATTCATATTTTCCTGTCATCCATTTTATTCTATATAACAAAAGTTATTTTTTTATTCCTGAAATGACGCCGAAAAATTAAGTAAATATGAATTATTTACAAATTTATTTTGTGATTTCATTATATTTTATACGATTTTTTCAGTGAAAATTCCTTTTTTCTCTTTACTCAGCAAAATGCACAAATTCTTGAAGCAAAAGGGAAAGAATAAACATAGATAAACATATCTATTTTATCCCATATAGAATATATGTGAAAATAAAATAATGGAAAAACATTTCTTTTTATATTGAAAGATATACCATGAAAATATGTGTATATTCGAAAATGACGTACTCAAAAAATAGGATATTTAAAATTAGTTTTAAAAAATAAATCATTTGTTTTTAGCCACACACATTAAAATCCCAGTAATTATTATATTAACTGTGAGCGATTCTTGATCTGTTTTTATTAAGTTGATTGAGGGAAATAAAATCAACGCAATCAAATTTCTCTTTCAGTTAAATTCATTGCTTTCCAAAAATTTGATTCATTAATCGAATATTATATATTAATCAATGCGCGCGTTTTTTTCCGGATAAAAAATAAAATATTAAATAGAAGCTAATATGCGTTAATTAGCATGCGATGAACGCTAAATTGAGAAATAAAAAAAGTTTCATATTTAAATAAATAATTATATATCTTGAGGTGCATAATTACCTAAGTATGAAAAACGTAGGAAGAATTTCTAATGAGGAAAATATATGCGATTATGAAATAAAGAATTGCTCTATTTCTGTTGTAATTTACCTATATATGCGAGTTAATATAAAATGTCTATTCCATATATGGACATTGCGATAAGTTATCGAAATATATTTTTTGAGTAAAATCCATCTCCATATATATATATACAAACATTTAACGTTTCTACAAAAATATGATCTAACAGAGAGCATAAGGTTTAAAAAAACGTGTTACTCTGAAAAATCAAAAAAACACACACGCATGCATATATATATATATATATATATATATATATGTGTGTGTGTGTGTGTGTGTGTGTGTGTGTGTGTGTGTGTGTGTGTGTGTGTGTACTGTGGAAACTGAGGCGAATACCGAGCGGCAACCGTCTCATTCATGCATGAACGCTATCTTCAAGTCAAATATATCATACACTAAACTACATATATATACTAGCAGCATGGCCCGGCGTTGCCCGTGCTCGATTCAGAAAGCGTACGACTCATACAGCAATCGCTATCACTAAATAAAATATTTTTGCCCTTCCTTGCATTTAAAGGAGTGCCCTTTGCATTGCTGATGTTGCTACATGCCTTATTTCTTGCCTATCTCACACTGCGAATTTTTTCTAAGCGCTATACTAAACATTATACCTTTTACGAAAAAAGACCTAAACAAAATTAACACAAAACGATCAGCTTTAAAAAAGGACTCGTAACTGGAAAAACCGAATGAAAAAAGAATGTTAACAACAAATACTTTTTCACACCCAAACCAGTTCTGCGGAATCAGAATCAAAGTTGAATTTAAGCAAGCGAATGAACCAACTGGAGTAAAGTGCCATGCAGGTATAAATTTTTCCCACTTGTGACGAATGCAGCTATCGATTTTTTTTTGCATGCTAGTTAACATTCGTGTCAGTCAGCTGTTGGCTCCCACGTTGGCCAATAAAATATTCCTGCCTATTCGTGGCAGCCGGCTATAGGCTCTCACTCTTGCCAGTAGTAAATGGCCGCAAGCTACATGTAAACTGCCGTAGAAGCATGAAAATATCGATTATTTCCACTATCGATGGGAGTTGGGAAATGCAAAGTCGGTCTTGGCCTTCCCGCAAACTTGGACATATGCATGTAAATTTTGGTGCAAATCCGTCGAAAATTGCGGTTACAACCCAACACACACATCCTGCCTTATATATATATATATATATATATATATATATATATATATATATATATATATATATACCACAGGTAAAAAAAAAACGCGGGTATATAATCCAAGGAGATCCTGTTGACATAAAATATTAAAATTGATCCACAAAAGACAGATCATTTTTATTATACAGCATATAAGTGAATTAGAATTAATGACATCCAAAAGCTTTACCTCATACAGATGATAATTTCTTGAATGGAATGTTGTAGTCTCCTGGATTTATCAATGCAAATATATTTTACATATATATATATATATATATATATATATATATATATATATATATATATATATATATATATATATATATATAAGTAAGTCCAAGTATGCGATTAGTATATACGGAATAAATTCCAATAACCAACAATTATTATTCTTAAAAGAGTGCTCAATACAGAGTAGAGCAGATATTATTATTTATTTAAATATTCTAACATAAATATGTTATAAAATCACTACAAACATAGATAGCCATTTTGTTTCAACACTCCCGGTGTCTTATCAAGTGATCATGTTGAATGTAGAATCTACATTCAAATCATCACTTGATAAGACACCGGGAGTGTTGAAACAAAATGGCTATTTTTGTAGTGATTTCATAACATATTTATGTTATAATATTTAAATAAATAATTATATATATATATATATATATATATATATATATATATATATATATATATATATATATATATATATTTTCAAATGTTATGTTTTAAAGGATACCAACATTTCAGTTTTTTACCTAATGCGTGTTACATCTGCCGTTTTGTTCAATCGGGAAAGATTAATGAAGAAAAGTTGCTATCCGCCAATTTTCGAAGATTTGCCATTCTTTTTTTGGAGAAATCATCGCCTGAGTCAGCATGCTTTATAAAATTGATCACGGAGAACAAGATAGCCTAGTAATATATTATTTATCTTTTTAAAGAATTCAAATCTGCGCTTTCAAATTTTAACTAATACCATATCTGCTCGATTCCCCCCAAACTTTAGTAAAATAGATTGTAATGAATAATAGATTTAATTTTTATCCGAAATTGTTACTACTTTATTTTTATCTTTATTGTATGTGCATATTTGAAGAGATAATCCCGTCTTTTTAAACAGGGTGTATTACGTCTGCCGGCCTATACACTCAATAAAACTTAATAACGAATGGCAGACTTTCTTTAGAAGTTGCCTTGTTTACGTTTAGGATATTAAAAGAATCAGATAATGGGTATTGGAGAAAATCTGTGAAAGGGGATCTGCATTATATAACAATAAATTCATAATATATCATAAAATAAATGTATCAATTATGTGCTTACCAACAACACTTGTACATGAGAAACTACTATTAAAATAATGTTGTACACTATTTCTATTTTCCTTCTAAAAATAATTCATTCTTCACACCTTTTCTGACGCGTTATTTCACCGACTTTTACACATATTTATCACAATCAATCGCGCTCTCCCGCCATTTAATTAATGTCTGCTTATTTTCAACAATAATATATCAGTCATTCCAACTACAACAAGCATGTAAGTTGTATTAATTCTTTCACAGCATTAGTGGCAGACTATCATCGATATCTTTTATCTCTGCGCACACGTGTCAAAATAACTTTGAACCGTAAGTTCAGTCTAATCACATGACAGATAAATCTATTCCACCAGCAAAATTTATAAAATATATTTGGAACATTGCTTGTTTTCCTGACTGCTGGAAGTCCTCAAGCATTGTTCCCGTCTTTAAGAACTCTGGTGACCCATCCGACCCTTCCAATTACCGTCCTATCAGTCTCCTACCCTTCTTCGGCAAAGTCTTCGAGGCCATTATCAACACCGAAGTGATTAATCATCTGATATCCCATGATCTGCTCTCAGACAAGCAGTATGGTTTCCGCTTTGCCCGATCTACGGCCGATGTGCTTAGGGCCATCACTGAATTTGTCTGCCAAGCTATTCATAATAACGGTGAAGCTCGTGCCGTGGCTCTAGACATCTCCAAAGCGTTTCATAGAGTTTGGCATGCCGGCCTTCTTCGGAAGATCCAGGGTTATGGTATCACAGGTAGATTGTTTGACCTAATACAATAATTCCTGTCAAACCGGGAATTGAAGGTCGTTCTCAATGGTTTCATCTCCAGCTCCTATCCCACTAACGCAGGTGTTCCTCAAGGCTCCATCCTAGGCCCTACTCTGTTCCTCATATTTATAAACGACCTTCCTGACGCCATTGACTCCCAAGTCGGCATCTATGCTGACAACACCACAATTTACTCCTGCCCCAAACACAAATCTAGTGATGCTGACAAAGTTAACCTGGCAGTTCAAATTGAAAAGGACCTCCAATCGGTTGTGAACTGGGGCGAGAAATGGATGGTTAACTTTAACGCCTCTAAAACAAAACTGCTCTCTGTTAACCACCACAAGAATCCATTCCTGCATCCCATTAGAATGTCTGAAGACCAACTTCTTGAGAGCTCCTCTCTGCGGCTGCTTGGTCTCACGCTGTCCGCTGATCTGAGATGGAACAAATACATCGAGTCAGTTGCATCATCCACCGCAAGGAAAGTAGGTTCCCTGTGCCGAGCCAGGAAATTTTTCTCCCCGGAATCGATCCTCCAAGTCTATAAATCGACCATTCGCCCTTGCATGGAGTATTGCTCCCATATATGGTCTGGAGCCCCTGCTGTTTGCCTCAGGGTTCTTGATAAGATCCAGAGATATGCAATGTGATTGGCCCTGATCTGTCATCTCGTCTGCAGTCGCTCTCTCACAGACGCGATGTTGCCTCGCTCTGTCTTTTTTACAAATACTTTCACGGTAATTGTTCCGAGGTGCTGCTTTCGCCTGTCCCTAGGCCTCATGAATTTAAACGTCCTACGAGGCTGTCATCCCGTTCCCACCCCTTCACCATTGAAACTGTTAGATGTAGACGTCTCTTCTACTCCAATAGCTTCATGTCTCGCACATCTCGCCTGTGGAACTCCCTTCCCTATTGCTGTTTCCCTGACAAATACAATCTCCAACTATTTAAGTTTAACGTCAATCCACATCTCCAGTTGCCTTGATCTATCCATTTCCCTTCTCCACATCCTTTCACCTTTCATTCCTATCTGCTCTCGCTCCAAATCTTCTGTAACCCCCTTGTCTTGATCGATCCACTGTCTTTCTCTTGCTCCACATCCTCTCCTTTACCACTCCTATCTGCTCTTCCTCCAACCCTTCTATAACCCCTTGCGTGATAGTGGCCTCCAGCCTGGCTTGGGGTGATACGCTTAAAAAAAAATACAAATGCCAGCAATTTCTTTTTAAATAAAAAAATGATCGTCGAAAGCTCGAGAAACGTTACTCATTGTTTCGTCAATTTTGCTTACACATTTCTCCCTGACAACAAAAGATTTATTCGATATGAAAAAAGTCACCCACAGATTCCTTGATTGATACATGTAAGCAGATTCATTTTTAAACAAAGGTTTGCCGCTAGAATCTATATTTGAAACATATGCACACGTATACACATATAATATAAAAATAAATTAATTTTATTTACTATTCTTATATCTGTCTCTGCTTTGAACCTCGCGGAATGAAATCCACTCTTTTGGAAACTTGACTGCGAATTAGTACTGATGAATTCTCTCATAATATCGAACACTATTATTACTAATATTCCTTGCCATAAAAATTACAATACCCGACCGTTTTGGAATGAAATATAACGTTTATCACACGTGTGGAGAAAACCTCTAAGACCGACCGAAAATAGGTTATCCAGAGTCTCGCATTAACTCATGCACTTCAACTTCCTTCTGTTAGCCATTGTTGACCATACACGTCCACGTTGTCGTGTATTGACACTCAAACATATATGCTTTCTTTCAATAACATTTTTATGCAATCGGCTGCTATATTTAATTATTGTTGTGGAGCAGACCCCTTTTACACAAAATGGACTCGTCCAAAGTATACTTATACTGACAGACAGAATACCTGCAAGTGGAGATACGTTGAATCAAAGTGAGAGATACGGAGACAGTACACAAGTGTTCACAGAGAGTTATACGAGAGTCCAGCGAGAGAGATAATTACGGCTTCACTTACAGAGACTTGTACATATACTTTCTACGAACCCGCATACTGGACTACTAATCTTCACTTCAAATCTGTATTCTTTCGTTAATACACTTATTTTTCTATCCCAATTACTGGCGGTGTTTATTTATTTGTTCAGGATTCCATTGCCGGAATCCACAACAATTATAAATAGCTATATATTTTTTTTAATTATTTCACACCGTTCAAGGCAGTAAAGGGTTTCCTGAACGTGAAAGAATAAGAAAAAAGAGAAAATATTGCGTTTAAATTTTTGAAGATCGAAATGGGATAAAAAGCATATAGGAGGATAAGATGTTCACAAGCGAGAAGTGCGAGATAAAAATATTAGCATATAACGTAGGTACCTTCATGAGATCGACAGAAAATGAGCATAGCATGATAAAAATTGTCTTAAACTTGACGAAAATAATTTTTATTTGTCTAACTGTTTATGCTATAATAAAGAGGAAAGATGAAAGTATTTTTTGATTATTTTTTTAATTTTTTTTATCATTTCGATCACATCCAAAAGTGTCGTTTAAAATCATGTTTATTTTTTTTAAAAAAAAACCGATCGTCAGACATTTTTTTAAAATTTTATAAACAAAAATTTAATTTTTCCGTTTTAAATTCTGCCAAGAAATAGTTAAACTTTTTTTAAAATTTATTTTTACAAAATTTAAAATTTAAATGTTTATTTAACATATTTGGAAAGAAAACATTACTTACTTTACGCGCTGAAAAGTGTACTTTAAAAAAAAAACACAGCGGGTCGGAAAAATAGTGACACATTCGAGGTGTCGATTGATGCTGTCAATCAGTATTGACAGCTTACGCGACCTAATTTCATCGTACGGATGGACGAAAGTGAAATAATTTAGCTTCTTATTGAACCAACTTGCGTAACCAGTTATTAAGGGAAAATTTCAGCGTTTTAATTTTTAATTGTTTCTTAGCTTTCCATCTTTACGTGTACGATGCTTTATGAAAATTTTAAAACTAAGACTGTTGATAGAAAAAAAAAATTCATAAGGTGCATACAAATTAATTTAATTATTTTAATTACTTTAATTAGATACCTTTCTTATGAAAGGCTAAGGTGTAAAATATAAACATATACATTTATTTTATTTTATGGTATTATTTCTATTTCCCTTCATTTATTAATTTTGATATTTCATATAGAAAAAAAAATAACTGAGAAAATAAAAAAAAAAGAAATTTCATAAGATAGATTAGGTACATAATACTTTTAGGTACCCTTATCATTTGAAATATTACACAATTTTTTTTTGTTAATTTTTCTTCAAAGTAATACGAATATTGAAAAGACTTTATTTCACATAATTACATAATCATATACACTTTATTTTATTTATTCATAACCAAGTAAGAAGAGAGGTCTAGAGATGCAATGCAATTCGTACCAGAGATTCGTGAAATATTTCCTCACAAACTCCAACCTAATGATCAGAGTCCTTGCTGCCAGATGTCACAGGATGGGGTTAACCATTTAAAGAGCAGGTCGTGCATGATATAGTCGGTAGCTATTTCACATTTATCCAGTTGATAGTCTTCATTATCTTCTTCATAGAAAATGTTGTAATCTGGGTCAGAGAACTCCATGACCCATCCTACAAATATCTTATCAACAGAATCAACTGTCCAGATGTGTTTTATAGTATGGCCAACTATATCACCACGTAAGATTTTGTAAATGTTATCTACAAAATCTTGGGAAAAGTCCGGGAATTCTGCTTTGATGGCAGAATTGGTGTGTTCAAGGTCCTTCAATCTTTTCTGTAGCTGACGCCTTTCCTTTTTTTGATGCTGTCTCTGCTTTTCAGGATATTTTGATCCTGTGTGGTTCTGTGCTATACTGCATGGCAACATCCAAAAGGATTGTTTAAACTTTAAAGGAAAAGAAAAATATCAAAAATTTCTCCACACGTGTCTAGCACAAACACAGTAAAGGCTGACCGACAGCGGAGGACAACATTTATAGCCAGGCAAGCCACATGACTTTCTTTTGTTTTCATGACGCTTCCGGTCTTCCGTATATTTGAATTTAAGCTATTTTTGACACAAAAAAAACATGTTATATTAGATTTTTACCTAAAAGCAACTTTCTGATTGTAACCATGTTTATTTTATAATCTTTAAATGATATTATCTACTTAATAATACATTGACTAACTGCAACACCATTTTGATCAATTTTAAAATATTTAACAACTTTAAGCAATAAACATAAATTTAACAATAAGAAATAACAAATAATTGTTGTAAAAACTTATTTTTCATCGAAAATGTTTTTTGCTTTCAGGAAATGTTATCCATAGTCATAAAAATAAGTAAAAGCAACTAAAAGTTTTTGAAATTAAATAATATCTTTGTTTTATTGAGTTTTGTATGTTACAATTCAGAGCTGATTTTAAGGTAGACGGGTCCGAAATAAAAAAAAAAGTAAAATGGATTTGCTTTGGTCAAAGCCTTGTGCTTTTAACTAATTAGTCGCTAAATCGGAACACCTTAGAATTTCATGAGTTTTTATGAAATTACTTATGGGGGGGGGTGTAATAAATAAAATAAAAAAATTACCATGATTTAAAAAAAAAAATAAACACATTTATAATAATTTCCATCATTTGTGAATAGTTACTGAAAGTTTCATGAAAATCCGACAATTATTTTTATTTTTACAAGATTTTCAAAATTAACGGCTCCCATTAAAAAAGAAAATTAAAAAAAAAAAAAACACGCGCTCATGAAGGTACCTAATATAACGTATGGCTCCACCTAGCGAATTCAACTAAAATGTGATGACTACCTGTTGCCTATCTAGCACAGCGCTTAAATTCTTAAAGTCTAGGTATCATATCGGAAAGAACATCAGAACCATTACCATGAAAGTATTTATAGAAAAAGCACAGTGAATCTACGGTAGTGGCATTGTGACGCAATCCTGGAAGCCAGGGCAAGACCAATAATATTGCTGATTTTCATTGTATTATTTCAAGTATCTCTCAATATATAGCAGAAGCACCGAAACATATACGGCAGTAATATTCCAAGCATGGTTGAATGGTAGACACATTAAGATGTAAGATAGATTCTGGAGAGGAAAACAATATTGAAGCAGGACACAGTGAAATAATATTAGCGCACATATCAACGAATTCAATATAATGTCAGTCATGTAATGTTAGCAAGATATGGCGCAAGGAGACATTTGCTTAGAGATCACCCATTCTTCTATGAGGCAGCAAGGGATGTCTCGGATGATTACTAGAGAGCAGTCTCGTTTTGAAGCGGTTAAAATTACTATACTAATTTTTATGACGATTAAAAGTAAAGTACGTATTTCTTCTTTTTTTTTTAGTTCGGCCGCCAATTTGATTTCATTGATCTGGTCGGATTTACTCAGGATGCAAGAGCAAATAGTTGTGTCATCAGCGTAGAAATGAAATTGAGAACCGATAACCTCAAGAATGTCATTATAGAAAACATAGTAGCCCCAAGGATAGAGACCAGGGATGCACCTGCGTTAGTAGAAAAGGAATAGAAGAGTGGTCATTCAAGACGATATCAATTCATGATTTTATAAAAAGAGACTGAACTCTCCATCTGGTATGCCCCATGTCATTAACATTGGAAATCTTGAACCGCCAACGTACATTCAATTAGTCTATTCTGCATATATAAACTGTTTGTGCATTTTCTATCAAATTCTTGCACAAGGCGAAATAGATTTACGCTGAGAAGGATACCCTTCCTCACCCAACATATACTAGACTCGAATACTTTACTGTAAAATATAGATTCATATTCATATAAATATGTTTGCGCCGCCGTACATTTTATAAGTTATCCACACAATCTGCTCACCCTCCTACGTATTATTATACGTGTTCGTTAAAAGCTTATAATAAGAATGAGATTGATACGATTACATCAATACACTTGGTTATACTCCAGCTGATTCATCTGTAATTCTTAACGAAACTGATAGCATGATATATCTCGCTAGCAAAGGATCTCGCACAGTTGAATCAGAATAATATTTACTGCACTGAAGAAAGAAACCACGTATCTTTACTGATTCAAAAGTCTCCGGTGGAAATATTTATGAAACTGTTGATATTCAACGACATTGTTTTTTTTTTAAATTTAATTATTCAAGAAGAATCCCTGTGCAAAATTGCTTATTTAGAAACTTAGTTTTCGGGATTATCATATTATTATCTATTCCCCAGAAAAAATATATACGTGTGAGTGGACATTGTATCTCTTCGAATGTGTCATTGCATGAAATTGAAGGATGGTGATTTGGAAGGACTACTAATTCAGTGATAATTATTAGAATTCTCACGAGTGTAGAGTGAATGGATGAGGAAACATGGAGCAAGAAACGCGTCGAGAATTGTGTGTTGAAAAAGAAAATGTGTTTGAGTTCCGATGAGAATCGAACTCAGCATTAACTAGTCAAGATCAGTAAAGTGTCTAATTCACACAAATAAGAATAATGCATGCTTAATGTGTTGTCCGAATATTTTGGTACTGAGAAATTAAATAAGGTCTTTTTTTTATTCATAAAATCTAGCAATAGCATGTATATTATTACACAAAAGAATGACATAAATTCTTATAGACAAAAAATGCATCGAGTATTTATCACATTCTCAAGCTTGTGGCTCGTTTACTTTTTTCTGACCGTCCCAAAATTTCATTAACTTAATAGAAAGAAAGAAAGAAATATTTTTTAAAAAGACAGTGCCGTGTCTGTATTAACAAACATCCTAATATCTAGACGGTTTTGTTGGAGAATGTAGATATCTCAAAGTATTTTTGGTGAGGGGAGTCATATATATAAACCAGGACCAACCAACCTCGAGACAAAGGGAAGGATTAGTCCAGGATATAGTCGGTAGTAATTTGCCTGTGTCTGTATTGTAATATAGCCGTCGCTAAAAACACACCTACAAATTCCCTGGTCGGAGCGAAGACAGGGACACAGATTTGATAGGTACTTCATCCAAAAATTCTGTAAATTGTTACTAGATTTCTCAAATAAGAATCCGACAAGTAGAGAGCTTAATAAATTAGCAAAGAAAACACATATTTTATTCAACAGTTCTTATATTTAATAAGCTTCTTGTTAGACTTATCAACAGTTTTGTTCATTTTATCAAAGGAATTATTATACAAGCCCTGATTCCCAACTTGGGTTTGGATGCAAAGAGAGAAATGTTACTGTTGAGGGGTCCCCCGCGTTTTTCACAAATGGACTCACCCAAGGTATACGTATACTAATGCTAGTGGATACCCGAGAGATCGAACAGTAGAATAACGAGCGAGCTAACGAGCGAACGAACGTAGCTGTAAGAGTCACAGTGAGCGAGCACGTAGAGTCAGTAAGAAGTCATACAGGGATACGTCGATACCAAAGACTATATATATTTTTTTTCTACTAACCCCGCATTCCTGGAACTACTAACCTGTATTACCGGGTTGTATTAATACATTTATATTCCTATATTCATTCTTGGCGTTTGTTATTATTGATACCGGATTTCACCCCGGAATTCACAACAACTTGGCGACGAGGAATTCGAACTCACACGGAAGGAAAAAGAAACAAAATTCTCCCTCGTCGACCACAACAACTTGGCGACGAAGAATTTGAACTCACACGGAAGGAAATCGAAACATAATTCTCCCTCGTCGACCACAACACCTTGGCGACGTAGACTTCGGACTTACAAGAAAGGAAAGAAAAAATTTTTCTCTCGTCGACCACAAAAACTGGGTGACGAGGATTCGGACCCACACGAAAAAAAAATTGGCCGTTTGCCAGTGCCCACAACAACTTAGCGACAAAAGATTTACGAGGATTAGAATACACAAAGGCAAGTTTATCGTATGACACTTATCATGGGGGATTTTAAAAGTATTTTAGTAGAACTTGTAAAATACCAAAATGAAAAGTAATTACAGCGCCAAGAAAGAATGGAAGAGAAGTGGCAAAAACAATTACTACAAACGCAGAAGGAAGATCAAAAAAGACAAATGCAAAATGACGAAAGACAAATTCAACTCCAGGACCTAATATTAAAGGTAACTAGTAACAAACAAAAAAAATAACAAACGGTGGTAATGTCATAACCTCGTAAAGGGCGAAAATCAGGACTACTCCACGTTCGCCGCAATTGTGAACAAACATTGTGACGACTTTAAGTTGGCAGAATTAACTCCGGACAATTTCAAGTGACTTATTTTTGTACAAGTATTAGTCTCAGCCAAGGATAGTGAAATGCGCAAAAGAATGCTTTCAAAACTGCAAAATGAGCCTGGATTCACACTACAAAAATTATCAGAAGACTGCCAAAAATGCCTGAGTATAAAGAAGGACTCGAAGGATATCGAGAAGTCGGGAGTAGCACACATACGTAAGTTGAACAAAAGTTTACGCCCCCCCCCCCGGGAAAGAAAACAAAACCGCTATAATAATGAAAAAAGTACAACGTATAGGGCAAATAATGAAAAAAATCAAAGCAAATATAAGCGCCCCCTATCTGCATGTTATCGATGTAGAGGATTACACTGGAATAAGGATTGTCGTTTTAAATATAAAAAATGTCTAGCGTGTGGAAAAATGGGACACAAGGCATCCCAATTTAGGAACAAAAATCTACTAGTAGGATAAGAGCTACTAGAATATATGATGAAGACAATAAGAAAATACGTGGAACTTGAAATTTTAAATAAAAAGATAAAATTACAACTAGACTCATGTTCGGATCTAACGATAATTAACCTACAGACATGGAGAAAGCTTAATAGACCGACCATGATGCATACACAGAAAATTGCTAAGTCTTTTACAGGGAAGCGTATAAAATTTGAAGTAGAAGTAATCCTAAATGTGAAAATCCATGGAAAAACAAAAAAAAAAAAATCAAGATATTTGTAATGAAAGATACAGAAAATCTGGTGGGCACAGACTGGATACAAATGTTCGACGTATGTGATTTACCTAACAGCTCGTTTTGTAAGAAGATAGAGTGCGAAACATCAGAAGCGACAAAATTAAAGGAAGAATTACATAGTCAAAGGTCTCGAAGTATTCTCGAGCGGTTTGGGACGATGTAACAAGTTTGCAGCTAGAATTAAATTAAAAGAAAATATCTAACCAGCAGTAAAAATGAAAGGAAACGTGCCGTTTGCCCGCAGAATACAGTCTGTGTTTGATATGTTATTGCCGAACAAGAACAAAAACCGGCATACACCTATAGTACTCAAGAGATCATTCAAATCAGGTACAATAATTAACAGATTAGGAAATGTGATGTACACAATACAAGGCAAAAATTTACCCACAGAAGACATATTGACCAAATACAAAAATGACGTGTCGAGGAGCCAAGCTCGTCACCTGCAGAAAATGACGATTCGATGGATGCGATCTTTGAAGCTTTTGAGATTCAAAAACCACAAGAAGACACAGAAATTAGAAGGACTAGCAGGAAAATAAAATTTGCCGAACCTCTGATTATCGACCATAAGAGGAAAAATACTAAACCCCCTAAAAGGAATCTAAGGAGGGGGTGTTGAGGGTTCCTCCCCTTTTTTCACAAATGGACTCACCCAAGGTATACTTATACTACTGCTGGTGAATACTCGAGAGATCGAACAGTAGAATAACGAGCGAGCTAACGAGCGAATGAACGTAGCGACAAGTGTCACAGTGAGCGAGCACGTAGACTCAGTAAGTAGTCATACAGTGATACGTCGATACCAAATACTATATATATATTTTTCTACTAAAACCGCATTCCTGGAATTACTAACCTGTATTACCAGTTTGTATTATTACGTTAATACATTTATTTTCCTATATTCATTCTTGGCGTTTGTTATTATTTGATACCGGATTTCATCCCGGAATCCACAACAGTTACCAAGGTTGTAATTTGAAAATTATTGTTTCTAAATATAATATACAATGTACATAGTGACTTTCACACTAAACATCACAGTCAATTTAAATATCGTAAGATTTTGTGAGACCCGAATCAACCATATCGAGACAACATATCCGGCCTCAACCGAGGAGGGAAAAGAAAGCCGGATAACACATACGGTCGGTATTACTCTATTAAGCAAACGGAGAATGCAATTGTACAAAAAGTGAGGAAGTGACGGTAGATAAGAGTGTGAATAAGGTGTTGGTTGCATCAGTAGTGATGCTGACAACCCTTGTGCTGAAACACTTCCTAAAATCTGTACATGCATCCATAACTAATATATTAATAGAATACTTCAAGAAAAATTATTATAAATGTTAAATAGAGATTAGGACATAGTTATGGAAAAATTATTTTTATTTCTTATTGTCGAACGCCAAGAGCTTTTTGCAGGGTAATATTGCTGAATACCTAATTTAAAAATAACACATTACCTTCCGCAGGAAAGAAACACATTTTATTAAAACTGTTCTATCTCTGCGTTCTAAAAAGGTTTGTTTTATATATAGGAAACATTCTTCATCGGAAAACACTTAAATCTGCCAAATCTAATTCATCCAACCTTCATGTATATTTTTTCTAACATTTCGCGACAAGTATGTATATACATCTTGAACTGGAAATGCTTCCCTTTTATATTTTTCTTTCTCAAAATAAAATATATCTAAGCTTATTGTAGAAATATTTTTAAGAATTAAATATTGAGTTGGGCTCAAAGACGGAAAACGACAGACTGATATCAAGACTCATCCTAAAGAATTAATTGTAAAAATTCTGGAAACTGTAATGACTATTCAGTCATATTTATGATAATAGAAAAATGCAGATAAAAATGTAAACAAATCAGGATTCATTCTCAATAATCATTGATTTCAAATGTGTTATTATCGCTAAAATTCAGAAATATAGATACAAGTAATATAAAACTTAAATAAAATTATTCTATTCGAATATAATAACGTAATGATATATTAAATTTCCGTCCAGCGGGATACATACATACGTATAAACATTGTTCATGCATATTTCGATCAATGATTATATAGAAATATGTTTCATATATATGAATAATGGATTATGGTGTCTTGCCATGCTGTAATAATATAGAAGACGGTCATGATAAAGTCAAGTGAGTAGTTGCTACGATACTTATTTGTAGTCTCATACAAATATCCTTCCGCAAACATAAATGTTATTAAATTATATAAGTACCATCGAAACCAACTAACGGTTAGCGATACGCCAGCATATCCACTTAAAGAACAGAATATATTCATCTCATCATTTGTGTTTTGTATTTAATATTCTTTAGTACGCGACTTTATTCGAGAATACTTTATCGTAAACAAGGTGCTCACTGCAACGAAAATCATTGTGCGAGAAAATATTAATGCAAATTACAGTATTATTTCGTTTACTAAAGGATGGTCACTTTACCGTACGCAGTTACTGTAGGAGGTAACCGCAAGCTGTTCTGAAAAATTGCTTTAACAATGTTTACACAAAGATATTAATTACATTCAGAGACACGAAGGGAGATTCTTTCAGGGATGTCGATTGTCATTATCTTCCAGCGAAATATAGTCAACAAAATGTAAACAGGTAATCCGTTCATTTCAACGATGCGTTTCCCTAGGGCAATTCTGAGATTATAAATAATACAAATAAACATTATCTCATGAAGAAAAAAAAGTGGATGTGCTTATGTATAAACATAGAAAACACACACGCATATCGTGACATTCCAAGTGTGCCAAAGATGTGGCATGAGGCCAGAATTATGAGGGACAAAGTTTGGGATAGAACTAACTATTCAGCCGTAATTGATCTAGTGAGTCAAGATTGCTTATTACATCATGCGGAGGTCGCACAACACACACGACACACGACACAACACTACATAAGACAACACGCCCACAGAAATAGCGATGGATAAATTGTCGTTTAAATTACGCTGAAATGAAAATAAAAATGTCAGCGACATCTCATTTTTACATATATATTTACAAAAATTACACAAAAATATTTTGAAATACTAAAGAGTATATATATTTAAGAAAATCACGGTTAGCTTCAATCACAATCTCAAAATCTTCGGAATCTTCTGCATCACTTCTGAACGGTCTCCTTGTTAAAGTTTATGAATGCTGCGATAATCGTTGCCTTCAGTTTATCTATAATGTTAAAATGAGTTTTGCTGGTCTCTCGTTCAAACGTGACTACACATAATAATCAAAGAAGTCGCATTCTGGGGAGTTAGCTTGCCAGGGGCAAGGGGATTATGTGTTTGCAAAATTTGTCTGAGAGCCATGACTTGGTTCTCATGATTGTGTGGCATGGTGCAGATGCCTGTTGCTAGATATAGGGTATTTCAAAAGCCAGCCTCTTGCCCCAGGGAAGCACTACCATCTCAAAGCACTTGATATAGGCCTCCGTGTTGAGTCTGAAGACCTCGTCAAGAAATTCCGGAGTTATTAATTTTTTATTAAGTTTAGAATGATTTTCCCGAGCTGACATACTATCATAACCACAATTATACTCATTCAACTCTTTCGGAACTTCTGCACTGTCCGCAGATTGACATACAAAACTTCTGAAATGTTCGTATGCCCCAAGCAATACAGCAAACTTTCTTCAAATTTATGGCAGAGTGGACTGCCTAATGATTCTCTTCTCTCACAGAGAGTGCCCCGCTGACTCGACTATGGTCTGAAGTCGACAAAATCAAAGACAAACAACGCGCATGCGCAAAATTAAAATATAAAATGGGGAAAATTTACCCATTTCATCCTCTGTGTGATGTGTGAGTGTGTGTGTATATATATATATATATATGTATATATATATATATATATATATATATATATATATATATATATATATATATATATATATATATATATGTATATATATATGTATATATATATATATGTATATATATATATATATATATACATATATATATATATATATATATATATATATATATATATATAGATAGATAGATAGATAGATAGATAGATAGATAGATAGATAGATGAGAACTGATAGGTTTGAGTGTGAAATGCAAAGGTGCGTTAATTTTAATTAGAATGTCCAGAATGTATATACGCCGATTGCTGAGAGAGATGTTTTCCATAGTGACAAGGATAAGATAAATTCTTCTTTTACTTGAAGCATATAATATGATTTAAACATTCTATTTGCCAAAAATATAAGACAGAGACGTGAAAGAAAATTAAAATTCATTATATTTACAAAATAATAGAAAATAATTAAACAAAATTTCAAATGCATCATGCTGTAAAGCTCCGTCCGCTGCAGTATTAATAGAGTTATGAGCAGATGTAATAAGAATTGGAAGCATCTTGTAGTTCTGTTATGGAAGTGCAATCATTCCTCAGAACCTACAGAAAGGTTGGAAAAATTAGTTTCTATGACTCAAGAAATAAGACGGCGCATGAGGATAGTGTAAGTTGCCTCCAAAAGCTAGACAATGATTACGAAACTGGAAAATTTCGAGGAGAAGAATTATTAATTTTCATGTAATATCGGTCTTCCCATAAGGAAGTGCATGCTGGAGAATTTCCAGAAAAATGACTTCAGGTGGTACTTCAAATGGATGGTGAAAATGAAATGGATTGATCCTGTGAAAAATGGCGAAGATTTAGAGAATATACAAATGAAATGGAGACTTTTATGTATATCAGAGAGATACTGTCGAAATGTCCAAGAAATATAATTAAGGAAGTGAGATTGGAAAATTTGACACTCAAAGGAAAACAATAAAACATACAAAAAGAGCGTATGCAAATGGATGAGAGAACAGGTTTTAGTATATATATACACACACATATATATATATATATATATATATATATATATATATATATATATATATATATATATATATATATATATATATATATATATATATATTATGCGAAAATTATAACATATGCATGTTGTAAAATCAGTAGAAAAATAGGCATTTTGTTTCAACACTTCTGGTGTCTTATCAACAACTCCATCACTTGAAAGACCCGAGAAGTGTTGAAAGAAAATGGCTATTTTATATTTATAATATACTTCTCGAATAAATTATACTTGCTCTACTCTCTATTGAGAACTCGTTTATTAGGTTATTGGAATTTGTTCCGTATAAACCAAACCTATACTTGGATATATATATATATATATATATATATATATATATATATATATATATATATATATATATATACATATATATATATATATATATATATATAGATAAAGTGAACACTGAAGTCAACGATCACAGGCTTCTGTCGCTTTAGAGTGTTGACTTTAATGTTCACTTTTGTATTCATATTTACATACTCTCTATCTCTGATATTGAGCATTTTATCCCATAAATATAGCGCACCTTAAAACTATATTTCTTCCTATATACATACATATATATATATATATATATATATATATATATATATATATATATATATATATATATATATATATATATATATATATATATATATATATATTGGTAAGACATTAACGCCAACAATCTTAAGTGGGATGTTACATAAAGAAGGGTTAATTTTGCAGTTCGAATGCTGAAATTGATATTAAATTTAACGAATGACGTATTGATTTATACATACTGTTATCAGAGTTAAAGATTTTTCCAACAGAATTATAATTATAATGGCTAAAATGGTATAAATATGCTCACACGGAATAGTCATATTTGAAATAGGAAAGGTGTTAATGTATCTCTGATCGTGTAACTTAAGTATACTGGATACAGTGTCATTAAAATAATGTTTGGCTGCTGAATATACTTTGGGTCAGAAAGAATGGGCACTTTACCAAGTAGGTTCTACCTGCATTGCATTTTCTACGGAAGCAACAAAAAGTGTGCATCAAAAATAAGCGAATATTCTTATATCAAGTGTACAATATTCCCACATTTGATATGATAACGCGTATTCCGGTGATTGTCAAGAAGGGAGAACAAATAAAGAAGGTATATTACAACAGTGCATATCACAATTGAAAGCAAAGGGCAGTGTTTTTGTTTTCAGGAACTACCTTTTCAAAATGGAGGCTCTTTGATGTCTTAATAACTACCGTGTGTCTGGTGGTATGCGAATTGAACATAGCTATAGACACGCCTTGATTCCAACGGATGATATACTAGAACATAATAATAGTGCAACGGCGTGTAGTGAACAATAGTCTCGACACCAGTTCAGGACATGCGGCTTACATCCTGAGAGTATGTTATATTAAAACCTGATCGGCCATGGATGACACATTTATCAGAATATCCGAGATTCTGTATACATAAAGCATTCCCAAAGCTAGAATGTTCCTAGAGGGAAAAATATACACAGTTAATAGTTACAGTTATTTGACATATATATATATATATATATATATATATATATATATATATATATATATATATATATATATATATCTTCGACTCTCGCGTTGATTTCGACGTATGAGCGTCAATCAACCAGATTAGCTGCACATATCTTTTGATTATAGTGGTGAAGACTTCTACAGAACGACTCAAATACAGAGAATTGGTGCACAATTTAGCACGCGGTCCCCAACCAACCACCGCAAGATTTGAATCTAGACCTGTTGCCAACAAAGACTATAGTACCCAGTCTGTCCCTACTCGTGTATAGGGGAGAAGAGGATTCATAACATTCCGAAGTGTACTATCCCATAAGTGAATGCAATGGATTCGATCGGAATTCGAACTCCGCTATCCAATTCATCAATCCCAGCTGTTATCCATTACTCCACAGTGTCTCCATATATACTTGATAGTAAATCAGGAATTAACGACAATTTAGTAATTAGTCATAAAAATTGTGATTATATATATATATATATATATATATATATATATATATATATATATATATATATATATATATATATATATAGTGGATTTTCCCGTGGTATTCGACGTATGGGTGTGAAGCAGCTCGACAACCAGACAAAAGCACATATGATTGATTATATTTGTGAAGGATTTGTGTAGAACCAACAACATTTTTTGGAGGTTCGAATACAGAGACCTGGTTCATTATTGTCACAATGTCTACAAACGCCTCTCCGAAGGTTTTGAATTCAGCGTTTTTCTTCTCCTAGATCAGTTACCATCAAAGGCTATAGAACTCAATCTCTCCTGCTATTTACCCATTGTTAGAAAAGAAAGTGGATTAATACGGTTCTTAAAGCTATTAGTACGTAAGTGAATGTAATGGTTTATATATACAAAATTATCACAAAATTTAAAACACATAGCCGACACAATAGCAGTAATATCAGTATATTTTACAGCGAGATACTCAACAACATATACAGGGTGAATGTGCAGTAAGGTACATTATAAAAAACGCATCCGGTTTAAAAAACTAAAAATATCCAAATAATTATCTAATATAAAAAATTAAAAATCTAAATCTCATCATCAAGCATAATATGTAGCTTAAAACTATGACTGGCTAAAATTATATATAGACTATTTTCCGAACCAGTAAATAATAAACACAAGTCGCGAGTTTCTAAATGCGCGCACACACACACATACACACATAAACACATATATATATATATATATATATATATATATATATATATATATATATATATATATATATATATATATATATAGCCATAGAGAGATCCACAGATAGACAGATAGAATGCGTAAAGCATTGAAAGACAATTGAGCGTGTGCCTGCATTTATGTGGTAATAATCAAATACCGTGCTCTTATATTTTCAGAGCATCAATGGAGAACTAGTAGGTGACGCTGGAGATGAAACAACATGTTGTACTTGTGATATACGCAAAGCACAATGGTGTTGAGACTGCACGTTTTTGGAAGTGTCGATGCCGTTTGCGCACAAATATTTGAAAGAGCAGGAAGCTTACAGCTAATGATGTAACTGCAGCCTAGGGCCACTACCAGCGATGTCCAGCAATCCGTGGGCACTATATAATTATGGTTTGTGAGGACATTCGGTGCAAGTCATGCGCGATGAGCAAAGGGCATGTTTGTCGGCACACTGACAAGAAAAATGGTTGGTCTCGATAAAACGATTACTGATGCAACCAGACAAATCTGGCATGGTGTTTTTGTTTTATTTCGTGCTTTAATTTTTTCAGATTGAAACATTCAACCAGTATCGAACCGAAAAAGTAGTAAGAATGTCCAGGTAATACCGGTACCCATGTATTGCACACGATATCTACAAATTCTTTTTTACGAGTGATGAGTAGTATAGGACGTGCCATGCTTCTCCATTTTTATCCATGCGAGCCTTGAGATGAATGCTGCTTATCACAATAAAATTCTAAATACCTGGATGGAGTTTGTATGCAGTGAAAGGCAGTATGTATTTCAATTGAACTTTGCAAACGTTTTCAAAGATTTGGTAAATTAGAAAAGGATTAAAGTCAGTTTACAGGACAATATTGAACCAAACATTTCTCCAACTAGCTCGCCAGATTCATTTGACTGTTAGGTGTGAACGGTTGTGAAATACGACTGATTCCCCGAGAGACGCCATTACACGAGTAATGGACGCGTTTTTTTGTAAATAAATTGTTCAGTAAAAAAACTTAGAGGAAATATGCAAATAGACATAGGAAATTAAAATATTCTTGTCAGTCCGCGACAGCCCTATAATCAGTGTGAGAAATATACATAGAATTCATTTAAATACATCATATTTATATTAATTTGAATATCTTAATGAAATGAATGCTACTCATTGACTCCTAGTAAAACTGAAATAAGTGCCTGTACGAAATATACTATAAATGTTAAACGCTAAATAACGTCGTATGTCATAGCATTTGGTCTGAAATTGTACGATTATATATATATATATATATATATATATATATATATATATATATATATATATATATATATATATATATATATATATTGTGACAAATAAGATTTTTCTGATGTGAAAAAAGGATATATTATTAACTTAATATATAGGGAATGAACATTTAGGCAGCAAAATTTAATCAAAACAAAATATGGTAAATTCAGCCCAAAAGTTATTTTTTGTTTCAATACTTATCCTAATGTTACAATTTTGAAATACGCTGTTTCAATTTACATTTATATAAAAATATATCATAATCTCTGCTAAGTGAAAAGTTTGTTTTTATTCCTGCAATTTCAAGCGTTTCTTTGATTCTCAGCAGCTTATGCTGCCAGTATCGATGTCCTTCAATGCATCTTTGGTGAGTTACATTTCAAACGTAATATAATAAAATTATTATTGCTTTAATATATACACCTACGACAAATACCTCATAATTTTCGCCACGTAAATTAAGTGAGTATTATTAAATATTTACATACATAGTACGTGGATTAACCAAGAATCACTTGTGATATAAAATCATGTCCTGGGATGTCATTTGGGGGGATTTTCTTGATTGAATTAGATATAGAGCGGTTCATCATCCCTTCATTCTTACTCGAAATGTTCGCATTGACGCCCAAAATCAAGTTCGATTCTGCAAACCTTTTCCCATCTTTTGATCGGCCATCTGTTAAAGTCAAAACAAATTAATAGCAAATGAATTTATTTATAAATTACAATTTATTAATTTTTATTATAAATGACATCATAATTCATATGTTAATGAGAGTAAACTCATTATGTTCTACAGCAGGTATGCTACTAAGTGGGTGAAATATTGTTGAATAGTACTAACTAATAAACTGCTTACATAAGTCTCACCTCAACAGTAGAATTCTTTTCCTTTCCAGAGATTAAATCAATATATCATTGAACCTAATATTTTCTTTATACCAGATATAAATTATTTTTATTGATTCGACAACTTTGTATATTTTCGTCTTATATTCAGATACAATATTCGATAAAGATTTTATTAGTTTTCAATAAAACCCGACACACACATATATATATATTGAAATGCAAAAACATATAATTTCAGAAAACACGAACACACACACTCATCCACCCTCTCGCGAGCGAGCTTACACACCCTAGACATGATTAATACTGATACCAAATCGGCCGGTATTGAGTTCTGGCCTGAAGCGATCGGATGTTTAGTCACACTGATGTGCTGTGATACAGCGTAACAGTCTGTCTGTGGATGACTATAATATATATATATATATATATATATATATATATATATATATATATATATATATATATATATAGTGGACTCTCCTATCGTGAACGAAAAATAATGGCCAGCATTGGATGATGCCTCTTGTTTTGCAAATATACATGCTAGCAGGGGCTATTGTGGTGAAAATCAGGTAAGGGAAATTCATATTTCATTTGCGCTTTCTTAAGCGTGATACTAGCCCTGCCTTACTGCGGGCGACAAAGCTACACTGACAAAGGACATTTGTTAAAGCAGTATTTTGATGGCGTCTCTGCTCCAAGTCTTGACGAATCTAATCTGTCTTCAAAACCCTGTAACTTAATGAAACATGACTTATGACACTCCATTCCGTTCGATGCTTGAGCTTCTCAATTTTTTTACATCAAATTTTAGGCGTTTCAAGTTCTCTTTAAGTTTGTATTTGCAGCGTAATTGTGGGCGTCCTACTGAACGCTTGAAGTTCGGTAATTGTTCATACAGCACCTTCCTTGAAAGCCTATGCTCATCCATTCTCTCAACTTGACCAGCCCACCTAACTTGTATCATTGCTATAATGGTTTCAATATCTGTAATATTGTTACATTTCTTTAGTATTGCAATATTCTTGAACCATTGATCTGTATATGTCGATCTTTATACTGAGAGATACGTTTTCAGTGTTCCATAACCTATGATTACGTCTACCGAATGCTGTGTTGGCTTTGGCTATTCTGGTCTGGATTTCGCTGTTCATTTTTCCATCAGAAGATACATTATCCAAGATATGCAAATGTCTCAACAGTTCTTAATTCCGTACTATCAATGAATACGGACGGATTTTTAAGAGATGGATTGCCTGACACTGGTTGGTACATTAGTTCAGTCTTCTTTATGTTGATAGTGAGTCCAAATGCTTTCGCTGTTGAGCAATTTATCAAGTATAGTTTGAATGTCACCTAAACTATATGCTAATAGAGCAGCAGCATATGCAAAGAGAAGTTTGCGTACCAGCTGCAGACCAATTTCCCATTATGCTATAAAACCTTGCTGATTGTATAAACCCCCATTTCTTCGGAATTCAACATTGACTCCTTCAATTAAATCAGAGAATACTTTTTTAAGCATAGCAGAAAAGTAAAGGAAAATGCAAAGAGAAGAAGAGGCAAGAACGCAACCTTGCTTTGTACTGCTGTAGAGGAAAAAGTCCTACGCTTGGTCATTCCCGACCTTACATAAGCTTTCATTCCTTCATGAAAAGAGATAATAACGCGGAGCATTTTTTCTGGAACACCTAAGTTTCACAAAACTTTCCAAGAGCAGTTCGAGATACAGTATCTAAAGCCTTGTGAAGTCTACAGAAACAAAAAATAGATCCTTGTTTTGTTCTCGCGCCTTCTCTTGAGCCAAAAGATAGTATCCACGGTTCCTCTACCGGATCGAAAACCACATTGGGTCACTGGTAATGTCTATTTTGAGACAAATTCCTTAAGGCTATTCCGGATGATATGAGCAAGGATTTGGCCAGCAATCGAAAGAAGAGATATTTCTCTAAGGTTGTCACTTTCACACCTGTTTCGTTTGCGCTTATACAAATGGATAATTGAAGCATTCTTATATTGCTGTGGAATTTCTACCTTTTCCGACACAAGGTTGAAAAATTCTCAAATTTTGCGTATCAAAAGATACTAACTAAATTTCAGCTGGAATTCCATATTCGCCGGCGGCTTTTCAATTCAAAAGTTATTTGATGTTTTTTTTAGCTCCATGGTTGAAGTGTTAGGAGAAAGTCTTTGTAAAACAGGTCTCTGAGGAAGATTGTTTACTACTTCAGCATCAAAAGACGAATCCTGATTCCGCTCAGCGTTTCATAATGTGACTTTTGTCTGTCAAAAGAGTGTTATCTGAAGAGAAAATTGGTGATAGACCGCTGGAAATTGGACCAAAAACATCCTTCAAGTTTTGGCAAAATGATTTGAAGTCACATCTGTCAGCAGCCTCCTGCAAAGCTTCAGTGTTTGCTGTCAACCAGCCCTCCTTCATCTCCCTCAATTTTTACTTCAGACATTCCCCTGTCTGATTTTAAGCTCTGTTTCTTTGATAGGCATTTTCGTCTGTCATCCAGACCTGAGGACATTTATGTTTTGAAGGAGAAATTTAATTTCAGTATCGTTTGAATCAAACCAGTCTTGATGTTTTCACTGAACATAACCAAGTATTTATTTTGTCGAGTAATACAGTATGTCTTGTAAGGCAGACCATGCCGATTCAACTTCATTACCTACATGAAGAGATAAAATGTTTTCTAACAGACAATGATTGGAAAAATCTAATGTTTCCCTGTATTTCATCTTTGTTATGATTAACTTCTTTGGTGATCTTGCTCGATTGTTTCTAACAGGCTTCTTCAAATGCATTTCTTTATGCGAGAAAAGAATTTTGTGATCTGACCAACAAATCCGAAGGTAGGCGCATAACAACTGATTAAATTTGCATGCTTTTTCTTACCGATAGTTAAGCGAAGAGGCATTAGCCTGTCAGAAATATTAACTGGAAGTGATTCCAGTCTTGACACAACATCGTTTCTGATATCGAATCCTACGCCAGATTCGCTTTTCTTAGATTCATGTCGTCCTACTCAAGGTGTAGTCAATTTCCAATGCTTGAGTTACCATCTATCTAGAAGTCTGGTTTCTGATAGAGCAGCAGTACGGATGTTTTCTGTTTAAGTAGTCGTGCAATAATTGCTGTTCTGTGTTCAGTTTTTTTTTTTACTGTCCTGAAGCGTCCATACATTTCAATATTCTACGGACATGCTTGTTTCTTTCAGTTTTGTTTTTCTGAAATTTCGTGTGTGCAATTTGGATGCCAAGCAATGAGCAACCTATGACAGGGTCATGCTCGGACATGCAATTTTTAGGTCAGCTTTTATTGACACTTCCTTATGAGGAAAGAAGTGCCATCCCTAAATAGGGCTGCTTTATTATGATAGTAGGAAACCAAAGTGCATCAATGTGTGATCTTGTACTGCACAACGACCATCTACCTCTCACCACCCATGTATCAAATTCAAGCTAAAGACTTCCAGTAGCATCCACCAACTGCCCCCGACACTATCTCTTCCTCGCTCTGGGATTCATCTCCTGCATGTACTTGTGTTGAACTATTAGCCATCCAGCTACTGATCTATCTGCACTAAGATTTGTTTAAAGTTGTCAGTTGATTGTGTGGCATAAAGGACACTCTCTCCATCAAAACAACATAGACCATACAGGTCCACTGTGCGCCAAACGTTAGGTGATTGTGATGAGCGTATGTTATATTATCTCGGAGTTTGACCTTAAATATATTGGGTAGTGCATGGTGGACCACACAATATACATAAGGGGTTTTGATGCCAGAGTTTGTCGTCTCCGGTACGAAGGCTAGAGGCTATACATATATATATATAATCATTTTTGTGGACTTGTAGATGGCGGCGCCCATCCAATCTCCAAGTAAATGCCAGACAGCAACACGTTTAACACATGAGAGATTTAGAGTATGAGTGAACACCGGTATTGCCAGTTATAAGTGCAGCAGATGAGCAACAAATGTACTACTCCTACCCAATGCCCTCTATACACACACACAAACATATATATATATATATATATATATATATATATATATATATATATATATATACATTGTATGAAGGGAGGCTACAATTTCATGACGCAACGATTGAGGTTTTCATAAATAATATTGGATAACTGTTTAATTGTTAAGATTTTTGGAAATTGTTCAGTTTGAATATTTTTCACAACGCACGTTATACAAAGGTATTGTCGTGCGAGGCCTCCTTAAACGCATGAATTCGGGATATTTTCAGATTACTGTACTTATCATAATAGACGTTGGGAATAAATGAACGACTGGAGGATAAGCTTCTATACTTCCAAGTTTAATGTAAAATTCTTAATTCCCAGCTGCGTCCATTTCAGAAGGAATTCCAAATGAATAATATTTGCAATGTAAAACAGAAGGTGTATTTCCATTTTAATTATTATTATTGGATTATTTTAAAGCATGAATATTAATGCTGATTCTATTTTTAATCGGTTGTATATTTTTGTTTTCTCTAACAAACATTTACTCCGGATCACAATTTAAAGAACATAAATTATAGAAAATTATGACAGAATCTCATAATGTTTCATTTAATAACATTTTAATTAAAATATCACTGTTGCTAATACTAGTAGCGTAAAAAGAAATATAGAGCCAAAAATAACTACGCATAGGAGACACGCTTAACAGGTTATGTAATGCCTTCTTCAAATTTAAAGTTCCTTGTTGATTTACATTTAATCATTTGGTAGGTCACACAAGAAATATAGTCTAAGCAAAATCAACGTCAGATCAAAAATCACAAAAAATGGATTTTTATTGTCCTTTTGCCCTCGGTTGATGTCCCGAGTAAATTTGTTTTATAAATAGAAACTGAATAATTATATTGAACTAAGAACTAATTATTATTACTATCATTATTATTATTGGTGGTTTTAAGCGAATGGCATTTGTAGGTCATAGTGAAGACTATCCGTCATCGTACGTTAGTGGATTGGCGCTACATAATCATAGTTAAAGAAATGTGCCAAAATGTACAACATAACCACAATAACATGACTCGAGGTTATTCAAAACAATAACAACTAAAATGGTTAGTATATGGAACATAAAGCGAAATTAATTACATAATGAAGATGCACAATCTCTATCTTATTTCAAATAAAAGATTAGAGAGACACTCCCCGTAAATACTGGAAAGATCAATAACCCTTAATGGACTTCAAATGTTTCCTCATATGGGAAAGTTTATACTTATTATTATTACCATTACCATTATTATCTTTATTTCTCTTGGTTTCTAGTGTATGCTCAGTGTTTACATGACCTAAGGTCAAAAATGGCATCATCATTTTTTCCACTGAGCATTTTTTGAGAATAAAAATAATTAAAAAAGTACATCAATGAAGTCCTTCGTATGTTGTAGGATGTAATTGTGAGTGCCGTTATATTGTATATAATTGAGGATTGGCCTAGAAAGAATAAGATCAATGAGTCTATCGAAACCATTTCAAATTAATCCTAGGGTTGCAGCTGCAACTGGAATTGTTGATGACCTCATGTGCCACAATTCTGAAATTTCGATTTCAAGGCCCTTATAATTTTATATATATTTTTTAATATCTTCAAAGATACATTACCGTCTTCAGGGACTGCCATATCAATAAGGAGTCACATTTTGTTTTCCGAACTTTTGTTACGGTGTATGGGCGATTACTTTGATTGTTCTGTCTGTGTTGTTGTTGTTGTTATTATTATTATTATTATTATTATTATTATTATTATTATTATTATTATTATTATTATTATTTTATTTCCTATGATATCTAGTGTGTACCCATTTCTTTCCGGGTCCCTCCCAGATACCTAAGGTCAGAAATGGCATCATGACATTTTCCACCGACCAATAAAAAAAACAAGCACACAGACATATTTTACATAGATAAAGACCTTCGTTAGTTGTGGTCTGTACTCGTGAGAACAATGGGATTTTTTTTTATTTAAGGCACGGGCGTCCAGCAATCCATTCACTGAGTCTACTGGAATGTTTTCCAACCAATCCGAATTCTCCAAATACAACAGGGATTTTTGATGTTCCAATGTGCCATATTTTTGAGATTTCCTTTTCAAGATTATTATTATTATTATTTTTATTATTATTATTATTATTATTATTATTATTATTAGTAGTAGTAGTAGTAGTAGTAGTAGTAGTAGAACTAGTAGTAGTAGTAGAAGTAT
The DNA here is from genome assembly GCA_964036315.1 of Acanthosepion esculentum. Taxonomy (NCBI): domain Eukaryota; kingdom Metazoa; phylum Mollusca; class Cephalopoda; order Sepiida; family Sepiidae; genus Acanthosepion; species Acanthosepion esculentum. Next base: position 45,004,168 of record OZ038475.1, read on the forward strand.
ACCATGTCCGGTTCTAATTCCCTATACAATCACTGAGGGTATGTAGTTTTCTTATTCAATGATTTGCCTTTACACCAGGCATTTATGAACATTTGCATATGATGCTGATGTCAAAATTATATTTCTCTATTTTTTATATTATTAATAATGTATTCGTTGTCACCAAGCCTCGTAGTTGAGATAATGGATTAATTCCAGAGGTAGAAACTCGGCTGTCATTTTCAAAGTTGGCATTCATATCTCTATCATGAATTTGTTAAATTCTACAAAGATTCTGGTACATTTAGAGTCTGAATAATAAAAACATTTCTTTATCTCAGTACTTAATTTAAATTGTTACTGTAATTTATTGATTCATTCGGCACTGTTTCATCGTCTTTTCTTTTATCATAAAGTCTCGCTTGATAAAAAATATTGCGGTTTGGCAAAATCATTTAGCGGATATGAGAATATAAGATTTTGTTCGCATGCTGGTCACATAACCCGTCATTCAAAAATGACTTTTGAATATGTATTATCTATTAATTAATATCTATGTTATAAGTATGGGACTGTATCTTTATGTTTCGTCAGTATCAGTCTTACTATTTCATCTCAGAAACGAAATTTTAGAAGATGTACATTTTCAGCGTTTTTACTCATTAATTTCGAGTACAAATTTTAAGGTCACTTCTTTAGTAATTACGCGTTATTATTTGGCATAGATATCTATGGCCTTTCTACTCAGGATGGTGATATGGTATATCGCATTGTCCCCTAATTTAAACTGTCTAATTTCCACATGCTTATATATTTATATAATAATTTGTCTCAATTTCATACGGATTTGTGGCTGGTTACAAAACAAAACGGAGATCATGCCTCTTAAATGATTAAGAAATTAGGGAAACATTGGAAGTGTTATTCTTGGAGATATAATGAAATCACGCCTAGCTGATCATTTATAATGTTACCGATAGCACACCCACGGAAGTTTATGAAGACCGCACCAGGAGATTAAATATCCTATACGTATTCTTATTGTTTATTCATATTCTGACATAGTCAAGCTATATCAAAAGTAAGGGTGTTTCGAAGTGTGGTTTCTTTTCGAACGGGGCTCTTGCTTGCGTAGATGTGAGACTCTCTTTGCCTTTACACTTTCGAAAGGATCATTTTCTTATATATTAACATTATTTAGCTGTTCTGAGTGTTGTAAATGTAGTCAGGCAAATCCCTGTCAATGTATTGGAATATTGTAAGACGCCAATCTCAATCTGGTTTTCCTATAACAAGAGACGATCAGTTCTTTTCTATTCCTGCCTCAGCATATGGTCTGTAACATTTAGGCTCACGACTACTTGTGTATCTCTTAGAATGATCCCAGTATATATTGGCTTCACCAAAGATGAATTTAGAGCAACATTCCTTACTGATATGTAAACAACTTCAGACTTCTGTTATTTCTTAACCTGAAACTCGTTCTATAGCAAAAACTGGGGTTGTCTAACCCTTCTACCACCAAAATATTGTTTTGAAAATTTTACTCCAATAAAAGTCGCAAGTGGTCACTGAAAGTGAAATAATAACATGAATGCGCAAATGGGGACGGAAAGACAATAAATGAACAGTATCCCGGTAGAAAGGACATGACGGTTAATGCTACATTTAAAGTTTTGAAGATTGTAGGTAGCAGGGAATAAAGAAAACGGAAGATAGTTTCATACGCTATAAAAGAAACTATTAGACTAGAACTCAGAGTTAAATCATTTTCAACTGTAAAACGATGAGACCTATTTGCCATTGTAGTAGATCAGTTGAATTCCTGCGGTTAACAAGGCTATAATTAATAAAAAAAATGCCCTGGATATATTTTTGGAAAATCATGGGTACAGGAAAAGTGACTGGAATCGTTGGGTAGGAAAGTGACTGGAATCAATGTGCAATGATAGCACTGAGAAAGTGAAATAAGTTTCTGAGATGTTGTTGAAAATCACGTGATATATCAGTAGCACGGCACAAAATGTGGCAGCAATTTTCATTGCACGGACGAATGGTAGACATGTAAACATCAAGATTGATCCTAGCGAGAAACATTGTCTGGCAAAACACAGTGAAATTTCCTCTAAGTAAACCTACAAATCCATTCAATATTATCACCCCAATTCATGTCAGTCGGAATCCCGAGACGAATCAGGCTCAATGAGTTACTCTGCGGAATATTAACAGCAGCCATGTGGATAAAATGCAACAGTACCTACTTAAGATGACTAAAATGTAGCAATTTCGTTTTAAACAAAGTGATTGGTCCAAAAGAATCAGTGAATGAATCAGATATTTTTTATTAATATAAACAGAATTTACCTTTCGAAAATAAATTTCTAATCGGTACTTACTTTTATACGTCGTACCCTTCAGAAGGTATGCGATTGTATCTCTCCCAACCACCCTGTATTCTTAGTAATTCTATTACTAAGAATACAAGAATTCTATATGAATAAGTTACTTTTTTTACTATACTGTTTTATGAAAATTAGGGAATATATTTCTTGTGCCCTATCCCTAGAGGTGATGGATTCAAATGTCTCTCCACTACTTCCTATCCTTTGTAGATACAATCAATCTATGTCCATTTACTGTATATCCCAGTTTCGTTTCTGCTACATATTTTCAAACACTAGTTATTCAGAAAAAAAGAAA
>OZ038475.1:45011846-45051846 GCA_964036315.1 Acanthosepion esculentum
ATAATGATAGGTTTTAGAGAGCAGTCCCAGAATTTCATTATTTTTAACGACATATTATTTTGTCTTAAGTCTTTGTTTCTTTTTCTGTAAGCCATCCTAAGCTAATGTCACTCACTGATCTAAATATGTGATGCGGTCGCTTGCGACAGCACCAAATTCCGTTACTGCATCGTATATATATATATAAAAAAAAAGGCGGACGAAAATTTATTGAAGACCTCGATTGATTTATTCCTGTTTTTTTTTCCGCTGGTGTGAGGGAAAGAAAGACCACTAGCGGCAGGTTATTAAACTGTTCTCTACAGTGGCGACATTTTAATTCCGTCCGCAACTTGCCGACGTACGGGTCAGTTCGTACGTTTCACTTATAATATTCAGCCTCTCAGTTTAACTGCAATAATCCTTCTCAGACAAGGGGAAATAGTATCAGAAATATTTATTTTGGAAGAAAGGTACACGAAAAATGGTCCAAGTAATCGACTTTCTTAAGCCATCAAGATAGGTAGAGACAATTGGGGAGCTTCCTAGACCTATCTATCTATCTATCTATCTATCTATCTATCTATCTATCTATATCATAAGCATAAAAATTGTTCTTGGTATATAAAAAGTAATAATTATGAGAATTTCGTAGACGATCATGTCCCATCAAACATGTTTTTCTTTTTTATCTGTCAACTCTAATGACTTATTTGGAATGGTTGTAGGGTAACAATCAGTAGGCTTCTTGACAGATTTGAATTCAGAGTTTTCCTTCTATTAGACCTTTTGCTCCTTACAACAATAAATTGCTTGCCCTTCTTAAGTGATTTTTTTCTGAATTGAAATATATACATATATAGAAATAAATCTAGTTTTAAGGTGTCCTCTATATATATATGGGATAAAGTGCTCAATATCAGAGATTGAGTGTATGTAAATATGAATATAAAAGAGAACATTGAAGTCAACACCTAGAGGCATGAAACAGCCTGTCGCCTCTGAGTGTTGACTTCAATGTTCAATTTATATTCAAGCCGGACTGTGTTTTAAGAAAATTTTCTAAATTTTCTTTTGTTTTCCGTATGTCCTTCAAACTATCTTCGACCTTCTTCGTATTTGTGTTCACTTTCGATTTAATTTACGCCTTTTTTCTTTCTTCAAATTATCAGCATTCTTAGTGTGTCACACAAACACACACACACACACACGCACACACACACATATACATATATATATATATATATTTAAATTGTGTGTATTTAGGCACATTTTTTCGTTCATACATGTTTCATTAAATAATATAGATAAGTGTTGTCTATATATTTTATGTAAGTTCTTTTCATATCGTCTGATAAGCTTAATAACATTATCATTAAACAATGAAAGAAAATCACAATATTGATACATATTTTTTTTAGCTTAGATTGGATTAAAAAATATGTATCAATATTGTGATTTTCTTTCATTGTTTAATGATAATGTTATTAAGCTTATCAGACGATATGAAAAGAACTTACATAAAATATATAGACAACACTTATCTATATTATTTAATGAAACATGTATGAATGAATATATATATATATATATATATATATATATATATATATATATATATATATATGCGTCCTCAGGACAATGGGAGATAACGTTTAACTCGGTACGCCTTAGCACTTTGGTCCCGAAGAGCATTCGATTAGGCGAGGCCAAATTTATTAATTTCAAGCGAAGTTTCTCCTGTCATAAATCTCGTATTTTCATATCTGCAGTTTCGTAACCAGGCGTAAACAAAAAAAATTAAAATTATTTTATTTATTAATCCGAGATATCTTTATCTCTACCGGTGGAGCAATTTTTATTTAATAATTTTTTTTTCGAAAATTCAGGACGTACTGTTTAATAACTAAACGGAGCGCATACTTATATATTAGTATGAATTGAAAAATCTTTAAATTGATAAAAATCCTGTCGGATTAATCAAACAATAATTCTAAAATTCTCTTTTTATACGTTTGGATACAAATGTGAGCATATATGAAAAAAAGATCGTGAGATCTATAACAAGAGAAATTTCGCTTGAAAGCACGGAATTTGGCCTTGCCTGAACGATTGTTTTTCGGGGGCAGGAAGGTACGGTGTGAACGGCTAATAAATAATAACTTCATCCACCTGTAGAAATAGATTAAATAAGCTTTAATAATAAAAAAAGAAAAAGCCAACTCTTAAAAATATTACCTACGAACAAGTCCACAATGTGCTAACCGTATTCGGATATTTAAAAAAAATAAAAACATCGCTATAACACACTAAAGCATACGCATAATGCAGACACACAATTAAGGTTAAAATTTAATCATCCTTGATGATGGCTTAAGGTATAGCCGAAAGCACTAGGAAATATAAAACATTTGGACAGTTTTTAGACCCTCTTTGTCCAGAAAATAATGCTCTTGTTCGAACTCATGAAAAATTAAATAAAAAGGTTAACCGTTGTATCTTGTCTATCGTTTTTAATGAAACACGCATATATATATATATATATATATATATATATATATATATATATATATATATATATATATATATATATATATATATATATATATGTATGTATGTACTTATTCATACCATGGTTATTCTATAATTTCCGAGATAATATTTACTGAATACTGAGATTGAAGCATACTATTAGTTCAAGTGATAGTCTTTTTAACTTTTCACTATATTACATACTCTAGTTTTATTTTAGTGATCTATCATAAATCCCATTCTTTCAGAGGGCTTTTCGTCAGTTGGTATCCTAAGTGGTGTAGTACCTTGTGGAATCCGCCTTTTTGATTTTGTAGAAGTCTTTGATAGAAAATGGTTGCAGATTAAAAATTCTATACAAGCAACTTCAAAATTTTAGTATGAAAAACTTATTCTCATATTATCTTTCACAATTTCCTCATAGGAGTTTAATTCTGCCGATCCATAATAACATGTGCTCAAACTTGTTGCAAAACATCTGTTTTTTATTGCGTGCTTTTTTTTTTCCTTAAATCAAACATTTAAGTCACGTGATCGTATATATGTATTCTGGCATGATATCGAATACATGACGCGTAGCAACTATTTTTTGTGAATGCTGCGTATTTGATACGTTTGGAATCAAAAATCTTTTTTGTATTTCAGCAGTCAAATATCGTCAAGTATTCGAGTACATTTTAAAAGGAACGAAGAATTCGAGCTGCGCGAAAGCCACAAATAGAAATCAATATATACAATTTGACTATAGAAAGTATCACGTTTTTATTCCTTTGTGAGACACACAGACCGTTTGAATAACAGAAAAGTTGCAAATATAAAATTAAATCAACATGATACCACATGTGAATGTGATTTTGTTCTCTGTTTCTCTTCTCAGATTTGTCTTTCTGACGCCTATCCTCCGCCTAAGCAAAGTAACGCATTGGCTCGGCTTCTGATTGATCATGTAACGAATGCTTATTTCTGCCGACGAATGGACTACGTACTCGTGTCCGATTTTTAAAATGTGATGATTTAATGAAAACAATACTTATTAATTTAATTATCCCCATTCTAATGTGCCTAAAGTTTATTGCATATAAATTTAGCCATTACCCATTTTATCACAAAATAAATAAAGACATTTAGGTTTTGGATAATGCAATATTTCACGTTGATTTTTATATTTACACACAATATTTTACATATATTTACATTTAGAATTCGCCAAACATTGTTTTCTCCATTCCCCTTAATCTTCTTCGTTAATAAATTGTATGACTTATTTCCTATCTCATCATTCAACTTCTACCAATGCCGCTTTATAGTGTCTCTCTGTTCTGACAGACTTTCCTATGAGATAGAAGAAACGTCGCTCTCCAATATTAGCCATATCGTAAAGTCCATGGGATTAATGTCATAACTTGATGGAAGCCAAATTGACTTGTCAAAAAAAATCATGAGAGATATCTCTTACACAATCTTCTCGTCAAATAGTGCGTGTGTTCCAGAACACAGTCTTGAATGTATAGATAATGAGTTCTAAATGTGACTGACAACCAGGATAACACATGTATCTCAAACATTTGCTGGAGAATTCTAGTATACACTTTCACTACTTCGATAGACACCCAGGACAATTTCGAAACAGCAGAAGCAAAGGCAGTGTAAACAGTTGCACCAGTTTATTATCTGATGCTTGAAATTTATTCTGACAACATTGTCTGTGTTTCCCGATAAAGTAGTGTAAACCCTATCAGTTTGGTGGTTAACCACAGGCTCAACAAAGAACTAACTGATCCAATCAAGAAAGACTTTTTTCGCGGCACAACAGACTTTCACTAAAATTGTTACCTCTTTAATGCGGTTTTTAACTGAAGTACGAGGGTCATTCAATAAATAAGGTGAATTTTTCGGTATAAGGACTTCTAATACAGATAGAAGCTTACACTTTTTAATTTTTTTTGTTTTACTTATTTTTCACATGGATTTAATTTCTTTTGCAGATTAAAAAAACACTTTGAGAGATTTGGCGATTAACAAAGATGGCCGACCAAGAAGCATGCTCCTGGATTGAACAGCGGTCAGTTATCAAGTTTTTGGTCGCTGAAGGGTGCAAACCAGTTGGAATTCATAGGAGAATGTCAACTGTGTATGGTGCTACATGTTTCTGCCAAAAAATATCTACAAGTGGGCTAAATTGTTTAAAGAAGGACGGAGCAGTGTTGAAGATGAAGTCAGGCCAAGGAGGCCTACAGAACGGAGGTCTCCTGAGGTGATCGAATTAGTCTATGACCGCATTCAGTCTGACAGAAAGGTGACAGTGGATGACATTACAAGGAATTTGAGCTTATCTGATGAGGCAAACGCAGGGGTCATCAGTCAGAAGGAGTCATCTTGAATCATGACAACGCAAGGCCTCACACAGCAGCCCAAACGGTGCAGACCATCAACGAGCTGGGCTGGGAACTGCTACCTCATCCCCTTTACAGCCCAGACCTTGCCCCTTCAGACTTTCACCTGTTTGGTCCCTTGAAAGCGTTCACGAGAGGCACGAAGTTTAAAAGTGACAATGAAGTCAAATGTGTTGTCAGCGACTGGCTGAGACATCAGTCAAAAGATTTTACGCTGAGGGAATACGGAAGCTTGTGCACAGATGGGAAAAGTGTGTGACAGTGCTGGGAGATTACGTTGAAAAATTTTAAAAAAGTAAGCTTCTATCTGTATTAGAAGTCCTTATACCGAAAAATTCACCTTATTTATTGAATGACCCTCGTAAATTGAGAGCCGCTGTCGTCGTTGAATCCTGTATGTTTTTTAGCCCTAAATAATCTTCGCCCCCACCTTAGAAAAACCATCCGAAATATCCATTTTATTTTTTTCATCTTTCTCATAGTTCTACCTGGATTTATTTTCACCCACATGTTGACGACTTACACTCCTCCTCTGGTACGAATTGAACGGTTTCATTTTGGAATTGAATTTGGTTAGTTTGTTTACTCCTCCAGAATAATTTTACACACATTCAAATAGATGTTCTGCAAATATGAATGTATTTTGTCACCTCACAGTTCGTCATGTCAACCATTTTTAATGCGACAGTATAAAATTCAAATTAATCTGTAAACCATAAAACAAAAGGATAATTCGAAAACAGCTTACATATTTTCTTCCAATTATCTATAGCAATGCTATATGTTCGGAGGAATATTTTTCTGGTTGATGTTTTCATTCAATATTGAATAATATCCCATGACAAAAAGTTGGTACCATTAATTTCTGCCTGAATGTATATGGATACATACGCCCGGTCTTAAATTTTAAAAAAATCATTAATAATATCTGCAATTTTGTATGGATAAATAATTATTGTACAAACATGAGTTACAATTATAGATCAAGTTTTCTCTTTAGATACTGTTATTATTATATAATTTATTTTGAGGACAATTTTCTCGTTTTCGATATTTTATTCTTTCCACCACAATTTAATAACCTGTTCACATTAACCGTCTGTGTTTAATTTGTTAGATTTTAAAATATCTCAGCCTCAGCTTTACTTATCAAATTGGTTCCTTCTAACTTAATAATACCAAGTCCTTTCTTCATATATTTTTATAACTCTTTGATAACATTGACGATAAAATCACTAATTACGCCATCACGTTTAATAATGGAACATATGTTTTTTTAACTGGACTAATATATGGAAAGAATAAAAATAAGTGCGATTCTAATAGCATGTTCTAAATATTTTTGGAAAGACCGTCAAAGTCAGATTTTCTTGCTTGGCAAAACTCTCTCTTTCTAAATGTGTCGTGTCCGTTCAGGACTTGGTTGATGAATTCTTCACACATATGTATACCCTTTGTACGCCTTCGAAGATAAATAAAAAATATGTTTCTGCTTTATGTGCTGCGTCTCATCAAAACTTAGGCGATCATGGCTCTCGTCAATATTCTCTCTGTTGCTCTTAATACATTTTGCTTTTTCGTTATTTCTCCTCAACAGTGTTCCAACTTCCATTGACATACGCTCGTCAAGTAGATATGAGTCATTTTCATTTAACTTTCTTGCCCTAAATATACCATGTGAATGTCAGATTTTCTAAGCCTTCTTTCCTCATTAGGTGGCCGATAATTTTCCACTATCTCTTTCTGATATTAAGTATGAGTTTAATTTCTTTTCCATTTTCTCTAAAACTTCGTCGTTGCGTATTTGTTCGGTTTATGTCATCCACAGCATCCTTCTGTAGAACAATATTTCTGTGGCGTTACGTATCTTCCTCATCTTAATACTCTGCTTAGCTTATGGATATTTGGATATTTCAATGCATTTTCGGATTCCAGCATCGCATTATTCAATCCTTTGTTAGAAAACTTCCCAAATATTTAAATGTTCATACTTGATTTAGTTTGGCATCTCACGTTTGTAATTTTCATCTTGGGCTCCTTCTTTTGATGACGACCATACTTTTTGTCTTCTTGCCGTTTATGTTAAGCCTTTTATCACGCTTTCCTTCAGTACCTTCTGCAGGTGTTTTTGTAATTGTTACCGTGTTTGCTATCAACACCTGCACATCTAATGTTATTAATATCGTGGCCTCCAATAAGGAATAATGGTAGGACATATGATTCTCTCAGAATTAGCTCGTTTCTGGGGTTAAATATGTCCTGTGAGAAGTTACATACTTGTCTTATACTTCTTACATTTTTGTATATCTACTGATCTCATTTTCTGTTCGTATGCAGGAGGTTTTCTGTCAGGATAGATTATTGACTCTTCTAATATCCTTCCCAAATATGTCAGTGTTTCTGAGTAGTTCTAACAAATCTTGGTGGCGTAATTTAACGAACGCCTTTAGCGAATATATAAAACACAGGTACATGTCTTGTTGCACATGTATTTCTTTTTCTGATATCATTTTGAGCAGAAATGTCGCGTTTCTATTTCCAGTTTGTTGACGAACCCGCACAGTTTTGTCATATATCATGTCTGATATAGAAGCTTGTTCTAGTTATCATAATTCAATTGATGATTTTTATTATATGACTCATTAAGCCGATTGTCCAATGAAGCTCATATTCGTTTTCATTTGGTTTCATAGGCAGTGCTACGTAAATGGATCTCGTTAGGTCATCTGGTAGATGAACGCTTTTGTAGTTTTTATTTATTATTTCTGTAATGTTATCTATGACGAAATCATCTAATGCTATCAACATGTCTATTACAAGTTCACTGGCCGTGCCATTTTATTTCTGTTCAATTTGGCAAGTTTAACTTCCAATTCGTTTTTAAATATTTCCGTCAATATGTCTTTGTATTGCTGGCCGTTAAATTTTGTCGTTGAAATGTTAGGAGATATATCCTTTCAATCTGAAGTATTTGTCTTTCTCTAATATCATCGTCCCGTCCTTCGATTTTCTGCATCCTGTTCATGATGATGTCTTTTGTCCTGTTTTACTCTTATTATTATGCATATCTGCTTTATGCGTGCTAATCACTTTTCTATTTCTGCACATTTTTATTTGAGCCATTCCTTTTTAGCCTGTCTACATTTGTTCCTTATTTCTTTGTGTACTGTCCTATACTCTGTTTTGTGTCTTGGCATTGTTTTTGTCACCTTTTCATAATCTCCAGAATACCATATGTTATCTATTCATTGTCCTTCTTTGTATGTTTTCCTTTAGCATGATCTGTTTTGTTGATGTCACTAAAACTTCTCTCACTGTGTTCGAATTTGAGTTTCAGTTTTATTTTTTCCATTGTATCTGTTTTTCAGACTGTCCATTTATTTCAGATTTGGGACCTTCAAGTGTCTGACGTATTGCAATTTCTGTGTTGAATTAGCCTCTTCAATTTCCGTAGATTTATTCTAAATTTACATATAATTCTGAGGTGATCACTAAGCCAAACAGCACATAGGTTCTGCAGTATACAACTTTATTCCTGAATCTATTGTTGATAGTGTTGCAGTAAGTGACAGTTGCCTTCCTAACTATCATGAGTGGACTGTTCCCTTCATTATAAAGAGTCCCGGGTAATTTTCTAGAGAAGAAGGTAATACAATTGCAGTGACTTATCAAATTGAGTATTGAATATTACTATCATCACTGATACTGTCGAGGTAAAAAATGTGTCTTCCCAGACCGCACAACACAACACTTGATGAAAAAGTTGATTCATTAATTTTTATAATAGTGGTGGACAAAATTCGTTTTTTTCAACCTGTCAAATCAGTATGTTGGAAACAAAATTTACCTCAGAAACAACGGAAAATTAAAGCATCTGGAAATTGAGAATTTGAAAGCAATAATGTTCTCATTAATAAAACAACAGCAAGAACAATGAAAACAACAATACAATCTTCAACGATTCCAAGAAAAATTGTTGAAACAAAACAGAACAGCAACAAATATTAGAATTTTTATGGAGAGCAAAAGTAACGAAAACAAGTCTATTTTCCTCACAGGACTAAGTAGTAAATGCAATTGGCGAATTTAAACTTAACCCTGAGGAAGAGGTTACATTTTCATCATATGATAGACGCTATAGGGAAATCTTTTAAAAATATATATGAGCTGGTCGGCAGAGAAAATGGCGTCTCTCACTTAGAAATTAAGATTCCAGGGATCACGAAAAACGTGACTTCCATCCTGCCGACAAAATCGAGTGAATTATCGTTTGAAGAAATTCTTATGTAGTTACGTAAGATTTTCAGTTAACGAATTTAATTGTTCAGCACACGCTGGCAATGTTGAAATTATTTAATAAAAGAATATGAATATTATAATAGCTATGCTAACATCGTAAACAAGGCATGTGAAAGGTTCAAGTTAAGCGGACACACATGTTTAAGGGCATGATTTTCGTACAATTGTTGACAGCAAATAGATATTTGGAATTCTTTTTTAGAATTGTGACAAGACTTGAACAGGACTCAAAGTTGACTTACTTATCTGTAGATGAAGTGTTGCAAAAATAGTGAACTCACCTCACGATACGGCTGGAATTACAGAAAGAGAAGTATCTGGCATAAATTCGGTTTGTTTTAAAGCATATGGGAAAACAAAATACATTACAAATCTAAATCCATGTTACGGATACGGTGAACTACATTTCAAGATGAATTGCCCGTTAAAACATAAATATTTTCAACTGTGGATATGTAAGATACAAGAATTCACCTTGTAAAGTTAAAAAGAATAAAATGTCAGAATTCATGAGTACTGTAAACGAAGCGTGGACAACAGATTGCGCTAACACATTTAAAAAAAGAAACATTATAGCCGGAAAATAAATATAATAATACTAAATTTCCAACTCATCACAGGCTTAGATTTGACTGTTATAAAAAACGAATGTGGGAAAGTATCAGTAAGTCAATATTAACATTGCCAAAAACAGCTCGGGACGTTAACGGACAGAAATTTAAGTTTAAAGGTGACTTCACATCAGATGTACATTTTATGGGGAAAGGTGAAGATTAAAGCATTCGTGTTGGACAGAACTTATAACTTGTTCGGAAAAGATTGGATGCAACTTTCAATATATTGGATTTTCCCATAATATCTTTTTGTAATAAAGTAGATGCCTATTCTAGTTACTCTGGATGTCTTTTTTCTGTTCTAAAGTGTCAGGAAGATGCACAAAAACTAACGCCAAGTTAAAATTAAAGGAATATCTGATACCATGTGTTAGTCCAAAGAGAAATGTACCTTTTTCTGCCGTAGACATGATTTAATAAATAATTAAAACCCTTTCAAAATATAGAAGTTATCTCGAAAGTGGATTATAGCGTTAGGATTCACGACCGTCTTAGAGAAAAAGAAAATGAAAAAAATCTTTCTGTTTCTCTCGATTTCTCCACGGGCTTGAATGATTGCTTAAAATATTAAAACTACCCATTGCAATGCCCAAAATATTCTCGCACAGTAAAGTTGGATGTATCTTTGCAAATCTATGTAGACGAATAATACTTGAATGTGTTAACAAACAATACCCACGAGGAATTATACAAGATTTAACAGATTAACATTCTGAAATAAGGTAGCACCTGGAATTTTTCAGCAATTTATAGACACAATGTTCAGCGATCTAATCTTTACAATGGCCTACTTAGATGATATTTTAATAGAAAGTGAACATTGAGAGCAGCGTATTCAACACGTAAATGAGATATTCGGAAAAATAAACGAATATGGGTTTAAATTGAGTGATGAGAAATTAGAGTTTTTAATAACGGTTATTAAATACCTGGGCCAAATCATCGACAAAACACGGTAGAAACCACACCCAACCAGAGCAAGTGCGATTAAAAATATCTCCTTCCTAACAAATGCGTCATCGTTAAAAGCATTTTTAGGTTTCGCAAATTGTCATAATGGTTTTATTCTAAACAAACATTTTTTTGCGAGCACCATTACATAATTTACTAAAAAAGGCTCCAAATGGAATTGGACTGCCGAATGCCAAAAAGCATTCGAAAATATTTAAACAATTTTAACGTCGGATATTTCTCTGGCATTTTAATCCAAAATTAAAAATAATCGAGACGAACGACGCTAGTCACTACGTATCAGTACCTTAATCTTGCATTAACACAAATATGTTTCTGTAAAAGCGATAGCGCATGCGTCATGAACACATTTATCGGTTGAGAAGAATTATAATCAGATAGAGAAAGAGACGATGGGAATAAACTTTCATGTGAAAAAAAAATCACACATTAATCCACGGTAGAAGTTTTCAACTTTAGACGGACCATCATCCATTGTTATCTATTTTAGGGTCGAAAAAGTGTATCCCTACAAATATAGCGAATCGACTACAGCGATCGTTGAACGTTCTGTTGAATTAAAATTTTAAAATCGAATTCCTGCCATTAAAAATTCTAACTTACATCGATGGTTTATAGAGATTCATATGTAAATTATTTGGATGTTTAGCGATAAAAACTTTGAATGAAATTAAGAAAGTTTTCTGCAATATCATACGTCATCTATCAGTGACGCTTGATGAAATTAAAATAAAAGCTGAAGTAGATACTTTTACTATATAAAAAAGATGAAATAAGATGGAAATTGAAGGAGAAAATAAAATGTAATTGAAAACTGATGTGACAATATTTGTCAACAGCCTAAGACGCTTTAATGTGTGGTGAAAGATTTGTAATTCTTGCATTCTCAGAAACAAATGCAAAAGACTTTCGTAGAGGTCATCCAAGTATTTTGAGATTGCAAAGCTATGTCTACTGGCTAAATATAGATAGGCATAAAAAGATTGATAAAATCGTGCAGATGTTGTGTCATTGCAGCAAAATCACTACCAGTTAAATTTCGCCCTTGACCAAAGACAGATACACCATAGTCGATATCAAACATCGATATCACGGTACGAATAAATAGTGTCTACTACCAAACAATTATCGAGAGTTTTTCCAAATGTACAGAAATTCTAAATTGCAAGAGTCTAATTTGTACAATTATTTGTAAATCTTGAATGAATTATTTGTAGACACGGTATCCGGGATACCATTTTGTTTCGGAAAAGTCACTCAATTCACTGTTAAAAATTTGAAATATTTTGTAAAACCTTTCGAGACAACATATCGAAACTCTTTACCATCCTATATGGAATGAGCAAGCAAAAGAATCCATCGATACATTCAAAAGGGCATTAAAAACTTATGGTGCTGAAACTTCTATTATGTGTCGTGTTCTGTCAGGAGGAAAGTCTCGTGTTTTTGTAATTTCTCGCCAACCATTTACCTATCAAGTATCTTACGCATGTTTTTTCCTCTGTCCATCTTTCCCTCTGAGTATTAGTTTTTCCTTGTTCATGATGTGCGCCAGAAATTTCAACTGCTTCTTCCTGATGTTAAGTATAAATTTCCTCTTTTTTTGCATTCCCGTCGTTGCTCGCATATTTGGCCCATGTTATCCTCAGCATATTGCAGTAGAACCACATTTCTCTTGCTTCACGCCATACAGCAGGAAAACAACCATGTAACATTTCAGTAATATTTTCTTTGTATCTAACGACATTTTTCTGTCTCTGAATACGTCTTCGGATGTCGGTGTCGCACTTTACATCTGTTTGAACACTTCCCAGATTTAAATTTCTGTACCTGCTTCATTTTAGTATCTCCGACCCGTCATTTGCATTTTAGGATCATACTTTTGCTGATAACCATGCATTTTGTCTTCAGTTATAGTTGTAGTTTATACTTTTCTTCTCGCTCTCCTTCGATACATTCAGTAGAAGGTTTTGCAGTTTCCTTAACGTGTCTAATATCAGCATCCTGTAATCTGCATATCTTATAGTGTTAATACTGTGACCACCAACATTAACTCCGGGTAGGAATTCTAATGCAATCAGAATCGCATCGCTGTATAAGTTGAAGAAAAGGCGCATCCTCGTCTGACAACTTTTTCTATTTTTGTATACATGATGTACTAATTTTTTGTCCGTAGGCAGGCGGTTTGCTGCTAGTATAGAGTCTTCACTATTCTATTGCCTTTCTCGTATACGTCAAGGTTCCTGTGCATTTGTAACAGATCTACGTGGCGTATTTGTCGAACGCCTTTGCTTAGTTTATAAAACGTAGGTATACGTCATTCTGTATTTCTATTGCTTTTTATAAACATTCTGCGGATAAATATCGTGTTCCTGGAATGTTATTGTCCTATCTATGGTTTGATCACGCTAAAATACACTATTGTAGATTTCATTTAGTATTTCTTTGATCTTTTCTACGCTGAATTCATCCAAGGCTGACAGAGCATATATCACAATTATGTCTGGCCCTGTCGTTTATTTCAGTTCAATTTAGCCAGGGAAGTTTCTGAATATTTCCGCTTTTTTGTCGGGGAGGATTTATCTTATATCTGTATTTGTGAAGTACTTTAATTTATCTAATATGAGCGTTCCGTCTTTGGATTCTATGCTCCCTGTAGATGAACATGTATCTTGTCTTCTTTCTTCTCCTATTTTGTATGCATATCTCCTTTATCTCATTCTTTCTATTTCTACAGATTTTTCATTGAGTTATTCTTCTTTAGCCTGTTCGCAATTGTTCCTTTTTACTTGGTTTAGTTTTTTTTTTTTCGTTCAGTGTCTTAACATTGTTTTCTGTTTCCTTTGCATCATGTCCAGAATCTCATTTGTCATCCATTCACTTTTCTTCTTCGTCCTTTTTCATTTGGGATGATCTCGTTTGCTGATGTCACTTATGCCTTCTGTAGTGTGTCCCACTTCGTGCTTTCATTTCTATTTTGTCCACGTATCTTCTTTCGCACTTTCCGAGTCATTAATGAGTGATAAATTGCAATTTGGGTGCTGCTTTAGGCTTCTTCAGTTTCTGTAGTGTCATTTTCTGTTTATATATAAAATGGAAGTGATCGCTTCCGCAGTTGGTACTTGGATAGGTTTTGAAGTGAACAACTTCATTCATGAATTTATTCAGTCTAGTTATGTAGTCGATTGGTTTTTGTTCCTCCTCCAGGGATTGTTCGAACCGGGTGTTGACTATTACCTAGTCAATCGCTGTTTTCTATTGGACATATACACACACACGCGCGCCTAGCTCATCAGTGTGGCTAGAGATCCGATTGCTTCCATCTGGAATTGAAACACGATTCATTCGGCAACGGTCAGAGATTTTCCTTAAGACATCGCCGCACGGTTGAAAGAAACGCGGATTTTTTACGTACTTACTCTATGAATAAATACGCCAATGATTAAAGGGAGATGAGCCTTCTAATATTATCAGTAGCAGTCATTGTCTACAAATACGCAATTATCTTCCAAGAATGCACAACCGAATTTAAGTTTTTCGGGTGTGTATATATTGTCATCCACAGACAGACTGTTTCGAAGTTTCACAGCTCATCAGTGGGGTTAGACATCCGATTGCAACAAGCCGGGATCGAAACCCGACTTGAACGGTCAGAGATTTTCCCCTAAGCCATCGTCGCACAGTTGACAGAAAGGCGAATATTTACGTACTTACTCTGTAAATAAAAACGCCAATGACCTTGTGTTTTTACACACACACACACACACACACACACACACACACACACACACACACACACACACACACGTGTTGTGTATATGCGTTAATGCAAAGGTGAGAACACATTGGAAAAAAATACAAAAGATTAACAATTTGAAACAAAATTGAGTAGCCCCGAAATTACCAACATAAATATATATATATATATATATATATATATATATATATATATATATATATATATATATATATATATATATGTGTGTGTGTATATATATATATATATATATGTGTGTGTGTGTGTGTGTGTGTGTGTGTGTGTGTGTGTGTGTGTGTGTGTGTGTGTGTATTTAATGAGGATCAAAGAAATATTACATTGTGCTGAAAGTGACATATTATCTCTACAAAGATTGGCATCGGAAATTGTATATGATTAGACACTAAGCAAGATTGCTGAAAGAATAAGAAAGAACAGGTGGAGGAAATGTTCTTAAGGTGAAAACGTTATAAACAAATAATGCATAACTTAACGATCGAAAATGGCGTTATATGCAATAGAGACGTGACAGTACCACCAGAAACAGTAAGAAATGATATTTTTAAAAGTGTAAATGCTAATGTCGGATTACAAACGGCGATTCTCTTCCTTTTTGTTGAGATAGTCACGAGGGTCACCTGACGAACGGTGAATGATCTCAGGAGATGGAGTTACGAAAGGTAGTTGCAATGTAGAGCCCAAATAAGAAGGACGTCCCAAGACGACAGCGGTAGGTCTTACAGGAAAAACCATATGCCCGAACAAGATTCATAGAGAAATCCACCATGACTCCAGTTTTCCTTTCGGGAAATATTACAAGTAAGGTTCCCATTTCTTACACACCATTGGTTGTTGCATATATGCTATAATTTATCGATGCGGGACACGTATATATACAGAAATATAGTCTTAAAGTGTGCTATATTTATGGGCTAAAGTGCTCAATATCAGAGATAGAGCGTGTGTAAATATAAAAGTGGACATGGAAGTCAGCACTTAGAGGCGACAGTCTGTTTCATGCTAGTGCAATCGCCAGGCGACTGACGATTGCACTAGCATGAAACAGACTGTCGCCTCTAAGTGCTGACTTCAATGTCCACTTTTATATATATATATATATATATATATATATATATATATATATATATATATATATATATATATATATATATATATGTATATATATATATGTATGTATATGTATATATGTATATAAATGTATATAAATGTATGTATATAAATGCAGCCGTGATGCATGATGAACTTTTGACCATATGTAATAGAATACGGTTTAAATTTTTTCTCGGTCAAATTCCACCCAACCTCTATTGGGGTGAGAATTTAGGCCTACGTGGAGATATATTTTACATGTATATCTGGTGACACCTAATCCTAACACGGTATCCGGTATGTGTCCAGCTGAACTACTGGTCGTAAGGAAATTATATCGGCATTTGACAAAATTCTCCTGAATAACAAAATAGGTAGAAAACAAGAGCCTATACGCAGAATTAGTTCTAACCCGGCGAAAAAATATTCTTCCGAACTTAAAAAAATGGAAAAGAATGTTGCAAAGATGGGCTAATTTTTATGGGTGCATAAAAGACATCTAAACAATATAAGGAAAAAGGTATGGGGACGAGCAGAATGTCCGGGAAGAGGAGCCAATTGTGGCCATGTATCACGTTCTCGATGTAGCTATGCCCTAGAGAGCCCAGGAAACCACACGATGTTGTAAAATAAAGAAACAACAGACAGAACTGTTGGAGCTTAGCCCAAATATAGAAAGTACAACTTCTATCTGAAGTAATTATCAAAAAGGGATATGAAGCGGTAAGATCAAGCTACCCTCATTAACGTCATGAATGGGCTTATATTCCGTAATAAGTAGTAATGTGCAAGTGTCTCGAGAAGAAGATAATACCATTGCATTGACTTATCTAGCTTAATATTGAATTCTACTATCATGTCTGTCGAGTTAAGGGTTGTGTCTTGTCAGACATCACATCACAACAAATAATTATGTAGTTTATTTGGATTTTCGTTTTCGTTTTTCTCCTTGTCTATAGTCCACTTGCGTATTCTTTGAACCTGATGTTTGCTAATACCTGGTGTTTCGCTATTCACTATTGGACCCATTTTTCTCCGTATTCATTACGGGTACGTAGTCGGAAGTTGCCAACTATTACTTCATCCTCCTCAGTACTTATTTTGACATCCAGGTTTCAGTCATATCATCCGTGATACACGGTTAGTCGATCATACATCTGACGAGGAAGATTTTTTGTTCCCTTTGTAGGTTGCAATTTTTCTGCGGTATAGAACCCGGGTGTTCTGCTAATTGCCAAAAGAAAAGTATTCATACCTTTCTCAAGGGTATTAGCACGTAAGTTACGGATTCGACTGGGATTCGAGCTCGGCTCTCCGATTCCTCTATCCGAGCCGCTATCCACTACTCCACCGTGCATCCAGTTTTACCATGATATTATAATTTTCGACGACTTATATTGAACCGTTATAATGTTGAAATTTTCGATTTCATCTTCAGTACATTGTGATGGTTGTTAATACGCGACTGTAATGCGTATGTTGACAGGATTTCATGAGATCGTAACGACAATAATTATTTCAGAACGCATATGTGCATGTGTTAGTCTCCTATCAATCCTACTCCTCTTTCATTTTTCTCTCTGCCTACATATATAATACTCTCTGCGTCAATGACAAAATCTCCATTGTTTGGCCACTTCGTTTTACATACGCCTAGAATTTTGAGTTTTGTACATTTCAAATGGCCACAATCGTTTAGTGTTCTAACATTCTGTCTTGAAATGAGATTAAAGATATTTACTCAATATACAAGTTGCTCTTTGTGATTCAAACTTAATTGTTGTATTATATATGCATACGTAGCATTTAAATAAGATTCTGCTTATTTTCTTTTTATGTTTGCAAAACAATCTCCTTCGGTTATTTCTAAGTACCAAATTCAAGTTTCATCATTCTTATTGAATTATTTTATTTTCACATATTTGGTTCCTCAATTCTAAAGCTCATTTCTTTTTGAAAATATTATTGTTCACATATCGTTGTTTAAATTGTTAGCAAATTTGTACCCATTATGCAGTAATTTTAATAATATAGTCTTAGTATTTTGAGGTTATACTGTATTCCTTTAAACAGTATTATCACACGAATAAATACAGGATATCATCATGTGTTCAAAGTCATCTGTCAGCAGATTAGCAAGTATGACAAATAATATTATTTCTAGGATTGACTAAAGTAAATTAAATCGTTAAATATCCCCTATGTCTGTAAAGAAACATTTGTATTTCACTTGAGTGTTGTCTTTTTTTAAAGTAATTCATTATTGTTTAAGCAAACTTTAATGATATCAATAAAAACAGTTATAAAAGCAATACACCATATATCATATGTCGCATGCAAACTTTTCCGAACAAGTTATAATTTCTTTCCATCAGGAACGATTTAGCTTTCACCATTTAATCATGAAGCCACACATCTGATGTGAAATCACATTTATTTTTTTAATTTTCTGTCCATTAATATCAACTCACTTTTAATTGTCAATTTCTGTTCGTTCTGAGTAAACCAATATTAATATTGCCAAAAGACATCCTTGGGATGTTACCAAACAATTCTTTTGGTAATGTTAATATTGGTTTACTCATCCATACCCACGTTTCTTTCTTCATAATAGTTAAATCTTAGCCAGTGTCTCGCGTAATTTTTATATTTATTTTTACGCTTGTAAACTTTGACGCTTGTCCGCGTTGTCTATAGTCGACGCTATATTTTCAGTAGTTTCTAATGTTGACTTTTATTCTTTGGCTCACTTTACAATGCGATCCCTTGTATCCGACCTTCGCAAAATCGCAGCTTTTCTCGTTCGTCTTGAAATGTAGTTCGCCGCATTCATAACAAGGATTTGGTTTTGTTATGTATTTTGTTTTTGCATATGTTTTTAGACTAACCGAATTTAGCTGAGATACATATTTCCTCAATTTCAGCCGTATTGTCACGTAAGTTCCCTATTCTTTGCTACACTTCAGGTTCACCTTGCAACGTCAATTTTGAATCTTGTTCATGTTTTTTCAAAATTCTTGAACGGATTTTTGCATTCTTCCTTACTGTCAGCCCTTGAACGAAGAGCAAGCACTTAAACATGACGGATATTTGGTTGCTTAATTTGAAATTCCCTGTTTACTGGAGTAGCACACGTGGTATAATATTCATATTCTTTTCTTCCACAAAAGGTAAAATTTTCTAATGTGTTTTGAACATTGAACATCGTTCACTGAAAATTTTACTTAATAACATAATATTTTCTTCAAACGGCAATTCACTTGATTTTGTCGACAGTATATAATCCACAAGTTTTTCGTGTTCCCTGAGCCTTAACTTTCTTAGCAAAAGGCGCAGGTTTTATCTCATCGGACCAGAACATGCAGTCTTTTTTTAAGGGTTTCCTCATAGCAATTATCGTATGCTGCAAAGGTAACTTCTTAATCTGGGTTATATTTAAATTCGCCAGTCGGATTTACTACTGTGTTCTGTGAGAAGAAATAGACGTGTCATCGTTTCTTTTACTCTTCAAAACAACTTCTAGTATCTTTGCTCTATTTTCTTCTTGTCTCAACAGTCGTTTCTGGAATGGTTGTGCCGTTATTTTTGTTGTTGCCCTTGTTCTTGCTATTATTTTATTAATCCCAACATTACTGCTTTCAAATCCTCCATTTTCAATTGTTTGACATGAGAACTTGCTTCCAAAATACACATGACCTATTTTTTATGTTCCGTTTTTTACATTCTGAGGTGGGTTCTAGCAAGACGCAGCACTTCACTCGACTGAGTCAGTCGTGCTAGTAGTGTTCAATACTAAATTAGACATGTCACTGCAATTGTATTATCTTATCTTTTTGTTTTTGACAATATCCCGGACTGCTCATCCTTTTATAATAATAAGGAGAGAACCTTGCGCTTACAAAAACAGTGTCCATAAAATATGAATGTAGCTTGAGAAACCTTGGGTTTCCATAAAAAATACTAAAAGATTCTGAGTCCTTGAGGTTTTTAATAGATCACAAGCGAGTTAATACTATTAATACAACAGAAGTACATTAATTTGCACAGGTGGAGCCATTTGTTATCTACTAAACTTATTTTTTGTCAAAGGAAATCATAGTCTGCACATTAATGGTGAACCAGGTAATCTGGCTAAACATTATTGCACGCCAAAATATTATTTAAATAACAAACTAGGTCATATGGTGCGAGACAATATCACTTTAATATGATATACAACTAATAAATAATAATCAAACTAATAAATAATATAACTGCATATAACTGCAGTTTTACCAAAACCTTTCAGGTTGACGTTTGTATGCGCAAACACAGATGTTGCCGTTGTTTAGACGTATCTTCTAATAGAATTTTCATACTCTTCACACTAAAGTAGGATGTAAAACAAGTTACCTTTAATTAAATTTTCGCGGACAAAAACGCCTTCCGCCAATGACCAATGGCCAATGACACTCTAGTACGGGTCTCTACGAAAGTATCTTATTTAGTACGAGGAAGTCGCTGCAGTAGTGTCACCGAATGTTCGGATCATACTCATACCAACAAATAATGCTGTAGCGGTATCAGTTTACAGTTGATACATTTTTAAGAATGGAGAATGTCAAAGAAAACGTCTGGACGATTATCTCCTGTATGAAAACGACCATTAAAAAGTAGGCCATTTGAATCGAGCGGATTGTAATTAATTTTTAAAAGAAAGGTGACATGAAAAATAACGCTGTTTCTCTAGGAAATAGTAATTCTTAGACGACAGAGTACCGCTCGTCAGCGACGCGAAAAGGAAGATATACGCTTGTGAGTTTGTTTGCCACTCACTTCAACGCACACATTTTCGCTCGTGTACAACAGAATGTCACAACAAAATAAGATTTGGTTACTTCTACATTTTTGTCTGATGATTTTATTTCGTGGGTAACGATCTTACTAAAGAGAGAGATTCCATGTATTAACCCATAAGCGTTCGACTGAAAGAAGGTCCACCGTAAGAACGAACCTTGTGATTGTTCCGCAAGGCAATGCTACACTAGAACTTAATATGTCACAAAGAAAATTGGCATCCCGGGCGTAGGTGAATGTTCGCTGACCATTTCCGCAGCAGATACACTCTTTCCATATGTCAAGTTTGCATGCAATGTCTGGGTCTCAGTGAAGGATTTTACAGACTAATTAATGATATTGTCAATTTCTTCTTTGTCTTTCCCATCTTCTTTTGCATAAGGTGGTGTATTTTAACATAATGGCGGATAGATTGTTGATACTCGTGACGTTACTCTTTTCTTGACGGTGTTTAGGAACTCATCCAACAGGCATTATTCTTATCAGACGGTTTCTCGCTCGGCGACATTTATGATGATGCCTTCCTAGAACGGTTCTATAATGCCTAATTACTAATGATTGAATTATTCGTTGTAATGTTTCGATTAATCTCCAAAATTCGCTGCCATCTTTCTGTATTCTGCAGACGCGCGCGCGCACACACATACACACACAAGCACACATGTATGTGTGTGTGCGTGTATTGGATCGGTGGACAAAGTAGTCCATCTACCTCGGAATTTTCAATATGAAAATACCTCGATGGAGAGGAATACCACCTAAGTCCCTGCCGAGAGAGTTTACGCTGTCCTGGGAATGACGATAAGCTAAATCTGCTTCCTGAGTAAGATGATAAACAACGTCCAATAGCAACGTCTCTGATCAGGAGTTTTCGAGGAACATGGGACCACCTGTTAAATGTTGGTGTTCCCAGGTCCACCCTGACCCGGGGTGGTCCCAGATATGGGAAAATAGTTGACATACAAACTTGGGTCAAAAGATGAAAGCGTAAATATAGGTTTTCATAGCAGAAAAAGATATTACCAGCTACACATTTTTGGAAAGGATATTACCAGCTATACATTTAGTGAAGGAGAAATATTCCCAGAAATAGATTTTTGAAGAAATAACATTCCCAGGAATAGATTTTTGAAGAAAAACATTACCAGCAATAGATTTTTGGGAAAATGTTATCAGCAATAAAAATATTATCAGCATTAGAAACCCATTGAGGTTGATATGCCGTAAAGCAAAAAAAAAAACAAACCAAGAGTTTCCGTCTAGGTTATCGCCCCCTTGAAATGAGATGCAATGACTAATTGTTTGATAGCATCTGTAGTTTATAACAACTTATCCACCTGAACTTGAACGCTTATTCAGCGAAAATGACCACCTTTTAATATTCAATCTTAACTGTTCGATATATTATCTCTTCTATATTTCTGTTTTGATATGGGATTCCACTTTTGCAGATTGTTGAACTAATTAATGTCTAAAATAAATGTTAAAGTTAATGGTGATTTGATTTTAGGCATCCTTCGCCAAACAGTCGACACTGCACATGGTATAATATCAATGATTTTCTAAATTCAACTTAGGGAACATTTTCCGAATTCCAGCTGAAAATAGATAAATCTAAAGCAGATGGCAACCGAAGACGCATAAACTGATAGGACAAAACTGATAGAATACAGTTTCCATTCATGGACACAAGACATGAGTCCAATCAGTCTAACGTTAACGATTTCTCATGGCAAAACCTTCAGTCTTTCTGAAAGACGGCTCGAGGCAGACCGTATTTAATACCCTCTTTATCTGCTTCCAATAATCTATATACCTACGGAAGATTAATCGATTTCATCAAAATCACTTTCCCCACCTACTCTACCCTATCTGTGGTCTTAGCGATTAACTGTAATCATAGAAATATTGCATAGTAAACAGGATCTAGATATTTTCCAATCATTGGAAATTGTTATTGCGATGCATCGACCCGCAAGATAACTAATAGGCCGGACCGATTGAGGGAGCTATATTTGTACTCAGATATACTGTCACGTATAGAATTTGAAGAAACCAATTACCGCCTTAAAATAAATTCAAGATAATCATTATTACATACGTGTAACTATTATCAAACGATGAAACATGTATATATCCGATGCATTGGATTAAAAAAAAAAAAAAACAAATGTAACGTTTTCTCAATTAATAAAATACATTTAATTACTAATAAATTTAATATTTTATTCTCAGCCGAATGTATCGTCAGAATGAATTATTATTAGAAAACGAATAGATTCAATTATCTAGACATATTTATAAATATGAAATGTATATCTTGTCATTAATATTTGAATTTATTTCTAGACAGAATCAATGCTATATTTCCTTATTTCTAATGCATTTCTATGAATGAAAATGATTCCTAATTTACATATTAAAATCGATCAAGGCGCATTTCTATATGGAGATTATGTGCAATGGATTTTCTATTGCAAAAGGTATTAATGATTCATTTATTTTGAATATATAACAATATTCTGCTCTTAATAAACCTAGAATGAAATAAAAAATATTGAATGTTTTCGGAGTTTCAATGCGCACAGTAGGTACGTAATAACGACGAAATATTAAAGTTTTAAAAAATATATATCTCGCTGTATAAACATAATTTTGTCTGTACATTCCGAATTTGGAATGTGATAAAATTGGACAATGTAAAATGAGAGTATGGGATATGAGTGTCGTGACTGTGGATGAAGTGTTAAAAATTTTAAATATTTTATGTGATGTTCAGTAAAGTGAAATTCACTCGAGGTTAACATACAAGCATAAATAGGTTTTCGTTCTACTCCAACTGCATAACTGCTTCAGTAATAATTTGATTGAAGATATATTTGACTAGTACAATTGATACGTACTAGCGGATATAGAACTGTCAAAATAACTGATAGATTAAACCCAGCCAGGAACATATCCATAGTCAAATTTTAAGGAGATATATTCTAGTCGAAAACATCTAGTTCTAAATTTATGTGATATGTTTCCTCCGCATGTGGGTATTATGGTTTTCCATACATTACTTTTCATTGTAGAGTTTAACGATTGTTTATATTTTAACTTTTCCTACATGTACTTTTTCGATTTAATTTAGCTTTTTTTCGTTTGTTAATCTCAGTTTCGTTTAGCTCCGCTTGTATTCACTGTTTTGTGAGTATTAAATTCCTCAAAGCCAGTTTGATCCTGATGTATCCCAATAACGTAAAATCTCTCTTTCTGATTCTAAGAAACTTTCCTTTCTTTCCCGATTTTCTTAAAATTAATTCATTACTCCCAAGCTCTATGTTATTCTTAGAATAATTCTCTAGAATCACATCTCAAATCTCCTCTTAATCTGTAAGGAATTTGTTCCCTATTAACTGCCATAGAGAAGAATTAACATATAGCCTTTGAACTGTCTTTTTTTGTTTCTAAGAAGCTATTTTCCATGTGTTTGTTTAATATCACGATTCATTTAAGTTTACTGAGAAAAATCAACTTTAATCCTTTTGAAACGATACATGAAAGAAACTAAACATCTAACCGGAAACAATGTTTTCATCCTGTCTGAAAATAAATTTTGTTTTATAACTTACACGTGTCAAAGGTCTGACAGGAAATATCTATAATATAAAGTTAAATAAATATCCTCCATTTTCTTTATTAGTAACTCATCAAACCAAAATTGGTGACAACATTGACCGTGTTTTTATTTTTAGGACTCACTAAAAACATACAGATGTCTCCTTGAGCAGAACCGCCTCTACTAAGTAACCAACCTCGTGTTAAATAGAGAAAACATAACATATATTTAAAAACTGGCAAACACATATATGCACATAAAATATCTAATCAAAAATTATCTATTCATTAAATTCTGTTGTGCTAAACGTGTTCTACTCAGAAGAAAAATTAAAAACAGCTACTTTGTTAACAACACCCTTGTGGATGCTTCTTGAATATTATACATTTTAGCTCTACAATTCAATGGTGAATCGCTAGTGGTCCTTCATATCATCGTAATAGTGCAGTCCTACTCTCTCCTACTTCACCAGCATTTTATTTTGCCTGACTCTTGAATAATGAATTGGGCAAATCTTAGTAAAAACACACACCCATTCAAATGTGAGATATCATTGCCTTCCACATCTTCGGGTTTTTTATCGCTCAAAGTAATGTTTGATAATTTATCATTTTTATTCTCTTTCACTGCCACCAAATAACAAACACTTTTTAAGTAGATTATTCACGGTTTTAAGCTGATCATCCTGCACTCATTATTTCTTGCTTGCGTTAAAGTGATGAGGCCATATTTCATCATTATTTGCGCCGGGATATTCAAGTGTTTGCGTTCCTACGAAAAAGATGTTCGTTATTCATACATTCCATATGACGAGATTGTGGCTCAGATGCTATGTCCATAGTATTCTCTAAATGCTATACTTGTGGCTTCCAGGTAATTGAAACAACAGTAAATTTATTCTAAAGAAGGATGCTGAAAATTCGGTAGTACGAATATTTCATGGAACCGACGAAATTTTAGATAAAATGGAAACAAAACTACACTTATAATTAACATCAGGGACAGTCATTTAGAATTTACTTGACATATAATGAGGTAAGGGCGTCCTAACAAATTTGAAACTCACAAGACATATTGAATGCATCGTATAGCCTGCCTTGCGAGCTTCCATAAATTTGTGATGCCATAAGGTATTTGAGCCACAATGATTATTAAGAGATATAAATGGCAGGAAAGTATAGAGAGCCATGATCATCAAGGTCTTGAATGGACATGCCATATGGAAGAAGTGTAAAGTGTGTTGGATTAACTTTAGTATAAATGGATATTTTAATGAGACACATTTTAAATGATATAAAGAGAAATCTTCTCGTCGTTCATGCAATGATTACCGAGAAGATGTGCTCCAGCAGTGAAGGGTCTATTTATGGTCTATTTTTAAATACTACGCACATACAATGCACAATTTGACTAATGTTATAGCGTCTCACTGTCCTGCGATAAAACCTAAAGGAAATACCCAAATATTTTTCCTTCAAACAAACAAAGTCAAGATCTTTAAGCCTTCAGTAATGAAGTCAATGTACTGAAAGACAAAATAATATATTTCGGTCAATAAACCGTAAGTATTGGGCAATTTCCTCACAGAGGAAGAGTAACTTTATGCAACAGAGATGCTGCCCGAATGATGTATCACGAGAAAATCATTGACGTGGAGATTTAAGGGAAATGGAAGCAAATAGTATATTTACAAGACTGTTGGAATTTTGGGGACACACAAAAATGAAAGAAGATCAAAGATTGTAAAACACCCAGCAAGAAGATACAGAGAGTAACCTGTGAAACAATCACATTCGCGTAGATACAGAACTAGGGTTGGGATAGATAGTAAATCGGCAAAAATTACATAAAGTTTTGAAGTATAACGAAGTTGGGGAAAGGCAATATCATCGACATCCTGAAAGCAATTGCCACGTAAAAGTAATGAAAGAATTAGACAAAAAGAAAGAGATGTTAAATTATTTCCAAATGGAGAGTGCTTTACTCACAATTGTTTTAGAATTTTAGATTAAACTGATTTACTGAATTGTCTGCGAGGTAAATCCGGAATGGATTCAGCTATTTTATATAATATTAAGGATAATTTAGCCTTTCTCTGAAAAGAAACTCTCAGTATATATCAAACGTTTTTGTTTGTGTCACGTACCTTCAGGACGTAGATGAACATAGCTCCCTAACATGTATTATCTTGTATGTTAGGTGTAAATTTACTATCTTTTTCAAGCCTTCTCATTGAAAATTCGCTATACTCAAAGTTCACGATAGAATAACAAATTATATAATTATTTCATTCATTCACGTGTTTGTCTATTTCATTCAATCAATTCACCCATTGTGTTCTTATTCTGCCAATCACATCACGTTTCCAACTTCAAAGAACGACGCCAAAAGTGCATGTAATTCATTCCCGTGTTATATCATCGAATTCTACAATGCTACCAAGACGTACAAGAAATTCCATTTGATTTTTTCTGATTCAAAATCAAATTATTTGGAATGTAACATATTAATCGCACTGTCTATTCCATACCTCCAAAGAAACTAGGGATACACTGACATGTCTAAGTCGAGTTTGCAATCATTGAACAATAATTTATCTTTGGGTGAATCCAGAATTCACATGGAGACGTTTGATAAATATTGACGAAATCAGTTTTCACAAAACTATATAGGAAACGGAAACAATGAGGAGTCGAGATTTTCATAATGATAGGAATCTTTCCCTAAAGTCTGTAGAATCACCAAATCTTTTTTCCAATTCGAAAATTAGTATTAATTGCAACACCTGAAGTTTCTAAATGTTCTGAGTTTTCTGTTTGCTGAAATCTTTCCAGAATGGACATCACATTCAGTAGATTTCCAAATTCCTTGAAATCGACAGAAGACAATGTTATTAGATTTACTCTCATTTGCCGCAAATGTTTTCGTAATTGTCCCGGCATTTTCAACGATCGTGCATCAAATTCCAAGCAAAACCTTCATCATCGTCACTTTGAATGACAGTAGCAGACCTAATATGAACTTCTTAAATGCCATCCTTTTCATGAGTGAAAAACTCAACTGGTGATTTTCTGTACACCCATTCGTATCAACAGCAGAGGTTCTTGAAAGCGAAAGCAGGTTTTGAGTTTATCTACAGCATAACTTTATACGAGGATTTAACTCCAAATATATTGATATTTTAAAATTTTTATTTAGATCATTTCTTATTTTCATTTGAGTAAACATTTAAAGTAATTAGTATCTGTATAAATAATTTGATCTTAGAAAATAATTCATTTCATAATTTGCAAGAATGTTTAAATCGTTCATATTCTTAAAGGAATATGATATTTCCGTTGAAAATATATACGCTATTTTATACGTTAACAATTTATACATGCTGTATTTATTAATGTTCTATAAAATATTTTCGTAATCACACATGATCTTTACTGTTTTATGATTAAATACAGCAAAAAAGGGATTCATTTTTTTTATTTTTCCCGAGTACCTATGATATTTTCCAATACCAAAGTCAGGTTTTTCATGGATAAAGCAAATTAATTGTATTTGTTGGATATTTTTTTTTTGCTTTTATGATTAGACAGTGAACATGCCATGTCATGCGCAAATTCAAAAACACTGGCTTTGAAAGATTTATGTTCGTTGACAACAAATGACAAAAAAGATTTTTAGCGAACACAATTTGTCTTAGCAATATAAAATGAAATGTAAATATCATATATTTTAATGAATTCAACATATCTTTCTTCCTCTGAGTATAAGGAATGACTACTTAAAAAAATATCTATGTCTCTTAAAAGTTTTTCCTGTAAATTTTAATATTAATTATTTATAAAAATGCGCGACAGGAAGCATTGGCATGTACACACCACATAGATTGAATTTAAATTCGACATTACTCGAGTAATGGCCTCTTTCAGGGAATCAGTCTTATTCCACAACTCTCCACACGTAACAATCAAAAGAATCTGGCGAGCTAGTTGGACACATGATTGGTTTAATTATCTCCTGTGGATTGATTTTAATCCTATCATTAGTTACTACATCTTTTCCAGCTGAAATACATACAGCCTTTCATTGCATACAAAATCTGTTCTCAACAGCATTCAACCTAAGATCTCAATGGATAAAATTGGGATGAAGCATCACCACTGATAAAAGAGAAGTTCTAGACTTCGTGTGCGAAAAATGGTATATCAGTATGATCTGCACAGTCTTGCTACATTTTCGCTTCGATAGTGGTAGAAAATTTTTCATCTGATAAACAGTGTGCTGACATAATTGCCCTTTGCTCATCGCATATGTGTTGTACCGAATGTCCCTACGAACCACATTTCTCATTGTGACCACGGGTTGCTGGGCATCTCTGGCAGTGGCCGAAAGTTACTGTTCCATGATTAGCTTGAGGCATCCAACTCCTTCCAAACTTGGTACACAAGCAACCTGGCCAATTCCAATAACGTGCATCTCAACATCTTTGTGCTTTGCGTATATAATAAGTACAATATGTTTTCTCATATCAAGAGTTAGCTTATAGTTCCCCATTGAAGTTCTCAAAATGTAAGTGCAATGTATTTGTTTATCACCACCATAACTGCAGGCAAAATATCCTTGAATACCTACACAGTCTATCTATCTATCTATCTATCTATCTATCTATCTATCTATCTATCTATCTATCTTTATCCATCCTGAAATTTGTGCCGGGCGGATATGACGTTTTATTTCTGTTAGAGACTATCATATTCTTGTGCATACGTAGCAATGTTGGGCGTCTTCTCAAGTAGTTATTGCATAAATGCTGCAAAGACATTATGAAAGTATAGAAATACTGCGTAATATGTTTGTGTGAATACACACACACACACACACACACATATATATATGACTAGTTCAGCAGTTAAAACCCCCACTACAGCACTACAGCACTGCATTCATTTGTTGCGTGAACGACAGTGGTTCATAAAGTCAGCCATAGATCTTCATTTTTTGTTACGTATCCGACAGGTCAAATTATCTCCGTGTGGTGGAATTTAACATTAAACATCATTAATTCCAATGTGTCTTTTATATGCTTTGTCAAGCTCGACTTTGAATTGCACACTCTAATGCAGGTCGGGCATTCAAGACAGGCTAACATGAAATCGCCATATGCAATAAACTGTTGTTATTGGTTTCTAGTGACTGTGTAAACCTGCCTTGGACAGGTGTATCCGATTGCATTGGGCTCATGTCCAGGTTGGCACCTCATGAGAATTCAGGGATCCCTTCTGAACTCCTCTCTTCAGTTCTGTTTATTTTTTTGATGCCTAATGGAATACTATCTCTCCAAGAAACCCAGTCTTCAGCTACATTCTCCAAGTTATCTGGACCAATATTGAAATTGTATAGTGACAGGCAATCTTTGTAACGAAGTTTTGGCTTGTGCTGTCGTCTTTTTCGCATTTCCATTTCTCCATGAATTAATTGTTTTGTCATGCTGTCATCCGCCATACGAATATCGGGGTCTGTCCATCGCAATAAATATGTATGTATAATTGCTTCCACAGAGAGTGAATTAGCCCTTTGTAGATAAAAAATATCAGGTTTGTGAGACATCCAGACTGATGTCATCAATGAGGAAAACGTTCAAATATCTTCAGATGTCTGCGATAGATTACCCATGTCTCACATGAATATAGCTGTGATGACATAACGCAGGCATTAAGTATTTTAATCTTTGACTTCTTTTTTATTCTCTTCTGACTCCAGACACGGGACTTGAGACCTGGAAAGGCATCGGAGGTCTTCTTAATCCTCAATGCTATCTCAATGTATCAGTAGCGGTTAAGGGTGCTACCAAGGTATAGAAACTTGTCTACCACCCCAAGTTGACTACCTTGAACATACACTGATAGCTCTATATACTGAATTTCTGGGGCAGGTTGATACATCACCACTGTCTTGTCAAGCATACTGGAAAGTTCCAAAGCCTTAGATAACCCTGATGGTCGATTCATGAACTCATGTGCGTGCTGAATCTTGTGTGCGACCAGTTCACAGTCATCGGCATAGAGAAGGTTGCGCACAAAAGTAAAAAGAATTTTGTCTTTGCTGCAAACCTACGTATGTTAAAAGCTTGCCAGCTGATCTGTCACTTATCATAAAATCATCATGGCAGTCCCCGAACGCATCAAACAATACAATTGAAAACCGGATAGAAAAGAGTGGAAGATGACAGAAGATCCACCTGCTTCACTCAACTTTCAACCTTGATGGGTTCATTAAGCTCACCTTCAAAACTGCCGCTGGTTTCCATAACGTCATGTAAGGCCTTCAGAATCTTGGAAATTGGAGTGGACAGTCAATTTTGAGAAGATTTCCCAAAGAGCACCAATGTTAACAATGTCAAAAGCCTTCCGCAGTTCTACAAATATTTGATAATGGTCCAATTGTTGGTTAACAGCTATCTTCCTACATTTGTCGTGCTGGGAAAATCATATCTGTGGTCATTCTGTGTTGACGGAAAGAGCACTGTGACTCAGGCAGATTGTCAAAATTCTTCTGGTTTAATCTTAATAGGATAACTGATGCTAAGATCTTACATGCCGAAAAAAGTAGAGACATCCCTCTATAATTAAGAGATTTCCCGGGCACCTTTACCCTTATATATAGGTATCATTGTTGCATCACATCAATCTTTTGGCATTCCTCCATCTATCCAACTCTTTAAAATAACATCATGCATGAGTTGACATAAATGTGTTCGACCATAACGGAATATTTCAGCAGGAAGTGCTTACACACGAATAGCTCTGCCCATGTTCATTTCCACCCTGCCACGCGGAACCTCCCCAGCGATCGATGGTTATCAAGTTCTACCACTATGTTTCTTTGGGGTATCTTCTCGAGAACCTCCAGGTCCACATTTGAAGCCCTATTCAGTATCACATCAAAGAGTTGCATCCATCTCTTGGTCAAGCCATCCATGTCTGCGAACAGATTATTGCTGTCCTTTTTCCGGAGAGAAGCAATAATGGTGGATCTGGGGTCATATACTTGTTTTATCAAGTAGTACATATGCTTGGAATTATTTGTTGTCGCTGCATTCTGTATTTAATCTACTAGATCTGACAAGCATTTTCCTGCATAGGTCGAAAAGCACATTGTGTTTCTTCATTTGCAGCTTTAAACAACTTGTATAGTTTAATGTGTTGTTATTTGGACAGGCCTTTTTGCAACATCGAAATTCGAATCTGATTCTTTCTTGCAATGATCTCCTTGATAGCATCATCATTTTCATTAAACCAGTTTCCCTGGCATTTTAACTCATCTTTGATGAAAATAATTCCACTTTGCCTCAGCATCTTCGCTATTATCATACAACAAACACACATACATATATGCGTGAGGGTGTAGACAAAAAGATGTTTGATTCGAGTCTCAAACCCATCGTCACACTTCAATGTTTGACTGTGAGTAAAAGATATTTATGTAATGGACAAATTGCAACTGAAAAATAAATTAAAACTTACTTTTTTCGATCAGCATTTAAATGACATCTGTTAAACTTCATATTATACTTAAAAACAGGCACATGGAAATATTCGGAAAAAGAAAATATATTTTATATTTAATATTAATATTTTTTTTAAATATTGTAATTATTGTTTCATAAGTGGTCAGAACTGAAATATTCTAACAATAAACCGTGGACAGAAAATAAATTACATACCTTATCGGATGTAATTTTCATATTTATTTTTCTTGGTTAAATAATACATGGCTAACATAAACCTAGCCCAGTTTCCTCAATAGTCAGTCATTTTTATGTTCATTTGCAGGGATAACAGTTCATGGATTTTTATATCGTGATGGCTATTTAAATGGTTATGTCCGTTGTGATAGTCATACTCTCACTTAGGGAATGACATATATCACACTTCCATCAACTTGCAAACTGAAAATATCTAAAGGAACAACTATACACGTGTGCCTGATAACACGTAAACGCAGGTTTACGTAAATTTCTAGTAAAGTTAGCGTCAATTAGAGCATATATCCTTCCCCTATATATATCAATCGATGCTTGTTTTTATAGCTTTGCGATTTATAGGATGATTCACCTTAAAGCAGTCATACATTAGTTTAATAAAATAAACATATCAGATAGTATTGCTTTTTCACGATCGTTTATTCCTGGACTTAACCTGCGAATTTCAACTTTTAGCTGAAGCAAAAATTCAATATTCTCCATCTTGCTATTATAATAAATGTACTTTAGCAAGGGCTTAGAGGATTGAAGATGATTTAAAATGTGATATGCTTCACCTGATTGCCGTTTGAGGCTACATTATAACGCCGAGTTATGTTAAAGTTTGAATCGCATTTTGCGAATATTTGATATATCTTTTACAAAAATAAGCGTTTGGTTACTTAAGAGCATGGGCTCACAATACCTACCATATATATTAATTTTATGCAGAAGTGTCAATTCTGCCAGCTCCTTCATATCGGCTGTTCCTTCTCGTCAATGTCCGCTGCCACTCAGGACGTGGATGATCATGTTTTAGTAGCTCTTACGACATTTTGCTATCTCTCCTAATCAGCATTCTATCAAGTACCGCTCTTACCGTCAATATATCCTATGAGTGTCAAATTTTCAAAGCATACTTTTGTCATTATGTATTCTATGTCATAGCCTTTGACCCTGACCTTCAACGTATGTATCGTTTTTGCAACACCAATTTGCAAATTAATCACGCTTAAATAGTACACTACCATTTTATTTAAATACGTTATTCACTTCCAGTATATTTAAGCATGTAATACGCGTATCAAAATGGCGGTTCGTTTGCCTTTAGTGAAGAAGTGGGGTTGACAGCCATTGACACTTTCTCAATTCTTATTCGCCGATTTCTCAAGCCAGCGTCGCGTGTGAATCCTTTCAATTGAGGTGCATCTCATGCATAACTAGACGTGACCGTAATGGCAACATCTATTCATCAAAGTCAACACAATTTTGACAGCCATATCGCCGAAAAGATGTAGTGATAATAAATAGTGTCACCTTCGCTACAAACCTTACAACAATTATTATACTGAATTTTGTTTTCATGCGGATAATGACAAAGTATACAATAATTTCAACAATAACATCTAGAATCTGTAAAATACAGATAGACCTATCCATAGAAAAACAGGAAGACACACTCTGTACATTAATGCATTAAAAAATAACAATTTACAAGGATAAAAATACTTATATTAATAATCTAAATAATATTGTTGATATAATAAAGCCTCATAATATATACCAACGTCAGCGAAAATGTTCATAGGTTGTCAAAGATATTCTCATGAAATATTGACCAAATGTTTATTCCTCAATTTTGTTCGCCTTGCGGTTCACACCTTGGTCCATCGGTGTTGAAGGGCTTGCAATCTAACGGTGAAAGATTTCATCCCGATGTTAAAAAAAGACTAAACAACAGCAGATATGACGTCGTCATAACTGCGATACTGCATTCCACCAAAGTAGTTTTTATGTTGGGGAACAGATGATAGTCTGTTGGGCCAAAATCAGGAAAACAGGGAGGGTGATCATATAGTTCAAAGCCAGGGATCCATTGAAACCGAGTACCGGTTTCCTTATGAAACAATACAACATCGTCAGTTGCCTTGGCATTTGGTTTTGATATATTTTCATAACTGCCACAGCAAGTTCGCATAGTACTCGCCATTGATGCTGTGGGACGTTTGACGATATTCAATAAACGCAATGCACAATCAAGTAGTGAGACCATCATATTCTTTTAGATGAAAAGTATCTTGATCTTTTTAGAGCTGTTGATAACGGGTTTTTCCACTGCAATATTGTCTCTTGTATTTGACTCATAGTAATGAAGCCAATACTCATGATGAGTTAGGAAACGATCAGGGCAACCAGGTAGATCAGGCTCAATATCATATTTTCCCGTGATTTGATCAATCTGGTGAGTTTTCGATCAGGTGTCAGAACACGTGGCTCCAAAGGTGTAGAAACCATCGTCATATATGAAACTGTTTATGCAGACAAACATGTGTATAATTCTACGTTGCAAATAATAAAAAAAATAACATATCTATTGTGAAGTTTTAGCACATTTAAAATTTGAAAGTATATGTACCATCAACTTGATTCCATTAGGGACGTTTAGAATCGGAATTGAGTATAATCATTTTCTTTTCAGAGAAATTTACTTTATCTTTGGAAGATATTGCGTCAGAATGATATTTTGAATTGCAGGAAATTGTTTTTAAAACTTAAACTATAGAGGTAGAAAACATGAAATGGAATTAGCCTATTTAGCACCTGGTGACTCACACATATGCCTGCGTGTGTAAAATATAATAGATTTGAGAGGAAATACGTAACCAGTATCGCTTAGCCATGCACATAATAATGTAAAATAGGATTCTTTACAAAATACCTGATGGTCTCTGTCGAATTAAATGTAAATAGGGAATATTATTTTCGGTTAGAGAAAGATCTGCGATTACACTAAAAATTATTGAGATCACCCCGGATGATAGTAAGATAGACATCGCAATCATTAGAACGGCAGGCAATCGGAGATTTACGGTAATATCGGCTCAACTTAAAGAGTTGGCTCCTAGCCCTCAGGTGCAAATTCGTAACTCACATTAACTACAACCGACATGTAAAAAGGAGAGTGTCTTAAATGCTCTTAACATGTGCAGACGCGGAAAAACTCATGATTGGAAAATATACATTACGAATCCACACGAGAGGATAGAAGAATATGCTGGGGAGTGGAAGAATTTATGCTCAGATGGAATAAAACATCCAAACACACAGCAATAATAACTGACCAAATACAGAATAGATTTGAGAACAATTTGTCGAAAGAGGAATTTATTTCTGCTTTTCTATTCAATCTGCACAATGATATCGTTACATTTTGGAGAAATATGATAATTTGAAACAATGTAGAACGATGTACACGCGTTTCTTTATTTCATTTTAACAGATATAAAATTCAACATATGTCATATAAATTTGTCATATATATATATATATATATATATATATATATATATATATATATATATATATATATATATATATATATTAAAAACTGCACCACACATAGACCGCTTAAACGGCTTTGAAATGGATCTCTTAAACATTATTAACGACATTGCTTTTCAAATAGACACAAACCAATTTCAGAAACACTTCCATACATTGGTTAAGGGTATTAATAAATCATAGAATCTGACCAAACCACGAAATGTTATGAAATTCATCCTAAGGATTGTATGGCAGTATTTAGAAATAATTTAACCAAGAATTATAAAAAAAATATTAATAATTTCAATTGTGTTGATCAAATCAACACTTCTTCTACATATATTACCGACAAAATGAAAAGAAAATAGCAATAGGTTTGGCAAACTTTGTACAAATAATCCTATGTACTACTTAAATGCCACATTCCTGAGTTCAAGTCAAACTTTCTACAAGAATTATAAATCCCACCAGATCGGCGATTGGAAGGTAAGCTAAATTATCCTAGTCGCGTTAAGAAACAGATTAAATATCACCTTGGACTTATTCCATGGATCGATAGCAAGGAAGAAATTATCTGGTTTAAAAGCATCGACAACAAAAACAACTTCACCTTCATCCAGTTTGATATAGTTGAATTCTACACTTCAATATCCAAGGACCTCTTTACAATTTGCCAAACTTTATTCCAACAACGCTAGTGAAGAGATAAACATTATTATGAATGGTAGGAAATCTGTCCTTATCCCCAATAAAGAACAATGCGTAATAAATTCCGACATTCACTTTGACAAATATATGGGATAGTTGGATTCTGCGGTATCTTCTGATTTGGTTGGTTTATATATTTTGTATAACCTTACTGATTATGAAGAGATTACCCTGGATAGTAGAGTGCTGCATACGGATGGTGGTCTCATGATTACAAATAACTCTACGAGAATTAAAGTTGATAAACTTAGAACAATGATTCATAGTGAATTTAAAAGTATAGATCTTAAGATAAAAATAATTACAGATATCAAACAAATTGATTTTCTAGATGTAACTTTAAATTTCGTGTAGGAAAATGTTTAGCTTTATATGAAGAACAATGGCAATCCAATCTTTATCTTTCCAAGTTCCAATCACCCACCGTCTTTATTCCGACATATTCCTTCCTCTGTAGAACGTCGGATTTACAAACACTTTTCTAACAAAGAGATATTTGAGAGACATAGAAGTGTGTATAATAAAGTTCTTAGGAATAGTGGATACAATTTCACTTAAAATAAGTTTTTGAGGAATATGATGGTAGGTTAAAGACACGAAATAGAAAAAAGATCATTTGCTTCACATCTACATTTAACCAATTAGTTAGTACAAAGTTAGGCCAAACTAATTGACATTTTCCGAAAAGTAACCCTCTTAGTAAAATCTTTAATAGGAATACAAAACTAGCTATAGTTGTAATAATAATCTTGTGAAAATAATAAATTTACACAACAATAAAACACTTGACTAATTTAATAGTTTTGAGCATAATGCAATTATTATTTCATATATTGTTAAGGACAACAACTACTGTAATTCTAGGAACCGTAACCAATATCCAATCTGGAACAAATGTTTAACTGAATCATTTGTGTATTTGCGCTCTATCTCCTCAATAGAGGACACGAGAATCGAAAACTTTTATATTGGCAGCAGGAAGAATATTTTCAAAATCGTTGGTATAAACACCTACACTCTTTTTCTAATGCTACTCATGGAAAAAAGTACTTCACTTTCAAAGTATTTTAGAATTTTGAAAGAACAAAAAAACCCCTAAAGTTAAATAGAATATTTTAAAACTAGCTAGAACATGTACATATTTATATGAACCTTGTTTTCTGTGTTTTCTGAGAAAATGCCAATAATCAGATTTTTAAATAGGGATGAGTTATTAAAGCAAATATTCGAACTGTCATTTGTAAACATATTTTACCTCTGAACTTACAATCTTGGTAAACTTTAATATTGGATAATCAATTATTTTATGTTGAATAACTTTGTGGTAAACATTTAAAACTTATACTATGTAAGTTAGATTATTTTTCGATGTAGCATAATTTGTACGTTGTTTCACTAACATTATTGGCAATATTTTATCTAGATGTTTATACGTTTTGCTGACGTTTTAACATTATCTATCGTCTTGCTTTATTAATACCCTATATAAACCCTTTACTTTATCAGTCGAATTCACTTTAGTATAATTAAATATGCTATTATTATATGTGATCACTATACTTAAATGTTTTGTTTACTTCATTTATTTAATTGTTTTGTTTTAATTTACTTTTTTCGTTATTTTCTTAAGTATTTTTTCATTCTTCCTTATTTTATTTTTAAAAAGCCATATCATTTACAAACTATAAAATAATTTATGCTAGATTACGTTGCTTCCTCAGTCAAAATTATAGCAAACATCCTGTTGCAAATATTACACATGTATCCGTTGCAATTTTGAATCTGTGTTTCATGATATCTTACTTAACATAGACCATTTTGAATAGTTGAATCATTTATCAAGGAAACAAGTCTGGCTACATTACATTTCTATATTTTCCATATATTTTATATTTTCTCACTTCTTCCTTTTATTGTAAACGAGACTATATTTGGGTCTTTCTTTCTTTCTTGCTATTTTCATTTTCTTTCTTGATTTTTTGCGGAAAAAGATGTTTGTATGTAAATATTAAAATTTGTAAAAATCCTCATTTACTGCCGCCTGATGAGATGCGTGGTGCTTTTATAAGAAACGCCACATAGTAGCAAATGATATTAAACTACAACAAATTCCTGGCCAGCTATAGAGTCCAACCCCAGACCGCATCCCCTGGGATAAGATACCTTCCGCATTCTCAATAACTATGTGTCTACGAGAAGAGGAATGACAATGAAATTAAATATAAAACTATGCTCCGAGATTTAGGGGCTGATGATAGCCGTGTAAAGAACGGCTTGAAATAGACTATCTTCTGTGTTGAGGTAATTTTTGCTTTTTTGTTGTAATATATATATATATATATATATATATATATATATATATATATATATATATATATATATATATTTGTGTGTGTATGCGCGTGTGTGTGTTTATATACATATATATATATATATAAATACATATATATATGTATAAATACATATATATGTATATA
Organism: Acanthosepion esculentum; assembly: GCA_964036315.1. Classification (NCBI taxonomy): domain Eukaryota; kingdom Metazoa; phylum Mollusca; class Cephalopoda; order Sepiida; family Sepiidae; genus Acanthosepion; species Acanthosepion esculentum. Next base: position 45,050,190 of record OZ038475.1, read on the forward strand.
TACATATATATATATATATATATATATATATATATATATATATATATATATATATATATATATATGGTAAGACATTTTTTTGGGATGTAGTAGTAACAACATTTATGTACAATTGAGATAGATTCTTTTCGATTATAGTTTGTATAAAATTAATATGCGGGATAAGTTATTTTTTATTCGCTGGAGTTCTCAAGGAGCCGTTTTTTATTTTAGAATATTTTATAGTACTTTCTTTCGAATCGAATGTAAAATAAAAAGTGCACTGGACAATTTTGAAAGTGTTTTCAATATATATATTTAGTGTAATTAATTATAGTTGCATATTCTTAGATCTCTTAGGTAGCATCCGATGATTATATGCTGGATTATATTTCTTGTTATGATGAGAATGTAAATTTATTAGGTTGTTTTTGTTGGATAATTTCCAATGTAAATTAAATTTTATGACATTTGTAATTGTTAGTTTTTGTGATTTTGGGATTTTACGAAAATGAACTGTTTAAAATTATTATGCAGATTAGAATAATGTTAACTTAAGATATCTGAAATTTCAATAAAAACATTATTTTTTTCCATTTTGTCCATAATATATGTTGAAACGTGTAAAGAATGGGATAAAGCAAATACTGAAAAATAGAAAGTAAGAAAATTATTGAGTGAGGGAATGTCCTCATTGGTGATATCAAAGGCGATTTGCGGATGCCATCAAACGAGAAAGAAGGCTGTTGAAAATATAATTTGAGACCTTGAAGCAAAGGAAATGGCGTTATGAACTTAGATGAACGTAGACAAACGTATTTATAAAGAAACAACAACATTTGCCCAGCACTCAGATTTTTGAAAAGGCTGGAATTGTGGATTCAAGAGGACAAAGTTGTAGAATCGTTTGTGAATTGGGATCTGTAAAACATTTTCCTCGGAAACCTCATTCTATTGAAGTAGATTTTTTATAACGTCAAAATTGAGAGTTCTAAAATAGTGTTTCACGCAATAATATCGAGTGACATGATTAACCTGGTGGATGGACCAAATGATGCATTTTTGTTCAATTCACATGTGTATGTATCAAAACAAAAGTAACAAGGTGGCGCTGGTGCTATGATATGGGTAGGAATTTTCGACCAAACCATTATTGGACCATGCAAATTCGATGCAGATGTTAAAGTGAAGAGTGCTAACTATTGTGATTTTATGAACACGACTTTCTTTGTATGGTCAAGAGTCATTCTTGCAGTTTGAAAGTGATGTTTATTTTTGTGTGATAATTCTCCTTCTCATATATGTAAGCTTATCCATTAAATATTTGAGCATAAAAGACTTACTGGAGAGAAGATAATGAAATGGCCACCATCAAGTCCTGATCTGAATCTGATAGAAAATCTATGGTTAAATTTGAAGATGAAGTTATATGAAGGTGGCAAAAAATATAACAGGAAAGCCGACATATGGGAAGCAATTAAAACTGTCACGTTGGAAGTTGAACTTGCTGGAGTAAAATAAAAAAAATAATAGAATCAATGGATCATATAATTGTTCAAGCATTGTCGTTATCCAATAAATTTCTGGAATCTATGTAAAGCATAAGTGCCGATATTCATTGAAAGTTGCTGGATGAAATGCACATAGAGCCAAGCAAAATTCGACCAGGTCTGATTAA